>CM029544.1:12876314-13476314 GCA_017141395.1 Laodelphax striatellus | reverse complement strand
ACCTCTCTAATCTCTCTTACCAGCGTAATGCCTCGTTTACCTCTCTTAGCTGTGTAATGCCTCATTTTGTTAATCAGGTGTGCTAGTTGAATAATCCAAAAAAAATTGATTGAATTGAAATGCAGTAAATTAATGGATGGTATAATAAAATTTACCGGTCAAATTTTCTATTTATGATCATCATTCGATGTCAGGTCAAGTGTAACAGATTGATAATGCGAAAATCGATTACTCATTTGATTGGGATGAAAAACCACTGAAATTGTTATGTCTGTCACGCAAATCTTCTGGGCTGATTTGCTAAGTTCAGCTCTAGAGTTGTACTCTAGCTAAGTTTTCTAGTGTGATCTGAAAAGGCACATTATTTCGTTCATGATAGCGAACACCGCACTGCATAGAAAAGCATATTGTGATTAAATAAAAATATACAGATAAATAGAAATAAAAGGTACAATACGCCAAATTTTCCAATTTCTTTTTAATATCAAGTGGAACCTTTATTGAGGTTCCAATAAATTGAAGTTAGAATTGGTATTTGAGTAACATCTCTCTACAAGCAGTAAAATGGGAATGTGAATAAAGGCTTAAAAGTTTGTAGGTGATAAGTATTTTTTCTTTAATTTATCAATCACTAGCTGTCCCGGCGAACTTTGTATCGCCCTTTCCCCCCCCCAAATTTCCCCTCTCTTCCCCCCTCAAATGTCCCCCCTTCATGCCACCCCCCAAAAAATTTCATGCTCCCCTTCATATCACCCCCCTCTTCCCCACTAAATGTCACCCCTTCATGAAACCCCAAATGCCCCTTCATGTCACTCCCCTCTTCCCCAAATGTCCCCCCTTCATATAAACCCCGCAAAAATGTCACGAAGTAAAAATATATTTAATACTAGCATATAGGTACTATTGTAGATGGCTTGACACAGAAAAGAGTATCTAATATTAATTTATTTTTTTATAATATTAATAATTTAATTTAATAGTAATAATTTTTAAAATATTATTCAATTTATTTTATTATAATATAATATATTTGTTATAATATTAATAATTTAATTTAATAGTAATAATTATTTTATCGAAGCACAGAAACAGAGAAAAGATAATGTATTTAACATTCTTAAATGTACAATACCTCAAATAAATTATTAGAAACAATAAAACATGTATAATACGAACGATAACTCATTCTTAATTGATGATTGTAGCGTAAAAAATAATTAGAGTAGAAAACCTAGAACAAAAAGAAACGGTCCGGAGCGGGGTTTGAACCCGGGACCTGTAGGTTTGTAAGCAGAAACTTATGCACTGAGCTACTGAGACTTAGGAACTCCTTGCTAATTTTCTGTTCTTGAATCACGATCATCTCTCCGTTGTAGGTACCCGTTCGGCCGTCAAGTTTGAACATAGCTCTTTAAAATGTTTGATAGGTTAGGTCATTAATCTACTAATTATTTATTAATTATAAAGAGATTTTCTTATATTTTATTACATATTATGTTAACCAGTGCTGTAAAAATTCAAACTAATCCAAAATCATCTAAATCGGTTCAGCCGTTCTCGAGTTATAAGCGAGCGTACAGACACCAACTCTCTTTTATTAATATAGATTACAGCATTGGAGATCGATCAAGACGAACGATTAGGTAATATACGCATTGCAGGAGTAAATTATGTGACCCTCATAACCAAGTACAGAGATGGCATTGTTATACGGCAATTATCTAGTTCAAGGACATAGGCTAATTGAAACGTTTAATATGCAGGGGCCAGTTATGTGACAAGCTGAACACTTGATCGTTTACGGACTCAATCTTCTGCTTCTTACTTAGTAAAAAAATCTTCTGCTTCTTTTTTAAAGTAAAATGGATAGTGAAAAGTAAAAAGAAAGCATTGTTTTTTAAGAAGATATTCTGCCTGGAATTTCTAGTCTATAGTTATTATTTTTTTTTATTTGTTAGAGATGATGCCCACATAAGCTCTAAGCTTGTGCGTGGGTAATGGGAAGGATGATGATGAGAGATGAATGCACCTACAGCTTTAGGTGGGTTCCGAACCACCGGGAAGCGATTTTGAAGCTCATAAATTTTTGTATTTAGAGGAGCCGGTCACCGTAACAACGGGAGTGGTAGGCGCTGTCTCTTATCTAATCTCACCGATTAGACTCGCTTTTGCAACTGGGACAGTGAGCTTACTGAGCTAAGAGCTTATGTGGGCATCATCACAGCAAAAAATATGAAGCATATTTGAAACTATTTTTTTGAAAGCTATTAACAAAAGAAATCTAAAAAGGAATAAATATTTTGTCTTGATCTTTTCGCAGTGTCACACTTCATATCCACAAACAATTCCTTACCATTATTCTACCTATTCATATTGAATCAGAATGTCTAAATATATTGGTTTTTTCATTTTCGATACAATAATTTAATATATATTTAGTCTAAACTTACAAGTTATCCAAGCAAAGTGTTGAATAATAAATTTCGATTCTTATTCCAATGCATTTCCTTTTTTTGAGTGGATTTAATTTGAAATTTTCTTCTCAAATATTTCTAAAGTGTCTATCAGGAATAACAGGTTTACCATCTATTTGTAATGTCATAAAATTCCACAAGAATTTAATAATAGGTTATTTCAATCTGCTCAAGTTCTAAGGAGCTAAGGTTTTTCTTACCTTCTGAGGGTTACTTAGGGGCTTGACAGACCACTGGAATGTGAAGCTTACTTGAAGACTCCTGAATTCTTGCTCAATGCATACAACGTCTTGCGGTTTCATTTGATTGCCTTCATATGAGGGGAGCTCACTTCAGTTAACTCCTTCTAAATACCGCTTTATTGTAAAGTTGTAAGGATTCCTAATTTAGCACTTCCTAAGACACGATGATGATAAGTAAAGAGAATTATTTGAGGAATGTTATTGCTTACTGATGTAACAGCTTATTCATTTCTTATTAATTTATTAATTTTATTTATTCCCAGATACAGCTTTATTTTGAAAAAATAATAAAATTTGAAATCAAAGAACTTAGTTTATTTATTTCAATATTTCAGGTTTCGTAGTATCACTCTTCAAATTCCATTTCTCTATCCTATGTTCAACTTCAAGAATTAATGTCTCGTGTAGTTGGTTGAATTGTTCACAATGAGAAAAATTTTCATTATTCGTCGTATAGATCATAGTGAACTTTTAACAAAATACTCCGATCAGCAGGAACGTTACTGAGTTGTATGTTTGAGATTGTATATTTTGTCAATTTGAAAAAATTGTGTTACTATTCGTGTTTGAATAGTTTTCGTGTTGAAATCGAATCGATATTTGCTCTTAAAACACTAATGAAGTCAAATTTACAGAACAAATCACGGGACACTTCACAATTTGTTGATGTGCACTGGACTAAACCTCAGTCCACTCCAAGCTTTTTATTTATTATTATAATGACTTTTCAGTTTATGTAGTGCACAGATAAATAGCAATTGCGACCAATTACTTGTCTAAGAAGTTACTCTCCTCATACTTTAAGTATTTGAGTACTATCCACTTATCTTATTCTTTACTGGAAATCTCTCGAGTATTTGTTTAGATTCGCATAGACAGATTTGTAGCATAGAAATTCAATGACACGTTTGAGTTGATTGTAATTGTTTTTTGTTATTTGACCACAGACATGCCAAACCTATTTAATAGATGTCGGGTACATGTGTATACTGTTGATGAAAGAGCACACGTTTTTGTTGAAGGAGTGGGGTGAGAATCAAGAATCGATTTTTTACACAAGGCCATTTAAAGCATTAGACATCTCATCACTTCACTTGAGTCAAGTGGATAGAACACAAACATTCATTCACTCGATGACCGTGAAATGAAGTGTTCTGGGTGATTCTTCACTCTACAGCTCAGCTAAATCGCATTTTCAGGCCAGACTTGCACTTTCTGGCAAAATGCTCCTAACCGATTCGGAACACACAGTGTGAACTATTGTTTACAAGCTTGATAATAGAGGAGAAGTGGAA
This sequence comes from Laodelphax striatellus, assembly GCA_017141395.1. Lineage (NCBI taxonomy): Eukaryota > Metazoa > Arthropoda > Insecta > Hemiptera > Delphacidae > Laodelphax > Laodelphax striatellus. The sequence continues at coordinate 13,472,303 of CM029544.1, read as the reverse complement.
ACACAACGGTTAAAAAGGTAGATTTGTTGTTGCATTTGGCAAAGCGATGTGGGTGATCACTGATCGTTCTACAGTCTACACTTTATTTATTCTCTCCCAAACCATGTTTTATCTCTAAGATCTCCCTTTCTCCCTCCTAGACTTGTGTGTGATTGTGTGATAAGGGGTATCTTAGTCGTTGAGTACTTCCAAAGTCCCTTCCTGGTTGTTCAGATACCTTTTTTCTGGTTGTTCGGTTGATCTGTAGATTTTTTACATCTCTGCTATTACTTACAAACAAGTCAAGGACTCATATGAGCGTCATCCTCAAAAAACAATTATAGAAGCCCAAGTACACCCAAACTACAAGCACTAGTGGTTTTGTTTTACCACTTTTAGACTTACTGGAATAAAAAAAAATTCTGAATCGAGTGAGTATTCTGAAAGTGAAATCCAATTAGAACCTACTATGATTCCATATTCATGATACCATACTTCACCATGATTCCTATCATTGGAGAGGGTTACAGTATACGGCGAGGTGGAACTACCTTCGCGCTTACCAAACCCCCCCCCCCCACGATCAAAGCGGTACGCTAATATTATAATACTACAGTTTATTATTACTTTTTCTTTCAAATTTTATCACAGGTAGATGCACGATGTAACTTTCTACGTACGGATGTCATACAATATTAACATGGACTACCATCTTCAAAAATTAAGTCGATTCGTTGTTAAATGTTTCTATATGAGTGATTGTTATTGTCACAAACTACTCTTTTTTACAATATGATTAGAGTTTCTATTAGATAAAAAAAGTAGATCAAGCTCACTTGGAGCTATAAAGAATTATTCAAAATAATAAATTATTGGAAAGGCTTATCCTACCTGAGCCTAGCCTCAACTTTCTAATTATCTATTTGTACACAGTTGGCATTATTGATATATGGCAATGTATGGCCAGTTTAGTGAACCATATTAGCAGTATAGTTTAAATCATAATTATGCTTTCTCAATAAAATGAAAGGAAACAAAAGAACGGAAAGTTAGAGGGCAATGGGTCAAGGAATAGACGGCGGTCAATAGCCTAAATATGGTATAATGAAAGATTTTAATGCCTACTCTATAAACGTTCCAGTAGCCTATGGATCAAGTAGTAAGCTAGAGCAGCATATATGAAACATACTTAAATCAATCCAGTTGAGCAAAGCTGCTTTTCAAGTGCTTTTAAGGCTTGCCTTTAGAAGAATCAATTGGCTTTTTACTATAAATAGGTTTAGGCTACTATGAAAGTTCGTGCTATTATTTTTTTTAATGCGAGAAAAGAGATAGAACATTTTATTTTTTTTCATTTGTCCGAAACATGATAGGGAAACTTGAAAGTTGAAAACAACTTTTCTCAATTACATAAAAGCTTCTATAGGCTATGATGAGGTGAGCTAATAATATAGAAGTAGATATTCTATCCAATTATATTTTTATTATTCTATTGAATTTCATTGCAAGTGAAAAGTTCAAATATACATAAATTGTTTATTTGAAATTCGAATGAATCAATTTTTGTTATGATCGCGTAATCATAAATGTTTGTTTTTAAATATTTTTCCCATGAGTTACATGAGTTTAGTAGGCTACTACTACTTCACAGGTATGAATGAAAATGCAAATCATATAAACATTGAAATCACCCTAATTTCAAAATTTGTTAGTTCGTTTTTTAATATTGTTTGAAGTCTAACGTGTTGATTTTCAAGTATAAGCCTGGTAAGCCCCTGTATAAGCCCCTGATAACCGGGTGATCCGGACGAAACAGCAACAACAACTTCAATTGAATAGAATTGAATATGAATTCTTCAAATAATCTAGTGATCATGAATGGATACTCTCAAAGAAGTGAAAAAGCGTTAATGAAACTGAAGATTAAGGGAAAATATTAAAGGAATCCTACATCAGGTCAAAACCATCTACTGAATGACTTGTGTGTTGTGTCTAAAGTTGGACTTTAAAAACTAAGGTAAAAATATAACATTATGTCCTTTTTAATTTTGTGCTCCAACTTTATTATGTATATGTATATGTGCATGATCGTATATTAATGTCATTAAAAACAACTTGTCACCCGAACTGTTAGAATGATCATGACACTACTTGTTATTGCACTATGATTCAAGTCCGATTCTAATAATTCAGTAATCAGATACTGAATGCGCTGAGATGTTGTATGTTGTTTTTGTCTTGAACATGGAATATTTTTGATAGGATAAGGTTTGTGAAGCCTAATTGAGTGAGTGATTGTTGTGCAACAGTAGCACCTTAATAAGGCAGTGTGTGTGTTGGGGGGAGGGGGGGTAGGTGTAGGATCGAGGATCGTCCTATATTGCCAGGCCGATGATGAGCGTGATTGAGACGTAAAGCCCGTCGGCTAAGAATAATATGCTAACGACTAAATCTGATGGAAAAACGCCTGACAAGGTTTGGGCGGCAAACCGCGCCCACCCGATCGATAGAAGAGCAGCTGCCATTGGCGGAGCGCGCGCATGCGCCGAGAGGGGAGGGGCGAGGCAACCGGTTGATGGGCGGCACCCGCCTCCAAAAAGCACAGTACACGTTTTGCAAGAGTGAAGTCTTAGTTTGAGCTGTCAGTCGAGAGGCCCAACTTGACGTTTCACCTTAGCCAAGTGACAAGTGCGAGTGGCGAGTGGTGAGCGAGTGGCAGTGCGAGTGCGAGTGGCATGTCTCTATTGGCGGTGTTGGCGTTGGCGGCAGCAGCGGACAGTGAGGGCTGCTGATGGCGCTCGAGACGGAGCGCTCGAGTCCGAGCAGTGCGTCCAGCCCCGGTCCAGGCCCAGCACCCTCAACGGCTGCTGCTGATCGGCCGGCTGCTGCAGCCAAGCAGCGCAGTGCCTTCCATCAGATCGCGCTACTCACGCAGCCGGCGTCACCCCCTTCAACCACCTTCCATCCAGCTGCAGTCGAAATGTCCGGCTCTCTGTCGCTGGTCTACGGCTTCATTCCGCGGCTGCCCGTGCACCTTCCGCTGCCTGCAGCCGTCTACCACCCGGCCGCAGCTGCGCTACCCAAGTTGTCCGAGCAGCCGCAACCACTATTCAACCACGGCTGCAGCCCCGATCGGCTGTTCAAGCTGCAGCAGGTGAGAAACAGTCGCTACCCTCCTCTGCATAGTCCCGAAGCCAACTACCGGCCGGAAAGTGCCTGCAGCTCGGTGTCAGTGAACAGCTGTCATGGCAACAATAGTGTCAACTGTTCCTACTGTCAAACACCCACGCCGCCCAGATCACCGAGTCCCCAGCAACCGCAACAACCGCAGCCGCAACCGCAACAGCCAGAGGCGCCCACCGCGCTCAGCTTCTCGGTGGACAACATTCTGCGGCCGGAGTTCGGTCGTCGCGACAAATCGCCGCGACCCAGTCCGTCCACGCCGAAGCGGTGCTCCAGTGCAGCCAGTGCGGGCAGCAGCGACTGCGGCTCGCTACCGGCCCGCACGCCCGCCAAACCCTCCAGTCTGCACGGCGGCGACAAGTCAGACACCTCCGATGACACCTCCAAGGACAACGGCGAGCAACAGTGGCCTGCCTGGGTTTACTGCACACGCTACTCCGACAGACCTTCCTCTGGTGAGTGTCTCCTTCATACAAACATATAACTATCGTCTCGAATTTAATCTTGTTTGAATGAGAAGAGTATTTGAATCAAAACCTTTTTAAATGAGAGAGCTATTTTAAGTAGGCTTAATATGAAGTGAACTTTGCAATAATCTTAATATCCAACCAACATTCTCTTTCTCCTATCTTCGATCAAACCAAATCTTATAATCATTCAATTCAAATCTTAATACATTTAAATCTTACAATTTCTTGTTATTCGCCATAACAAGACGAATATCATTTATATTGAAGTATGAAGCCACGTTAGTTAAATATTAAAGCTTAGCGACTTATTTTCAACTGTTAGAATCTCTCACGAATAATTAGGATGTAGTAGGCATACAGTGGTACAATAACAAGCTTGTAATGAAGTAACTAGACATTCACCGCTGCTCTGTTCAAATAACTAATAATCACACTAATAATAATCGTTGTTTGACACTTGTTAATTCACATTGAAAAATGTCATGTTTTGATTTGTTTATCGTGAAATTTATTCAAAACAAATATGGGTGAAACATATTTCTAATTGAAATCATAGGCCTACTATTAAATTATTCAGAATCTTCATTGATGGAAAGTACAAAATAACTATAAACAAATTAAGAAAAATGTTAATCAATTTCAATATTCATATGCATTTGTTATTGTTAATATACCAGTAATCACATATACCGTAATCACCTGGGCGCACTCTTATAAATCTCAGAAACTAAACGGATCAAATATTCCTAACTTAATTGCTTAAAAATTCTCGCAAGATATTCCTTATCATTATGGTTAGATTGAGTGTGAATGCCGGTATAGTATCATAGAATTATTATGTGAATTGATAAACTGATTGTGTGAGCATAACGATAGTGAGCTCATATCTTGCATGCACCATAATTTTTAATAAACATGTATGAAGTGGAATTCATAATGGTGATTGATTGTATTTTTATCCATCCATAAAGATTAGACTTGACCTGAAATAGAATAAATTTAGCTTGGTGTTTTGAACTTTATCTTGCCTTTTCTGATTAACCTGCAAAACCTTCTCGAGCGTGGTGTTATTCAGAAAGGTAACAATTACTTTTTCAAGTAGTAGACTATTAAATGTTTAGGTTTATTCTTCTTTATAGTCATGAAATATTGTAAAGAATATGATGGGTTTCCAGTTTTTCTTCTAGTAATACTTTGGATTTGATTTGTGTTTATCTTCCATTGGATTATTAGTAACCTGAGAAAAATTGTTGGTACAATAGGCCTATATGACATTACGCATATAGTCTCCATAAAAATGGAACTATTTAGTGCTGTTTTCTTTTATTTGTGAGTCTATGAAAGAGTACTCATCCAATTTTCCATTTATATCGGCATAAATTCCACTAAGAGATAGTCAAGGAAGTTCAACTCAAGTAACTATGTTAGACCTTCAATTTAAACAGAGGTCTATGCTCTTTAACCTTTCAAGAAAGTTCAAATAAAGATGATATCAATATTTCTACATCAAAAATATCAAATCATAGCTTATTCATAATTATACAGAAAAAATATTCTCTACCATTAAGGTATTCAATAAAAAAATTAAACAACTACCCCAAATTGGGAACAATAATAATATTGAAATACTTTAATGATACTTTCTATCTTACAATTTTCAAACACTCAACGAGATGATTAATGATTAGTTAATTACACACATGACTTGAAACAGGCCTACAATTGAAATTTCTTAACGCATAAAACAATCTGATTATTGGTAATTTGGATAATTTGTGGAAATTGGTTCTTAGTGATTATAAAAGAAATCTTGAGAATAATAGTTTAATAAAAATATTGTAATGAGTGACACGCCTCCTAGATCAAAATCATAAAGATTATAAATGTTGATTCATTTCCATTGATTATGATGTGAGGGTAATTGATTTGTATTATTTTCGTGTTTATCTTTCAAATACTTTATTAAAACCAAAGCACAATTCCTTTTGATTCTCAGTTGTCAGTAAAAATGCCAACTCAGGTTTAGAAACCATAAACCAAAAAACAATTATTAGTAATTACATATGCTTTACTCACACATTATAACTCACATTTTCATTCACCAACTATGAGTCTCATAAGACTTGGCCTACATTTGGTCTGAAATTCATATCTCAAAACTATATCTCTCTTGAAGACCTACAAATGAGTTATTAGGGATGTTAAGTCAGGAATCGGTAGCCTTTATTGTTTGAGTCTACATAATTTAAATTATTCGCTAGAATATTCCAAGTATTGTCCCATTTACTATGGAAGCGCTTCAACAGGAACCATTTGTTTAGACCAGCGGTTAACAACCGGTGGTCTGCGAGATATAATCAGAAAATTTAGGGAAAATTCGTTCTGTTGAAATTGAATAGGAATAGGCCTACTATCAATAGAAAAGAGATTTTTGAGCTTCAAGAATTTCTGAAAGTTTTTGCAAGTAGTACTAACTTGTTTGGCTTCATCTAGCACCTAATCAGGGATTGATTGGCAATGCATGTATTTTGTCCCCCAAATGTTCATACGTTACCATAGAAATAGGTACATTAATAAGTACTTAAAGAATCTATTTCATTTCTACCATCTTCAATCCCAAAAAGCCCACATATAATCAATTATACAAAGCAATGAACCTGCCTAGCTATTTTTTTATTGTATTCAAATCTGTATTATTACAGTGAACTGATAAATACTGCGTTATTTTGAAAGACTACTTCCACAATGTACACAAAGCATGAAACTATCAGACCCCTGATTTGATTGTTCATTATTTGCATTGCCCAGCTTGAATTCAATTAATGAACAAAAAACTCTATTCTATCAGGTTTTAAAGTATAGGAGTCAATATTCTTCTTAAAGATTTATCGAACCATTTAAAAAAGAATCACTTTTCAAACTCGAAATCATTGACATTTTCCCTGTAATAATTGAGTTTTTATTCCATTGTAAGTAATCAAGAAAATTACCTGGATTTATTAGTTTGATTATTCCTGGATTGAAAGTTTATTTCCGGCACCATGAATGAAGAAAATGTGTTCAAAGATGGAAATTAAATTCTTTTCTCCATTAGCAATTCATTGGAATTAAAAAGTTTAAATATAATATAATTTGCAGTCGAAACGATTAAATTCAAGTTTAATGACATTTCTACACTACAATAATAAAAGTTTAAAAATTTATATTGAAAATAATTATGTAGGAAACGATTTTCATTGTGTTGTGTTAGATACATTGCCTCGGAACGTTTTGAATAACTTAAATCATTCTCAGAATTTTACGTCGACTCATGAGATGCTAAGCTAAAACGCAAGCTCAATCAGTTTGCCTCAACATAATTTATGTACTCGAAAAGCAAGTGAGTTTTATAAGAGCTAAAAAAATATAGAACTTTACGACTACATTGGAGTTTTCAAATACAGTAGTTAACCTACAATTGAAAATTGATTCCCACGAATCAATCCTTTAAAAAGTGCGTTAACAAAAAATTCATTGCTCAAGGTTTGGAGAAAGCTGATAAATTGGTATGAGTCCTACCATGATGTAGAATAATAACTACTAGTGTTATTGGCTTAAATTTACATGCAATAATTTGTTTACAGTTTATTATTCTTATTATTTACACTGTTTTTCTTCAATTTCAATGTTTCATTTTTTTTCTTGCCCAATGATCACCAAATTTATTGAAAATTGAAGCTACATGGTTGATAGTTGGGAAGAAGTTCACTGTTTTTGAAAGAGTGATTCTAGTGCAATTGAGAACAATGATGGAAATAATGTACAAATGTAACTCTCTGATTCCAAGTCTGTTGATGAACTCACAGGATTTGTACTTCAATTGTTGTACCAATTATCCAGTTCATCCTCTTATTTGCATTATGATAATTGAATTCAAGTGTTCAAGTAAACTTCAAATTAGGCTGAGGTTCCAGTACCGTGAGAACCGTTTTAGACTAAGGCACTTATCAACTCGATTGGAATGACCAGGGTTTTCAGAAGCTAGGGCCTTCAAAATCTCAAGATAACTTACATGTGCACGATTGTATAGTGAACAAAAAGTAATTCTAATCACGTTTAGAAATTTATCCCAATCTAACTCATTATATCAGCAAAGTTCTTCTCTAGTCCTAAATTAGAATTGAATTGTTGTTCTTATAAGTAATAGCAATTCAATACCTTCAACATTTTTTGGATTCAGTCTCAATAATAAAATTCTATTCTCTCTTCTCTAATTCAATTCTCTTTATAAATAATAAACCATTCTCTCTTGGGACGAATAATGAATAGGATTACAGTGTACCAATCCCTCTTAAACTCCAATTTTGGCATTCGTGTAAATTACAGGAATCAACAAAGTTCTAGAATATCTAATGACATCTAATCTAATACTGTCCAATACCTCATGAAATTAGAATTCGGAATGATTGTGATTGAAGCAGATAAGCTGCATAGAATTGAACTGAGTTCAATAGGAAACATGAAATCAATCAGCGCAGGAATGTAGAGGGGAGTCAAGGGGAGTCGAGTTCCCCCCTCAGCCCCTTCCTTTTGGCCCCTCGACTTCCCCCTCAAAACGAACCCCACCAATCGCTTCTTTCTTCTTTTCTTCCTGTCTATTGATCGTGATTGTGGGTCTGCTTTATAAGAGACAAAATACTTCGGCGACTTTTCATTGAATGTTTCCTTCTTGGGCCGAAATTTCCTTGTTTTCGAATGAAACTAGGTATTGAAATGGGTAGCATGAAATAAACTAATTCATGTCAATTCACACCAATAATCACGAACTATAAGCTGTGCATTGCCAAACATGGTAATGAACGCTATTTCTGAAACAATGCTGTATGTGCAACAAATGAAAAAGATCATGATTTTTTTAAAATGTCAAAGATATTCATGTATTCTAGAGATTCAAAGAGATTCCTATTTTTCAAGTTGAACTATAACAAAATCATTAATTCACGAGTTAAGTTGACCATTTCAAAGGTGGATGAGTCTAATCAATCCGTGAGGTTTGGATTACTATAATCATATTAATAATCAACTCTATCCAAAACTCTTTCCAAATAATATTATATTATATTTTCAAGATTTCACAGATCTTCTTGCTTTCAAGTAGGCCTAGAGCTAACTTGATAATGACATTGAAAATCAATGAGACATTTTAAGACTGTGAGTAGTGGAAGGTTATAAATTTTAGTAAATTTTTCTCATCTTCATGGTGGCAATATCTTCTTGGATACCAGACAATAGGTTATGACGTTCTGTCATTACAAAATTCCAAGAGCATTAGTACTCTGAACTGATCAGAATTATTGAAGAAAATAATTAGTAATATTCATGATTTCAATGACGGGAAACCCTCTCTTGAATCCGTTCTGTCATTTACTAATTTTTCAGAGCATACAATAAAATCAATAGGCAAAAGCAGACAAGTTTCAGAGCTCATTATCTCACTTATTTTGAGTGAAGGTTCTTACCGATCTCAAACTCTGATAGATTGTCACCTATAGATTATTCATATTTTTAATTTTAAAGGGTTAAGTACAGTAACTTCACAATGCGTGATAATTTGACAACCGATAGGCAACAAAGATTGAGGAGAATAACCTTCTCTACTGAGTACCACCACACAGATTCGACTCACCTTTCTTCTTAATTTTATTCTTCGCCGACCATTTTCGGCGTTCGGCTCGGAGGCCATTTTGTTTTTCCTTCGTCCATTGTGTTCTCAGTTCGGGCTCTGGTTTATGATCAAATTCTCACTCGTTTGGTTGGGCCTTCTGCTCTTCCAGTGGTCCCGAAAGCGCTACAATAAAAACTATTATCGTCCGTTGAGGGACATAAAAACATCCTGACTACATTTGGATGTTAGTGAGGTATCATCGAAAAGTGTACTGTTCAATTCAGTTTCTAACAAGCTTAGACGGTAAAATTGTGTCATTCTATTTTCGAAAGTAGTCTTGTATTATCCAACTCCTACATATCTAATTCTGGACATGGATTAGTGTGAATTGACTTCTCATAAAAGTGGCCAGTAATTCAAGTTGAAAGATTGGCTCTCTTTCAACTTTTTTGTAGCATTTATTTCTTGATCTTATGCCAGATTTAATTATCACAGAAACAGCTAGCTTTTAATATTTTCCAGTTCAACTGTAACATGTAATTTTCAACACGAGCAAATAAACGTAAAGAAAATAGTGACTCAAACTAAAAAACATAACTATTTCAACAGCCTATAGGTATTCTGTGATTGTATTATTGTATTACTATATTACTATATTAGAGCGGAAACTTGGGACGCAATCACTAGAAAAAATTACTGATCGATTTTAACATCCTATAAATGTTGTGTGACTATAAATAAGTATATAATAATTCTGTAAGTTCTGTTGAATTTGTAAACCTGTTGAAAATTAATGAGTATGTAGAGCCTACCTACTTGTACTTGTTAATTGGTGGTTGATAACTAATTTGTCATAAACCTATATGCGAAGAATGCAAAATAACCACTTATATTAAATAACAGCTTTATTAACTTCAACTCAAGAAATGTTAAAATAAGCCGCAACTTATAATTCGCCTTGGATAAAGATTATAGTTATTTGGTAGTTGTAGTAGGAAAGCAACCAATTTGTTATGGTAACTTATAATCGCGTAACTAGAAAAACAGGTGGACTGCATTCGAATAAATTGCATGTTCTTATACGACACAGCGTGTGTGTCAGTGTCAGTCACACTTTTGATTTCGCACAACATGACCAATCGATGAATCCAATTGTCCAATTCACAATCTTGCCATGAAAAAATACCCATAGGCTACTCAAACGTATAAACCACCCTATTGGCTAATAATTCTATTCCAGCATTTTCTGTCAGGATAAACGAAACTGAGCGATTGATCAGAAAATTTCTCTTGCAATCACTCTCATTGAGAAAGATTGACTATTAAGATTATTGTGAGAAAATGGATCAAATCAACTTACAAACCCGAATAAGCTTTACATATTAACATAGTTCAACTATGCTGTGAGTATTGTGTAAAAGTTACTTTGAACGGTAGTCTATTTTGAAAAAGAAAATAATTTTTAGTTTAACTCAAAAATTGATGAAGTTTTCACTCTTTATTACAATAAAATTGTATGAAATATTCTAAAATGCTAGGAGGCTGTAGGCTTCTCATTAGCCAACTTTATTGTTTGCACGTTCCTAGATTATATAAAAATCATGACCCTGCCCTCTATCTACATATATCAATCACTAATATTTGTCAAGTCTCACCTACATAAATTTCAGCTCAGTGCAGAGAATCACCAATTTAATACCAAGAATTTAATAGCCCTAACCATACTCAGACACTCTGCATTTGAAAAGACTCCTTTATATGCCGGAATGCGACTATTTAATAAACTGCCAGGAGCCACTCATAAAACTGAGTGTATAAAATCATTCAAGAAAGAAATCAGATTAATGTTAATTGAAAGATCTGACAACTTTCTTTTGTTTGAATTTTAAAATTTCAGTAGATCAGATCTTTATTTGGATTTTTGAATTTGCTAGTGTTACCCTAATTTAGTTTTTAACTATATTATTTATGAATTATACGTTTAGATTGTATGACAAGCCATCTCTCAAATGGGAAATATCTTAATAATTGATGTTATGTGACGATTGTGAATCAAATATTCTAGGATTTAACCTTCCAAGGCTGAAAAAAAAAACAATACTATGCACACAACTCAATAATTTTACTGCCGATGTAGCCTAATGGGGCTGGTAAGAGCATACACTGTAGAAATGGGAGTAATAGCAAGTGAAAATTGTTAATTTGAATTAAAATATCAAAAACAGGTTAATCATTGTAAGTATTCAGCGACTCATAATTTTTTTGTTCAGTTTTTAAGAGTGAACTTGAGTAATAGCTAATAATTCTTAGCTGGACTATTATCACATCGTATAGGCTTCAGTTATTAAAGAGTACAAGCATAATTACTCTGATATACATCAATAATAATTGAAAATTAATAGAATTTTATGCTAATGATCATGGAAGCTCTAGGTTCATGGAACAATAAATGGCATGTTTCATGTATTATTTTATATCTCTGAAAGGGGAGCGTGGTCCAAGTATAGATAGTTATGGGCATAGTACTTATTCAATCGACTTGGTCTGATTATAAAATTACTTTCATAGATTATTATTATTTCAGGCTATAAAAAGGCTATTCGAGCCCTCATACTTTGCCCGAAGCGAAGTCAGCATCAACAGCTGCCACTATATTAGTCCTATATTAATCCATGGACTTCATTGCAATTGTCTTACTGTTGTTTCGAGTTTATCAACTACACGAAAGGATAATTTGATAATTTTGTAGAGAGTCATCCATAATATTAATTTGTTTACGACTATAAAACTCTGGTTTTATAATTTCCAACTGGCTGAGAGTTTTCACTTATGATGAACTTGAGTTGAAAAAGTTCAATTCTCATCTGAGTAATCTAACGTATAAGTAAACTCCCTTAGGATTATTATAAAGATTTGCAACAAAACAAGGAGTTTGCACATTGTTTTTCGATTCAAAAATTACATTCATCCAATATGTTATATACAATTATGAATCAGTGCCGTAACTTACACCCCCGCAGCCCCCGTGGCGCGTTTGGGGGGGGGGCCGGTCTGTTGCCCCTAATCTATTTCTATTACACTCTAACTTATATCAATCAACTCTTGTTTATAGGATTGTGATGTTGGTTTTTCAACTTTTAATTATTTCTTCTTAACTATCTCCAACTATAATTTTTGTTTAAATTATCTTCCGGATTTCAGTTTTCAAATCAAGTGATGAACCAGTTCGTAATATATGTATTGTGGTCTTGTGAATATTTATTGAACAGCATTATTATTATGATGAGGCCCATTATATAATGGCTAATTGTCAACCATTAAGTGGAGCTCGAAAAAGAATAAAGAAGATCAGACATATTCACTCAAACCATTTGACAAATAATTGTGATAGCAGTGAAATTTCTGTAAGCTACTTTAATATTCAAGTTGATTCACGTGCGAAGTGTGAAGCACTCGGCTACTAAAGTGAAGTGACAAAGCGATATTTCCAGTGAGCATGAGAATTCACTCAATTTGCAACAAACCCAAATTGACTTGACCAACGGAAGTGGTGACGGCAACGCCCGACCCTCAGCTCATAGAAATCACAGCATTCGGTAAGCGGTGAAGTGAATGAATGCTGATGAATAAATGAATTCTGAATGAACAGAGCGTATGTGAACCGCCATTGCTGCTGATAAAACTGCCGCAACCCTCAAGGGTGTGAAGTCTATAAACAGCTTTAGCAAATTAGTCTGCTTTACTTGGAGGGCTTATTGTGTGAGTGCGCCCTTTCTAGATTGTGGGTGGAGTAGGTGGGGGAGGGGTGGTTATGTACGCGCTTTTAGTAGACCGCAAATGTATAGAGCACTCTTGTCTTGCCACTGCCACTTGTATTAGCCCCTTCTTCCTTCTTCGCATATTGCGGTGCTATTCTGCTTTAATAAGGGCGCTAACAAAACACACAATGTAACAAACCGTTTGATTAGACAACTACCTGGTAATTGTCAAAAGTCTATGGTAGTTTTTTGGATTTTCTTGATTTTTGATTTATCAGAGAGGTATTTATAAGATTTTCTTGAGTTTTGATTTCATTTATTTTTAGATTTTTCTTGAACTTTAAATTTTCTTGAATCTTTTCCATGGATCTTACTATTTTATTTTTCTCTTTTACACAAATTTATGATTTATACATGAAACTTTATTCAGAAAGAGGGATTTGTTAGATTTTCTTGAATTTTGACTTATCAAGAGAAATTCATAAGATTTTGAAAATTCTTACTTATCTATAATAATAATAATAACAAAAAATAATAATAATAGAAAAAAAATCGAAGTTTAAAGAGATTTAAAGAGAAATTCATAAGATTTTCTCAACTTTTACTTATTCAGGCGGGATTTATCGGCTATTCTTGAATACTTTAACTTGTCAGAGAAGGATTCATTCGATTAATTTAATTCTGATCTATCAGAGATAAATTAATAGAGAGTGATTGGCCTACTGTATATGAATTATTCTCTCTTCATTCATCAACAGGGCTCCAGCACCGCAAGCAAGGCTATTCAGTATTCATAATTAATTTAGCTAATAAAAATGAATATAGTCTTTGATGAATGCGTGTCATGAAAATTTTATCGACTCTACAATGAAGCTACAATTCACATTGGAATTCTTCCAGATGACGACAATATAAATGCGCTTAAAAAGTATTTTCCAATAACTAATTGAATGAAAATCCAAATTATGCCATCTAAAACTCTGGAGACCCCCTGAAGCTGCAAGGAATTGACAACAGAATAAGTAGGTAGAGGAAATTCCACTGTAACAGACTATTTCTACTCTGTCTACTATTTGTAAACAAAAGAATTTTTGTCCGGGTGGGAATCGAACTCAGCACCCTCTGATTCAGGTATCCTGTTAGCTGTCCTCTGTAAGCAGCTAAAAAGAGTAACCACACAGTAATTATTGCTGAACAGTAGACAGTACTCCACAGTTAACTGTGAATCAATGATGCAAGAATTACTATCATTTTAAAATAATCCAGTCACAATATTGCCCAGCTGAGAATAAGTATCTGGTTGAACAATGAACAAGAAATGACTGTCTATTGCAATTGGCAATAACTATTATTAGCAATTACTTGGGCATGAAATTGTAGCGATTATGTTATTAGATGGCCATGTAATAAGGCGATATCAGATGTTGACAACACTGACAAGTCGTAATTATAGAAGGGGCTGATTGTTTGAATAAAGCATGCAGTTGCCAGACTAAATTCCTCAGTGACACTTGACAAGGGTCACTGAGGAACAGGGACACTGTGGCTCTCTCTGCAGTGTGCCACCCCTAAAAATAAACGCTGGTCCTTCAAACACCCCACCCCCTCCACTATCGCCCTCCCTTACCCCTTTCAAGGCGTTACGTTAATTAATTCCCTGTTTAATTAATGTCCTACTGCTTTGAAGCCCTTGCCTTGAGTCTGGTTTCAACCCATGTTGACGATGGAGTTCATGCCTTTTGCTTGATTTAGGTTTATTGGAAGGGCGAAAACAAATTTCGTGGCACTGCCAACCTCATCGGTAATAGCGCAAGAATTCCTAATAAAGGATGTGAACACTGCGCTTTTAAAATTAAAGGAAAAACACACAGCAATAATTACATTTTCTTTAAATATGCAACCTGGGAACTGTTTTATTCAAATTATAAGTCCTTCGAAACGGATATAAGTCCTGTAAGTCCAGTTTGAATGCATTTTTTCATATAACATAATGTATCGTAGAATTTTTTCAATTTGGGGAATGGCGAATTATTGTTGAGAAACTCTAGATTTTTTCCTTATTTGTAAACAGCTGATTCACCAAATTAAAAGCATTCTACTATAATATCTTCACTTAGATCTCAAGTCACAAGTGACATTATTGATTTCCTTTCTTGACAATAAAATTTATTTATTAAAGAAACAAACGCACATACACTATAAATGAATAGGACATCCTATACTATTCACCTATATTTTACGCTACTGATTAAATACTTGATTATCATTCTTATCTCACATTCTTACCTCCTTTCACCGTTTTTGGTGAACTTAATTCATTTTACAAGTTCTTTCGTCCAATGCTTCAGTTCATTCTTTCTTGAAGTTTACGTATTCAACAAGCTCATTCTTTCGATACTACAGATTTCATTCTTGAGTTTAATCCTACAATCCCAATAAAGATTGAGTAGAATATGTATACACTCTACAGTCATGAATAGGACTCATGAAGGAAAAACCAAGAGGAATAAAAAGAGCTTCAGAAAGTACAAATGTAGTTTTCAGCTATTTCCGCTATAGCTCTCCATGCTACAAGCTTGGTTGAATTATTATTTTTGCAATCAAGTAACATGTCAGTGACCATCTAATAAGACAATGTAAACAAAATTGTATTTCCTCTAATAAATATTACGAGAGCTAATTGAAAAATAGGAAGCTGACGATTGAATCGCTTCTCAAATTGACAAGTTACATTGAAACAATTTAATACGTACGTACGACTTGACCAATTATTATTATCCGTGGAAAGAACTGAGGGAGATGGAAGTTGAGGAAAAGAGAACGAGAAAGTAACATTGGGAGTGTGAGAAAGGAAGTGTGAGAGTGAGTGAGAAAAGTGAGCAGTTGTTTCTTTGTCGCTACCGAACAGGGCAATTTTGTTCTGGTAGTTCAACTTTTCGACAACAGACATCGCCACTTGCCATCAGACTACCCAAAAACTCGTTCACATTGGCTTGCTCGAACCGGTACGTCAGATGCAACATCCCCTACATAACTTGAAGCTTGATTCATTGAAATGTTCCATACAGCTGCAGCTGTAGCGGATCAGTGAGTACGTAGGCTGTGCTTTATTAAGTCATAGCCGCAAACCCATACTTTGCTGGGCAACTCTGATTGATAACAGATACAGAAAAAGATAGAGCGAATTAATGATCCAATTATCTTACTCTAGAGAAGACTCATTAATTCAGTGCTCCTTTTTCAGATCTTTCCACAACCTAGTAGCTGCCATTGTAAATCAGTGTAACTTGGTACTTATTTCCAGTTTCTCATACAATACTCACCACATGAAACGTATAACTTATTCTTTTACACAGTTAACCTATTATTATTATTATTATTGCACTTCTGTATCTGAATCGTTAATTATTTTACAAAATTCAATTACGAACAGAATTTGCGTGGAAAATTAATTGAAGTATTTGTTTAAAAAATTCAACAATATAGATTTGAGGAATAATAATTGATAGAATTGTGTTGATTTTCACAGTCTGATCACAATTCGATGACCAACAACCACAGAATTAGTGGCGGAGCGTATATTTCCTATAGGAAATCAGTATATTTATATACTGTATATATATATATATATTTTATATATATATATATTTTATATATATATTTCCTATAGGAAATATACCCGGCGATGACCAAATAAGTATACCACGCTTCACCACGGCTCAGAATAAGATCGAACTCTACAAAACTACTCTACAAGTAGTATCATAGCCTCCTCTAATACAGAAGGCTAGCCTCCTCTGTATTAGAGGAGGCTATGGTAGTATACATTCAAACAAACAATTTCACTTGATTGACAAAATAAAATGTATATTCTGTTCAATGATATACTAGTTCTCTAGGCTTAGCCGACTAACAAACTTGAAAAAGGGTAGTGTTAACAAAGTTGATAATTACTTATATTCTATCGTAATATGAATCTATCATGTATATTTTCTTTCTAAAAATATCCATTCATTTTTTTTCTATTTACAAAATATATTGTACAATATTTAAAATATAGCCCATTTATTTACAGCCTATTAAGTGTTTATCAATAGAATCGAATGATAATGATCTTGATTGACTCATAGTTTCACACATAGGATCGCAAATCTTCAGTTGAATAAATTTTTACTATGATAGGGACGTGATCTTCTATCTATCAGAAGCAGTTCTTACTCCTCACCTAGCTAGCTTTTGAATATCTATCTCATAACTCATGAGTATATTTTCATGCTTCCCTATCATATCAAATCCTGAAGCGTACTTCTATTGATACGTTGGTTCTTTTTCTTTCTCCTCTTCTATTTCAATTACTCTCATTTGGTGATGTTCAGCTACCACTCCAAACCATTAGAGTACTCATGAGTTTTTTAGATGATTCGTGTTAGAATGATTCGCTTGACATCTTATTCTGCATACAGTAATTATAATTTAGTCTTATCATCAACTCAATATTTCCTACATCAAAATACAGAATATATCCACAACCATTTACATTCCTATACAGCCTTATCATGCAACCCTAATTATGGTCAGTAGAGATTTTTAGAAAACATTTTATCAAATTCTCACTTTTATCGTTCAACTATACATTGAAGAATACAAATTCAATCAGCCTCCCAGATTGTTTGCAGGAGATTGTTGACCTAACAACAGATTTAAGAAAAAATAGTTCTAATAGTAGCCTATTATTTCTTCTATAAATAATTCACATCCACTTTATAATGTCATAGTAACTTCTTGCAAAGGATCAAAATCTTGTATATTTCTACTATATAACCATTCAATTACCGTACTGTGTCTAACAATAATTAATATTCAATGTTTGGATTGATATTGGATAACCGGTAGGAAAGTTTAGGCTTTTCTTCATGTAGGCTAGCTATTAACTTCCGATATGGTTTCCATCTTAGTATTATCTATCTATCTAGCGTATCTGGCTTTGGTTGGTGGGGAGACCCGGAGGTAGTTCCATTAGGTTGAAGTTCCATTTCACTTTGCAATATGTTCACAAATTTTGAAAATCTTAGTATTAATCTTCAGTATCTTTAGTATTAATCAATTTACAATAAGAGTTGTAACCGACTTTCGTATCATCAAAGTTGAAACATCTTTCCGATGCAACAAAGAGCGTTCGTTGTTTGAATTAAGTGGATACTAATAAATAGGAAGGATTAGGCTTTCGGTTTGTGTAGGCTGGCTAGACAATGTTGACTTCCGAGATGGTTTTAACTTTGTTATACATCTATTTTTTGCCTTCTTTGAGAAGGGCTACGTCAAGGATATTTTAGCTGACAGGGATAAAGATAAGAGTTGAATGGGGATAAGGATAGAGATATTGTGGATAAGAGTTGAAAGGACAGGGATAAGGATATTGTGGTGGTAAGGGGGATGGAAGTTGGATGCGATGACAGAGATTAACCCTGAAAGGGTCAGGTGTGAACGATGAGATGCTGAGATGGTTGAATGGTTGACACAGCAAACCGTTGCTCAGCCTGTGATCTCGGCAGATGCTTTTAGGAAGCTGACGAGTGAAGCTTTTACCCGACAAAGCGAATCTGCAGCTCGAAAGCGTCTATCGACAATGCGTCATATCGACCCCACACCTAACGAACAACTTCCACGCCAAATGAATCACAATATTCGGCGGCTACCCGCTGACTCTCTCAATCGATATCCGACCACCCAGACAATCGAATAAACTCTCTCGCATTAAAATAATTGATATGAAAGACCACTTTTCACCCAAACCGCTCACAATCATTTCACAAACACACTGTTCATCTTCATCTTTGTGTTAAACCTCACAACACTATCCACAAATGAAAACTACTGACCCCCAACAGCTGTCCTCTATATCTTGAACATGACTTTTACAAGACAGGATGACTGTTCGGTTTCAGTTGAATTGACTCCCGTATACAAAGCTTACAGGTCAATTCAAACATTTTCCCTAGTTACAAGGAGATGAAATTCGGAAATAGTATCTTGAATGGGCTAGCTTTCACAATAATCATGAATGAAGTAAAGACTATTCATTCGGCAGTGGCTGAATTGACTCCTGACAGTTCAATTTGAGAGTCATTTTGACTATACAGTATTTCCCAATTACCATGTGACAAAATAGAAAAAATAGAAAATAGAATCTTGAATAGACAAGCTTACAATGATCATAATTCAAGAAAAGACTATCTGGTTTCAATTGAGATGGCACGCTCAATCTGTTTACCTATTCTCTCTTTTCTTCTCTCTCTTTCTCTGTCTCTCTCTCTCTTATTATCTCTTCTACTATTCTATCTCTCCTATCTATTCTACTTATTATCTCTCTTCTACCTTCCGCTCTTCATCTTTCATGATATACAGAGCTGATATTTCAATTGAATTGAATTGAATTCAATGACTGCCTTCATTTTAACCTGAAGTGAGTTTGAGGTGAGTATTAGATTATATTTCCTAGTTATCATGCGAGGAAACTCAAGAATCGAATTGAGAATAAACAAGCTCGTTGCGAATCATGATTTTGTAAATGATAAAACAATTTCTTTTCAAGTGAATAGTTAGTCATTAATTGAATTTTTATCAATTTGAAGGTTTATCTATTCACAATTTCCTCTTCCAAATCTTGTAACATATTGAAAATGCATTGACTTATGCATTTCTTTACTTATGCATTTCATTCACTTATGCTTACGCTTCTTTGTTAGCGGTCCCCTACATGATTACACCAATCTGAGGAAAGAGCAAAAAGCAACAAGTCGAGCAGCTCCCGTTGAACAAATGGCAGAAGTGAAGCTGCTTATGCTTGTTCTTTGTACGGAGCATCCCTTCTATCATGAATAATTATGCTGCAGACTTGCAAACAGTGCAGAGAGAGGGGAAGTGCCTGACTTGGTCTTTGATGGGTTGGCGTTGTGCCTCATAAATTTCAGTGTGCATGTTGGCTACTTAACCCCAGAAACCTCGCTAACTAACCTCTTCACAATCACTAATGCAACTTCACCCTACGCTTGTCTGTTGTCTGTTGTCTCACAACCAGAACCAAACAATTTCGCACAGTCGTGTTCGCGAGTGCCGTAAAGCTGAAAATGGAAGTTTGTACTGCCACGTCCCACCCGCAATGTCAAAAGCTCCAACAATATCAACTGATCTTGTGCAACTCGGTGACATGAGTAATTCTCGATCAACCAACTCCACACTTTGTAAATGTAATAGAGCTGTTGATAAATTATTGTTCTTCGCGAGACTCAATTTAAAATAGTATGGTTTCAGCACAAGTTAAGGGAATTTCAATGTTATTGCTTTTAGGTAATCAGTATTCGAAACTGATATTGTTCATTATGAAAATCAACAACTTTATATGAATAAAACTCCACAGTTTGTAAATGGAATAGATCTGATTGTATTTGATCTTGGAACCTTTGGATTATCAGACAGGCGCTTATCGCCCTCGGCTACCTCGGATTGTGAATAATTAGTATCATTTTTGCAAGATTTGATTTACTCTTACATTGAAAATATGCAGGTTGAGAATGGAGAGGTTAAAGACGATGCAAAGTAGTGGGGTTTTGGCACAAATTGAGAAAAGAAAATTTCAATGTTATTGCTTTGAAACTGATTTTGTCTATTTTGAAAATCAACAACTTTATTTGAATAGAGGAAGGACTAGACTAAGTTATAGCCTGGTGTACCTTACACGTATCTTACAACACTATCTGAAGAATGCAAAAACAATATTATATCACGTTGAAGAAAACTTATTTATTTATCAACGGAGAGAGCGGGTTGCCTCAAATCTATCAATTCTTCACCAAAATGAGAATTAGAGACTCAATTTGTTTAATGTATATCATAAAACAATAATTGGTAACGTTAAGATCTGTATTATAACATTAACATGTGTATGATATCGTTGAACAATATAATAAAGTGGTAATTTAGATCGCACTGAAACGAACCAAATTAAACCATCGTAGAATGACTGCGTAAACTAATCAAGCTTATTACATTGATTGCGTCGATTGTCGAATATCGTCATTTCACGGTCTTGAATTGAACTATAGCTCTTGTTGTAATAATGATTTCCAACACAATTTTTATGAATCTACTATTTACTTTAAAATCATCTATTACTATTTACAAAATCATCTACATTAATAATGTAATATCTTCGGTAATATTCTATATATCTCTAATCATCTAATAACCTTTATCTATTATCATATTTACCTATTATCTCATTTATCGATTACAGTTCGTTGCTAAGGCACCATGGACTGATAATGAACGGTTTCATTACAGCTTTTTACAATATTCAAAGTTAATAAGAATCACCCATCACGATGCAGCCGTCTTAATATTGTATAGAGGATGAAATCGAATTCACTTTGAACCTTACAGTTACAATTATCCATTTCCAGTCCAGATGCCATAGCAAAGTAGACAAGCTATACTCTTGAGATCATTGTTACTTGGAGATCATTGTTACTTGGAGATCATTGTTACTTAGAGATTACTGTTACTTAGAGATCATTGTTACTTAGGGATCATTGTTACTTGGAGATCACTCTTACTTAGGGATCATTGTTACTTAGAGATCACTGTTACTTAGAGATCATTGTTGTACAGTTAATCAATTAATTATAATAATGAAGAGCCATACGAACATACATAATAATCAACGATAATATTTATAGTTATAATTATTACAGAACAAACAAAAAAACTTTAACAGAATGCGGTTGAGGATTTGGGCAACGAGATTGTCTCTCGATCGATTTTGAACAATTTTCTCATGAGCCAATCGTTGTTGTGTGTTGCAGGTCCAAGGTCACGTCGAATAAAGCGGAAAGAGAAGCGAAGCGAGGAGAAACGACCAAGAACAGCGTTCAGCGGCGACCAATTGTCGCGACTGAAGAGCGAATTCACCGAGAACAGGTACCTGTCGGAGGTGAGACGACGCGAGCTGGCCCGCGAACTAAATCTCAACGAAGCGCAGATCAAAATTTGGTTTCAGAACAAACGAGCGAAAATCAAGAAGGCGGCTGGTGTCAAAAATCCACTCGCTCTACAGCTGATGGCGCAAGGACTGTATAACCACAGCACTGTGCCGATGAGCGATGATGAGATGGATGAGAACTCTTCATCTGTCACATCTGTGCCCTCGGTACCTTCGCAACAGTGAAAACGTGTTCTTAAAGTTCTCCCCAAAAACTGAAAATGTTAAGTACTCAAAAATGATCTGTAGGGACATCTGGGTCCTCGGTATGTTCATAACAGTGAGAAAATCTTCGGAAATATCTGAAAGTCGTCAACGTACTCAAATGATCTTCCGAAATATTGATGTTGGTACCTCTGCAACAGTGTACAAATGCTTTCGAAACTCTGAATGTTCTTGAAGTCCTCGAATGATCTTCAGAAAAATTGTTGTTGGTACCTCTGAAATAGTGTACAAGTTCTCGAAGTTCTGAAAGTTCTCGAAGTTCTGAAAGTTTTCGAAGCTCTGAAAGTTCTCGGAGTTTTGAAAGTTCTCGAATGATCTGCAGAGATAGTCCTTGATTTCATAATCGATATCTCTCCAGTCATTCTCCTGTAAACAACTCACTCATCTCGCTTTGTTACATTGTGCAGTACTTAACTTTGAAAAACCGAAAAAAGACTACTTTTGTTGCGTTCAGAAGAACCAAGTACTGAACTGTGAAGCTAATACAAAATCAAAAGTTTGGATACTTTTGGTGTGTGCAAATGTACCAAGTAGGTTGTTGCGTGTGGTGCAATTCAATGGACAATATTTTGTGAAGGACTGAGTTGGGTTGGTGATAGGAATGATTTATTGTTATAGACATTTGAAAAGGCAAAGTAAATTGGTTGAAGGGAATAAATTTCCTTTTGAATTTATGGAATTGATTGAAGAATATTCCTGATCTTGTCAAGAGTTAGCCGAATTGAGTCAGCAGTGTTGTAAAGGAGGAGATTGGGACGGTAAAAATACTTGATTTGGATAATTGACTAGATATAATGGATTTGTGTTATTTACATAATTATATTTTTGTTTTAGCCATTGAAATAAATCTCAAGTATTGTTAAAATATTTAGTCTCGAAAGTATTTTTAAAAGAATTGAAAACAAATAAGTGTAGTGAGAATATTTTTTATGGAAATAAGATTATTGATTTATTTATTCAAAGTTTATGTTACATCTATAAAACACTTGAAGAACTTTTGTTTTTGTAAGTAAAGGAACTATATTTAAGTTCAAACGAGTTCATTCATTGCGATATCTAACGCTTTGTTGGATAAATGTAGGAGAATGGCCCTTGAAAGAGTTCATTTAGATTTTTTATATCTATACAGTTTCAAGTGCTATAAGTGAGAAGATTGAAGCAGAGTGCATATAAGTGTCTCTGTTTGGATGGATTTTGTAATTTGTTGGTAATTTTGTAATCTGTGTAAAGTAAACTGACTGTCACTTGTTACTGAATCACCATTAAGTGATCGCAAATCTGGATAACATCTCAAGATTTTGTCAAGATTTGATTTCATCAGTCTATTTGTACAAAACAACATGAGCACCACTTGCACTTGACAGGTGGAAGAGAGTGTATAAAAAAAGTTCCTTCTCCTGGAAATTGATGATCTATGCAATCAATACTCAAGTACTGTGTCATTCGTAGTCGTTGCTTCTAGAATAGTTTGAATAAGTGAGTTTGTTTCTCTTGAATTTTATCCATATCTATGTTTTGTCTATTTCTCTTGTTTAACTTCTTCTACGCTGTATCCATGCTCTGTAAATAGTTTTCAAGAAGCAATGATATGAATGGAAAACAGCTTTTTTAGAATACGGGAGTCATGCATTTTATCTTACTGCATTAAGATATCTTGAAATTATATTGTTTTTGCAACGTATGAGAACGATTCTGGAACTGAAACAAAATAGAAATTTTGTTTCAATCATAATGAATTTGTAATTTAGAAGAACTGAATCTTGTTTTCCCAAGAAAGTAATTTGGATTTCTCATTGGCTTCATATGAATTATTTTTTCTCTACATACAATCATAAATTTCTCATTTCAAATATCTTGAAGTTTCCATGTTCTTTCAATAAAGAATTATGTATTCTTTGCACTCTTGTGTATATCATATTACTGTATTTGATGAAATAATTTTAAAGAAAACTTTAGAAATGTTTACTTCATTCCCCACAGTGTGGAGTTTTCAGACTCTTCCACCATTCTTCCAAGCAATGCAATAACTTACCCATCAGTACTGTGCTGTGCTGGAAATTTTTCAATTAATATTTTATGCAATTTTTAAAGCATTCAATAATAGGAAGGTTATAAAATGCATGATAACTGTAGTCTACTTCTCAGAGTTTGAAACGAAGCTTGCATAACTCAACTCAAATCTTTAGAATATTGTGAGAATTTTGGAGAGTTTGAAACCCTCTTTGCAATTGGTTGTACAATAATCAAGTTTCCTACATTGTTATCCAGTTGAAAAATCGATTATTCAACAAGTCGACACCGAATGTCCCAGAACAAGATCTGATTGAAACAATGTGATTGTTTGAAAGGAATGATTGTACTTATATTAAAAACAATAATTTGCGAAAAAAATGTCTTGTACAGGAATGTAGATTTAGTGATATAGATTCATGGAACCGTCGCCATCATTTGAGCTAGTATGTATCAAGATTTAAAAGTAGGTTTGTAAATAGGATAGTTATATTCTCTACACATATAAGAAACGTACTAGTCAAATTCAAGGAAAACTGTTGGTTGTTTTTGAATATTGAAGATTGAATGCCTATTCGGAAATATTCTGGCTAGAGGTTTACATTAACTTATGTCATGACACCAACATAGTATTTTAATAATCTTAAAGTCTTCCAAACTGTTGAAATTTTTTTATAAGAATTTATAATGTAAAAAAATACATAGATGTAAGTCGTACCGGTAATCCATTTTCATTTCTTGTACAATATAATTTCACTATTTGAAACTTGAAGGAAATTGAAAGTAGCCTATGTTAGGCTACTATGTTTTTGAAAATCATACAATTTCCAAATCATTGAATTTTTTGAGCGATTAGCATTTGGTTTTTAGCCTTGTTACTGTATTTAAAAAAATAATATTCTCAATTACTGACATCATTCCTCTTATAATTTCATGAATAATGTTAATTCAATAGAACAAAATTATTTATGCTGGAACACTTGGTAAATGTGTTATGTGCAATATCTAGAAGAAAAATACATTTTGAGGAGACTGAGCTAATTGTTCTATACAATAAATCCGAGTTAAACCATCATTATTAAGTATAAAACTTAAATGTACAGTTAACACAAATTTACAATGTTTTATGTGGAAGTTGTGTACATACATGATTTAATTGCTAATAAGATTTATGAAATTACAGATTGAACTGCCTATCAATACATTATTTCTATCTATAAAATTGATAAGAAATTTTGTACTTTAATCTTTTCTTGAAAATCGACTCGAATGAGTTGAGAGATCTCACTTCTTTCTCTATTCCTGTGGTAGTATTCCTATTTTTACTTATTTTATTGTAATAAGGTGTTAGTTTATTGACGTTATTAATATTTTATTGTCATCCAACATGTATTTGTTGAAATTGTATGAAGAGCCGAAGAATACAATGTAATAGGAAATGTAATTATTTTGAGACCAAAATTTCCTTGAATTCAAATGTAAATAAATTATTCGAAGAGTTATAACGTTCATAGAGATGAAGCGTTTATATTACGATGTATTCAGGTAGCAAACTCTTTAGCAGCATTCGTGATTTCTGTAAAATTGAGAAACCAGCCATAATAGACTAAGCTAATCTATAAGCTTCAAATATGTTGCTGAACATGAAATTTTGCAAGTTAATATTTATTAGAGTCGAACAAGCTATTGAGATTGTAATAAATACAACGTAGTACTTGAAACCTTGTGTTATCTTTCTTATCCCCATTATTTTCCCTCTTCTTTAGGTGCTGAATCACCTGGAAAAATTTAATCAGTCTGGATGGATTATTTTCATTCAGTAAAATGAGAATGGAGGTGTTTTCATATGAATCTATACTATAGAAATCATTGGATTCGAGTCCATCCAGAATAGGAACATACGGAAAACCGTTTTATTCCTGTGATATTTAGGCTAATAGCAACAACAAAAAATAATAGCTCACATGAACAAAGAACAATTGGAAAAATCATACTCCAACCAAGGATACAGGAATAAGGGATAAGGGTTCGTTAAATGAATTTAAAACTTTGAAGTGGTGACTCCTTAAAAAGTATTATTTCTTCATATTAGACCACTATGAGTATCTATAACCGTGGCGAAGCGTGGTATACTTATTTGGTCATCGCCGGGTATAGCCTATTTCCTATAGGAAATATACCCGGCGATGACCAAATAAGTATACCACGCTTCGCCACTAACCCATGAGTATCTCAATATTAGAATAAATAAAAAATGAGAAGATTCAATTTACATACAAGAACTTTTATCATACAGAACTACAAAAGATCCACTAATAAGATAAACAAATGAATTAATAGTGAACAGAAGAAATTATAAATCGAATAGAAAAGCAATCAATTTATGACAATAGCAATAAATAAAAAGGAAAACGAAATTGAAATTACTTTCACATAACTGATAACAAGCATCCAGATGAATACATTCTGCTAGAGACAATGATAATATTCAAAATTATTAGTCGCAACTATTTTGAATTGCTATCAACTGAGCCCAATTTGTTCTTCGATTATGATATTATTCTAGTGAGTAAATAAATGATACTGTAGGGTAGGCTATCTAGTTTTCAATCAAAGCATTAGGCACTATTAAAGCATGCACAATGCCTTCTCCTAAATAGATCAAATATATTTAAGAAGTTACAGTATTATAATTTCAATATTTTAAGTACAGAATGCGAGAGATTTGAAGTTCTAATCATTTTAGTAGTATAGATAGTACAGAGAGATTCAAACTTACAATTGTTGAAGCACAGAGAGATATGGAGTTACAATTGTAGTGGTAAAAATAATATTTTAAGTCCAATTCCAATTGTATTTGTACCATAGCCTCTTCTAATACAGGTATTAATATGTAGTTGTACCATAGCCTCCTCTAATAAATGTATTGAGGCTATGGTTGTACTGACTAATTTGAAGTACAGAGATATTTAAAGTTTAAATTGCAGTTGTACAGACTAATTTGAAGTTCCAATTGTAGTTGTAGAGTGTGATTTCAAGTTTCAGAATATAGAGGTAAATAAAGTCTTTATTGTTGAAGAAATATCTCCCAACTTGACGAGAGAAATTTTATATCTTGTTTGATACTCACATGTGGCTTTAGGGCCTGGTCACATACGATGATACGATTGTGGTTTGCTTCACTTTACTTCACTTCACTAACAAAGCTAACTGGTTTACTTCACTTCACTTCACTTACTCGCATAGTAAATCTATATAAATCGTATGGTATATAGTAAGTGAAGTGAAGTAAAGCAGACCACAATCAAAGTAGCTCTTCTAGTGAAGTGAAGTCAAGTAAAGCAAACCACAATCGTATGTGACCTTAAGGATTGAACTCTCTCAATAGAATTATAGTACAGTTTTTTGCTGAATAGATGCCCACGCTTAGATGCTCTAAGTTTGTGCCTGAGTAATGTTAAGGATGATGTATAATATAGATTTTGTTTTTAATAACATAATTGTAGCTTTAGTATGAATGAATTCAACTCTCCCAGTGGAATTATTTTGGAAGCCACCGTGACCACCCTCCCTCAATGTCTCTACTAACATATCAACCATCCAGTCGGCTTGTGTAAATGATGGTAGGGATGGATTATTTCCGAACAACTTTACTGTCGACTAGCAGTCGACCTGAATTATTCAACATGGCTGTGTCTACCATCTTTTCATACATCGACTCACGTTTTCAATCATTAAAAGTGCAGCAAGAAGACGCCTGAACATACGGTAGTCTCGCTTATCCGTCCTTCGCTAATCTGTAATTCCGTATTATCTGGCTTACTAATCGGAGACGAAATTGTTCAAATTCCATAAAAAATCAGAATGTACAGTACAGTACGAACCTGAATTGAAATGATAGAAGGTGTACGCAGTACGGACGTTTCATTGAACAATGATTTACATTAACTTAATACAAACTTGTTTAGACTTAATGTATTTTTCCACACACAAGATTCAATATTACAAAGTTTTCAAACATATTTTTTGAAATATTCCTTATTATCCATCATTTCTGATTATCCGGAACTCTGCCGGCCCGTTTATGACGGATAAGCGAGACTCTTTACGAATATAATGTGAACATTGAGCAAAAAATAAATAATAATTCTAATTTCTAAAAGAGCTGGAAAGGAAAGTGAGAGATTGAAATGAGATTCGGAAAGGTGAGTGAGTTTAGAAGATGAGTGAAATACAGTAGTAAAAGAAAAGCTTTCATGTACTCTGCCTCTTGTATAGTTCGGCAACCGTTTCTTCTTCTTCTTCTTCTTCTTCTTCTTCTTCTTCTTCTTCTTCTTCTTCTTCTTCTTCTTCTTCTTCTTCTTCTTCTTCTTCTTCTTCTTCTTCTTCTTCTTCTTCTTCTTCTTCTTCTTCTTCTTCCTCTTCTTCTTCTTCTTCTTCTTCTTCTTCTTCTTCTTCTTCTTCTTCTTCTTCTTCTTCTTCTTCTTCTTCTTCTTCTTCTTCTTCTTCTTCTTCTTCTTCTTCTTATTCGTGATCTTTTATTCCTTCTTCATTCTCTCACCAATCATCTACCAATTTTTCTCTTTCTCTTTCTGTATTCTAGCAGAATATCAACGCGTTTCAGCTATTACCTAATGAGTTCCATGATTCTCAGATTTATGACCGGGTTTATGGTTTTACGCCCAGCAAAGTGTTATTACTACTCGGCTATAAAATCAAGATGCAATAAAATAATGAACTATAGGTACATTGCGCACTGCAGCCTCTTATCATTTCACCTGGAATGCTCGTGAAACACGCATACTTTAATAAATGTCATACTAATTTGTCAATGCTCTCGACAAATACGACAATTAAGGTACAATAAATTCTAACTAGATTGATTATAAACTAGCTTTGATTATTTTCTCTATCATCCAAACAGCTACACAAGCTAATAACCTCAAATGACAGCCTTTCTAATCAGTGTGAACTCAGTCATTCTCTCAATAACTTTTCATAAAAAGTTCAACCGATATTATCCAATTAGCCGATACTAAATCCTTTCCAGACTCACCTTATGGCCTTAACGCTCAATATCCAATGACTTTTTCAATTTTTAACTCAATTCAATTCATTCTTCCAATGATTCATTCTTCAATTTCAATTCATTCTTCAAGAACACTTGAGTGTGCGTAAATGAGACACAGAAATTAGAATAAATACATGTATCTATGAATAATACATGTATACATGAGAGTACTAGATACAGTGTAGATATTGTAAGACAGGAACCCTACACAAATCATTTTATAGTATATAAGAGCTATATTTATGAATTTTCTCTACACATGAAAACTTGAGAAAGTACATGAAAACTTCAGAACGTAGCAGTAAAAAAGCAGGCATATTGATATTTGACTTTTTATTTCATTTCGAACATAAAACAACGTACGATTCGGTGTAGATTTCTAGTTATTGAGTTACAATTTACGTTATTGAGATATTACAATTTAAAGTTTTTCGTTACTTTCACAAAAGTACATTAACTTACGAACTACAAAGTTGGAGTGGTCCGTAGCCGAGGGTGATAAGCGCCTGTCTGATAATCCAAAGGTTCCAAGATCGAATACAGTTGCCGGAACGGATTTTGACAGAAACGGCCACTTCCGTCTTTCGGAGGAGACGAAAAGCCGTCGGTCCCGACTGCCTAAAAACAGTCGTCATCTCTCATCATCACCCCTCTCATTACCCACGCACAAGCCTAGAGCTCATGTGAGCATTACCCTAAAAAAATGTACTGTACATGTTTTACGAACCAATACTTTTCCAAAAATCTATGTTTGAGCTGTTTATGACCGACCTACTAAGTATGAGGTTGGAAACCGATAATTGGGTAAGTCATTTTTCCAAGTTTTTATGAGTGAGGGACGTCCATAAATACGTAGAGTGAGATGCTCTCTCTTGCACAAATAAAATTAAATCATAATATATAATACTTTAAGAATGAAAATTTCATACCAATATAATATTTGATACTTTCTTGATCAAACATAGAACGCGTTTCAGCCTCAAGTATTCACTGTATTCAGCTTTCAAGTGTTTTCTGTTTACATCAATCAGTAGTTGATGCAGTGATGATTATTTTAACTTTTACATTGATGAATGAATATGAATCACGAAAAGCAGTATCCATTTTTAGCCGAATAAGAAAGAGCTACGAAGATACAGTGATTTATTTTGTGTAGCGTTACAAGACGGTAAATTCTCGATGGCAAGAAACCTGAGTGGAACCCGTTTGAAATGACTTTTTTATTTCTGCTGGAGCCGAGTTTGCACCTAGTTACTGATGTGGGCTATGGAGAGTCGATACAATAATCATAATCATAGCTCTACGCCCACTATCCTGTTGAGACATTTGAACTTTGAGCTTCAGTATTCCAATGCAACGTTAAGGAAAGACACGCCCAAGTTAGAAAGCTTACATTTGGCATCACTAATTCAAAGCTGGCCGGATTGGCAATCGTTATGACATGTCAATCAACTTGATTTCGATGTCTGGTGAAGATAGTAACCGTTTCTGGCAGCACATTCTATCAGTTTTCCACAATCATGATGTCTTCCAATCATTGTAGGCGCTAATTTAATAATTATGGATTCCAGTCTATTGTTACACAATGAAGCTAGTATTAGGTAATCTCCAGGTGAATAATCAGATCTTCACCATAATTCCTACAAAGCTCGATTCTTTTTAAATTCAAAAACGATATATGAATAATCTGCTTTTTACCATATTTTCTAACTTACTATTTACTATTTCAATCAGAAATCATAATTATATATGTAGATAAGAGAATGAGAACATTGTATTGTTTATGCAAGGCGTAAGAGCTTTCTTATTCAATTGTGATGACGTTCAATCATTATTTAAAACCCTATTTT
This sequence comes from Laodelphax striatellus, assembly GCA_017141395.1. Lineage (NCBI taxonomy): Eukaryota > Metazoa > Arthropoda > Insecta > Hemiptera > Delphacidae > Laodelphax > Laodelphax striatellus. The sequence continues at coordinate 13,441,076 of CM029544.1, read as the reverse complement.
CTGTCAATTATCATGTTCTTTAAAATTATTGTAATTTATTAGCCTACCTACCTTTGGAATTTTACATTTTATAGTACCATTTTAGAGGAATGATACAATATTTGTTAATTCCTAATTGGTTTATCTTTGAAATGTTAATCAACTGCAGTGCAGTGCGCAGCGCCTGGGTGGCTCTCTCTGTTTTCATTTAATTTTTTTTATCGTGATGGTTGACCCAACTAACAGGACCTCAAACTGAGGGCAACGTATTTTTTTCGCAATTGATTATACAGACTAATAATGTGTTTATTCTAAGATATTGTGTGAACTTATTGTATTTTTGAGTTATGTAATAATATTTTCAAGGATAGCGGAAAATGAAATTTATTCATTTATTTAGAGAATGGTGTAAGACATATAATAAAATGCATGAAAAATAAGTAAATGAATTCTTCCCATGTACTTCGAATGAATACTTCGATTGAAGTGGATAGTGCATTAGTAAGTTGAAATATTATCGGAAAGTAGTGTTAAAATATCAGCAGTGATTCAAAAAAAGACTGAAATAAAGATGATGAGTTAATGTTGATCTGCTATAACGTTTTGAAATGTGGCTGTATAGTAATATACTATGAGTAAATTATGTTCTTGATTGGTAGAAAGTTGGGTAGTTTGATATTGTTGGATATCTGAGTTGCTTCGAAACTGTTTTTCCTCTTTCATTTTCAATAATCCTGATTGAAAAGGTGTAAGACATATAATAAAATGCATGAAAAATAAGTAGATGAATTTTTCCCATGTACTTCGAATGAATACTTCAATTGATTTTAAATACATTGTGTGAAGAATGAACATTTCAATGTATTGTATAATGTATCTTGTACGAAACAATTTGACCACGTTTTTTTAATTGATTTCAGTTAGCTAATTGAGGACAATTTGAACAGACTATGACTATTTCTTAGTACAGTTTATTCCACAATTCCCACAGTTCCACATACTCTTGGTCAAGAAATTATTATTCTCTTTTGAAAAATCATTCAGAACTTGGTGACTACTAAGTTCAGATCAATTCAGTTCAGATCATTCAGATCATTTCCATCTCATTGAAGATCTATCAAAGCAAAAGAATCCTGTCATTATTGGATGAATGAATTTTGGCATGGAAAAAATTGTCATCAATGGCTTCAAGTGAGTACTGATTCATTATTCATAGTGACCAATTTCTGAGTTATTCTCAATAACAGATTATTCCAATATTTTGTGTTTGATTGTGTTTGGATGTAATAATGTAGCCTTTCACAGACAATTGCATTGCATTCGTCTACAATTGAATTGCAAGAGTTGAGTTCATTCGAGGGAACGAAGAGTGGAATTTAGCAATTCGAATGAGATGTGGGGTGTACGGGGTAGAACGCATTGCTAGCTGACACAGTGTAACTGTGGGTGGTATGCAGCGAGTTTTTTTCAGTTTTGAAGTGATCATCAATCGCAAGGAGCGTTTTCGAAAGAATTCAGTGCCTAATGAAAATTTCGACTGTTGAAGTGAGAGTGTCACGAAACCAAACACAACAGTGTTGAGCAAATCGTCAAATCGCTTGTGAGACTAATCTTAAGGGGTGTTTGCCCTCTACGTTTTCTTTCTTGCTTATCGGTTTCGCCAGGGGTTGAAATTCTATTTAATTCACTTTGTCACCCTCCATCAAAAGGGGAGGAATCCAATTTGATGTCCCTTTTTTCAGCTTCACTAGCACGAGAGGAAAAGCGCTTGCGCTACAAAGAGTTTTGTAAAAATAACTGGTCAGGGGTTGCGACTGCAAAGATCGAGATAAGAAACCGTGAAGTACTTACGCCCTGCTGCCCATCATGAGCTCCAGGTGTACTCTACTCTACTCACACTCACTGCCAATTCAGATTATCCTTCCCGATGCCTTTCTCGAATTACGCCCGATCCCATTAAATTAAACACTCAGCTACAGTGCCATCCAACCAATTTCACAACTCAGGAGGCTCTTCACATTTCAAAGACTTTTTATCTATGCTAATCCAGTACTCCTTGGAAACTCCTTATCCACTTTGTCGTCCAACCAATGTAATATAACAATGAATCAATTTGTATCATTAAATGGAAAATTACTTATAGCCCGTTGCATGAAAGCCGAAAACATACAACAACAAGCCATGTGAAATGACGTCATATAGCGATGCCAGTGCAATTATTATCCGAACCACTGAACTAAATTATCCATCTGGAGGTAGCACTGATTGAAAAAGCTGGGTATTATTTTTTTTAATAGCATACTGTTCTTGAGAAAAAAATTTCAATCCTCACTTTACTGCCAAATTAATTTTTTTGGTACTACATACTGTATTAGAAAAAAATATTTCATCCTCACTTTATTACCAACCTAACGAAATTAGACGGAACACTAATTCTGCTAGCAGCCCTAGCTTGTGCCACCTCCAGATGGATACATTTAACTCAGTGATCCGAACTCCAGTATTATACACCAAGTTAGTATACTAGAGTAATTCAACTGTTTAAAACTATATTGTAAACAGAGTAGCCATTTGGCCGAGGTAGCTTATCGTTGGTCTGATAATACAAAGGTTCCTGGTTCCATCCCTGGTGACTACATTGTAGCCAGCAGGGATGGAACCCCACAACATATTTTGACCACAGACGGCCACTCCCGCTTTTCGGAGAAGACGTTGAGCCGTTGATCCCGGCTGCCTAGAAAGTAGACGTCATCATCCACGCACAAGCCTAAGAGGTTTTGTTGGCATCACCTTCACAAAATGAATTTTTCCTGATAATTTTCCGTTTCCTGGGAAACTCCAATTATCCGAATATTTGGAATAGAATGGAATAGAATAGATTTGCCTTTATTTTACAACACTTTAAAAATTTGAAGTACATGAGAATAAATTTTATCAACCGAATGGGGTTTGATAACAATCAGTCCGGATGATTGGAGGCCGACTGTAAATGAAAATTGATTGGAATAAATAATTCTTTCAATTTGTGAAATCTCACAAGTCTAAAAGCACCGATGTTATTGCTTCCAAGTCTGGAAACAAGAATATTATGAATGACCCACTCATGAACTTGGTACAGTGATATTCATTTAATTTGACGCTTGGCATTAGATAGATGGATGAAGAGATATTCTTTCTTTGCCATCGTACTCTACGGTCATCAGCAACGCTTGGCATTAGATGGAAAGATATAGCAGGATCATTTTAACTTGTCAGAAAACAGCTGTTTCGGTGATGAGTAAACAGTGATTTTGACACAATAATCAAAAGGCTTAAAAGTCTTAAATACCTTTAAAGTCTTTAAAAGACCTTTTTAAAGAAGACCTTTCAAAGAATAACTTTTTAAAAGACCTTTTCAATAATCTGCGAGATTCAGCATTTGTAGGTTAAGTATTGTGATATTGCTCGTCGAAACATAATTATGTTTTCTGACAAGTTAAAATGATCCTGCTATATATAGAGAGATATTATTTCTTTGCCATCGTACTCTGTGGTCATCAGCAACGTCCAGAAATGGTATCTCTCTATCTATCCATCTATCTAATGCCAAGCGTCAAATTAAAAGAATGTCACTGTATGCGAGTAGATTTTGGTGATAAAGAGACGAGCTGAGAAGTAAGCGGTGCCGAGCAATACTGTCTCATTATCATGTTGGAGTTAGCCGATGGCGTTTTACACCGGATTGTACACGAATTTTATCAGCGCACACACATTTCCACGGGTTAACGTAGCCTGCGACGTCCAATTAAATTGACTACGGATCGTATTTACTTTTTTAATGAAATTCTTTCTGGGAGCAGTAATCGCTTGTCACTTGAAATTACAATTAGCCTCGGCGAGATGCGGGGTCAGATGGATCTCTCTACGAGAGAGTGAGTGAGAGAGAGAAGAGAAAGAGAGAGGGAGTGAGTAAGCTAGAAGGCGTTTTTCAATTAGTCTAAATTCATATCGTCCCGCTGCCAGTGCGGGGAAGGGAGTTTTAGTGGTGGCGCAATGGTAATATCAGCCCTAGAAAAAGGGTGACAGCATTGTCGAGATGTTTAAAGTGTTTTGTCACCCACCACCTCTAACTAAACAGTGGCTGTAACCCCTTCACCCCTTCTCCTCTCTCCCCCCCCCCGGGAAAAAACCCTAAAAAAGCACAAAGGGAGGCACTCTCCATTAATACTAAACAACCGTGCCAAGAGGGGAGCCGAAACTGTAGTTCACGGTATAAAACCATCCCAAGCCCGTAATCCGCACCTCTCCCTTTCCCCATAGTCACTTAATAAATAATGTGCTTACACTTTTTAAACAATGTTTCAAGCTTGGATGTATTTAATCACAGAAAAACGCAATAGAAAAAGATCATACTCGTATAGTAATTGAAAAATTAAAGCCGAGCATACCAATCTAGAATAATAATTAGACTCTACCGTGTGAAGTACTGTACTATGTTCCAAATAGAAATTATGGTAAGATAGAAGGTTATCTGATTACTATAAGAATATCTGAAGAATATATGATTACTAAAGCTTATCATACAGCCATGTATAAAAATAATAGGAAAAGATGATAGAATAATTGAAAAATAAATGCTGAGCATTTCAATTTAAAATAATAATAATTAGAGCCTATCATGTGAAGTACTATGTTCCAAATAGAAATTATGATATAATAGGTTGAAATTATACCTGATTACAAGGTCCCATCAAAAAACTATTTATAATAATTGAAAAAGAGCTGGTTTAAACTTTAAATAGATAGAATGATAAAATAGGTACATATGATAGTAGATACACTCTCCGCACATAAGATAGTTGCCGAATCTGAACCAAGGTTCAAGGATAAAGAATAATTAAAAGTAGACGAGTTTCATGGTTGAAGTACTTGAAACAATGGCACAATTGCGAATAGGGAACATTGAGACGTTTTCAGATCTAGAATAGTCGAGATAAGAAAAAATGGTGTGATTATAGCAAAGCTAGAAGAGAAAAATACCTTTAAAATAGCACTCAAACGAGAAAAATACTAGGCTATGAAAGCCAATAGTTTGATACTAGTAGCTATATGTAATTTTTACGAGTGAAAAATTTATAACCGGGCACTGTCAAGATAATGAATAATTTGGCAAGATAAGAATCCAATGCATACCGATTCTCGATCACGACACTAACTGCTTGGCAACTAATTGAAGGAAGCACTGCTGAGAGTATTGGGGTTAATTCCAAATAGTTTAGTAGTAGGAATAAAAAGTACTTTTGCTAAGCGTAAAATTTATGTATGCTATCGTTCTAGGTCTAAGAAAAGTTCATAATAACAATAACTTACTCTGTTCTCAATATTATAATAACTTATAATATCTCAATACTGAGAATATCTCAATATTGATAATATCTCAATATCTCAATATCTTATATTATCTCATATTTCTCAATATCTTATTCTGTTCTCAATATGGAGCCGACTTTCCAGTCTTGGAAACTAGCGAAAAGTTTGTGTAGTGTTTCAGTGTGTTTCCAACTATTACTCTGTACGTGTTGAGGTACACATATTTCATTTCTGCGACCAAAAGGTTGATCCAATATGTGGGAATTCATCCACCAACATGAATTCAGCAATTAAATATAACATTGTACAAGCACACAAGTTATGAAATGGAGTTTCCACCAGTATAATCTTGCTGTGAAGCTGAGTGTTGAGAAACTTCAAAATAGTTAATAAAAAAGTCAACGATCAAGTTGACGACATCATTATTAGCGGTCGAGTTATCGAGGATTTGGAAATGTTTTAGAAGATGAGGATGATGTGTTAGTTGAGTAGTGGTGGGGTGGGGGGTGCCAGGACCAGAGAAAAGGACGTTTCGATCTAAGATAACAACTCTATCCCAAATTAACCTAACACAGGCAGCAGTAGCTACTGGTTTTTGGCGCCTATCGGAATAGCCTTTAATTAATTATCAGGCCAATTAAAGAGATACCCATGTTTGTTTGTCAATTTGGGTGGCTTGTTTTACAGGATGGGTGGTCTTGCATCTTTTCACTGCATTCGTCCTATTCTTGAAATCCTCAGCTATGCTTTTGTCGGTCTACCGCATTTTTCGACTAGAATTTCAACTGGAAACACACCCAATTATTTCCAATGTCATTGTTAACTAGATAACTACCGGGTATCGCGTTTTAATCACTTGTCGCCGCGTTGTAATTCATCTATAATTCGCACGCTTCCTGCAATATGATTCAGACAAACAGACCGTGTCACTAGGTCGACGATCACCGAAAATGTTCTTTCAAATTACCAAGAACCAAGCTCGAGCTTACTCTTTGTGGGTAGCAATTCCTGAACATTCAATTACTTTAAACGATTTTTAACTATAGAAGTTTGACATTTTTTATTTGTAGTAGTATTGTTTTTTTTTTTTTTTGGGAAATACATTTTTTTTCACCAACAATTGAAAGGAATATTGAGTACTGGATTACTCTTAAGTACAGCAGTAAAATATGAGACCGTTGTATCACGCAGACACTATCCAAAGAGCTCTTTGTACAAAACTTCAGATTTCCAATGACTACAGATTCAAAGTAGCCCATAGAAGATTACCTTATACTTTTTCAAGCCTTTCCAGAGAACTAATAATGGATTAATGAATTTATTTTCAAATAACTTGGAGAATTAACTTCCCTTTAATGTGTCAGATGTGTCGAAGGGTTGAAACATTTTTCTAGTATCGCATTCCCAATAGAAGCCAAAATTCAATAATTCAAAGTAGTAGAGTAAATAATGTAGTTCTCATTTAAAATGTTGCTTGTTTGAATTAACAAATCCGTGTACGTAGACTAATAATACTTTAGCCTACAATAAAATACTGGCAATATAATTGTATAATTTACCATTATAATAAACAGCATGACAGCAGGATACAAAGGAGAAAAAGTATGTTTATATATGGATCGTAAAATAATGAACGTAACCTAGAACTAATATTGAAATTGCTAGTAATGTATGAAACATTATTTTAACAGTAACATTGTTACATTACTTTCGAACAATTCACACATTCTTTGAATATAAATAAGATGAATTAACATAATACATTCTCATAAATCTCGAGAATGTATCATAACAATAGATAAATTGAAAGAAACTTCTAATTTATTGTCTACAGCAATAAAGGTCATCGTATGACAAATGCGAATTAAAGAGTTACTTTTAATCTTGTTCATGATATCATATATCAGGCCTACACTGGAGTCGATTCTCATTATTTATAATAATATACAGATATTTTATTCACTGACACTTGATTTATTATTACAATTTGAGATTGATGATGAAATTGATGATTGATTATATTGACCAGCGACCACATAGTAGAACTATGTGGTCGCTGATATTGACTTGTGCCGGACCATAGTTTGATAAACAAATTTTTCTCGCATACATTCAAATTACAGTACTGTATTCATTTGGATCAAGTTGGATCATCTAAGCTTGTTATTCTATATAATTATCCTATATCCTATATCCATGAGTTTTAGTTGGTTCACCTAAACGATATTCTTCTGTTTCTCTTGAATTTTCCGTGAATGTGTTTTTCTCCCCCCCATCCACAAAAGACAGCGAAAGAGAGATTATGTAAATCTGAGAAATAGAGAGAGTTTGATTGTTCATTATTAATTGTAGCCTACTAGAGTTATGTAGAGATAAGTAGGATGAATAGCTTAGTAATCATTTTATGAATGTATTGTTTTCTATTGATTGATGCGCCTGGACAGCCAGTCGGTGTTCAGCTCTTGTAACGATAACATGTCTCTCCAAATAGAATAAAATTTTTTAAAAACCAAATTTCGACTCGTTTTAATTTAACTTAGGTTTAAACCACCCTATTACGCTAGACACAACAATTATTGAAAGTCGTTTTTCAGAATCTCACAATATCCACAATCACGTGAATTTTCACGAGAGAAGTTAGATTAGATTGATTAAATTACAGAATATTTGGCAGAAATTTATTATTATTTTAGTTGAAGGTGGAAGTGATTATTCGATGAATTTAAGAAATCATTAACTGACAAATAATTCAACAATAGGAGAGGATGATATATAATTTGTTGACGACAATTTAATTGTAATGTATCTTCATGAAACGCTGGAGTTTGAACTTATAATGTCCATTCTTGGACAAGGATATTCAAGAATATCCTTCCCTTCTGTAATTGAAACAGTAAAGAGAAGATTCTATTTTATGAAAAGATTCACAAAAATATACTGTATACTGTAAATATATGCACAAATTTAATATACTGTCCAAGAATTCAATAGAGTGAATGTAGGAAAGTTACTAAATATTCAAATGAAGGTATAAGGATATCTAAAATGGAAGAACGATTGATCAATTGCTTGGCTTTATCGAGGATGGAGTTAGTACTTACAACCTCTTAAGATATACTCGATAAACACAGTTTGAAACAAAATGAAAATAAATTGGGAAAAAATTCCAATAACTTAGATTTTCCATGTCGAAGGGTTTTCCAATACTTTTCCAAATTACTTCAATTTTGATATAATTAACATTTCTGCATTTTTGTCATGCAGACAACAAAGTTTCTGCATAGGTTGTTAGAGATTGTGATAGTTATAAATATAAGAAAACTCTTCTATTAATTTCAGATATTCAATAGCAGCTAGAGAGAGAGAAGGATTGATTCATCACAAAATGTATGGCTGAATCTATAAGACCCACATTGAGCATTACATTCGTCCAACTGTACGAATATAATAGCATCAATAATACAAATAAAAAAAATAAACTAAATCAGTACCGAGAATAAGTGTAAATTAATATAGAACTTTCAAAATATCAGAGAGTAATAGAGACAAATTTCAAATTCAAATTCAAATTCAAATTGTTTTTATTGCATTCAAAAAAGTTACAAAAATACAAATTAATCACAATTTTGGAAACACTAGTAGACAATAATATACTTATCCTAGAATCAGTAGATTAATAAGACTGGCTTAGTTTTTTTTTATATGTATATATATTATTCACTAGCTTAGACAAGGATTATTTGCCTATTCAGGAGTACAAATTAAAAAAGCAATGTGAAAAATAAGTATAGATTATGCATCTCATCCACAAAGGCCAAAGCCTGTGTGTGGATGGGAGTCTGCTATAAATGAAAAAAGTAATATTAGTAAATACTTGAATGAAATAGAAAGGAAAAAATAAACTTTAAATGCATGAATTTGAAGAATTGATACTAATGTAGTGATATAGAGTTGATACGAATTTTTCTTTAGAGCTCAAAGTAGAGGAAAAAAAAATCAAGAGAAATAAAACTACTTAACCCAAGACATGAATCAAAGGAAGATTAATGAAAAATTATGTATCTTATTATTAGGAATAAATATTATTAATATACATATTTTTGTAAATAAAAAATGACTAAACAATATGTGACAGAAGTTCGGCATACAACTGAATCATAATAATAACATTATTGATAAATAGAATGAATTATGGATTCAATATGCTCCCTACCAATCACTCTCAGCCACATTTTAACATTTTTCTTATAAATATGAATCGAACAGTCATCAACATTTCTAAGTATTGGAGGAATATTTCTGAACAGAATGTGAGCAATGTAGTGGGTGTTTGTTGTTGAGTGTGTTCTCATGAGTCTCGGAATTTGTATGCCCAAAGAATTTGCTGAGCGTGTTGATCGATCATGTGTTACTTTTTTGAACATATTGTTGCTGTTTCCGTGCATGTAGAGAAGTAGGCTCCTAACAAACAGTTGTCTGATGTCAAGAACATCAAACTCATCATATACTTCATTAGTCGGAGCACGAATAGGTTTACTCAAGGCTGTTTTTATAATCTGTTTTTGTGTGATAATCAAAGGGCTGAGAATTGTTTTATAAGCTCCTCCATAAGCCAAAATACCGGACATTATAACAGATTGAACGTATGAAAAATAGATACATCTCATTTCATCTTTAGTTAAGATTTGACGTAGATTTAGAAAAATGTAGATAGATTTGCGTATCTTATTTTTTAATTGTATTATATGATCTGACCATTTTAATTTGTCATCAACTATTACACCTAAATATTTATATGAACTAACCCTCTCAATGGACTCACATTGACATTGCACATTATTTGGATTTGAACAAGAATGTAATATTATTGAATCTATAGATGGCTCCTGAATTTTTCTTAATGATATTTCAATGAATTTGGATTTTCCTATATTTAAAGTTAAGATATTTTGGTTAAACCATGCTTTTAGTAGGTGGAGATCACGGGATGCTTTCTGGTACATTTCCTCTCTATTTTTACCAGTGACATGCAGAGCTGTGTCATCAGCAAATAAAAATAGGTTTCCTGTGAGAGGTAGTTTTGCTAAGTTATTGATATAGATCAGGAATAATAAAGGTCCCAATGTGCTACCTTGCACCACCCCATAATCTATAGAATTTAAACCACTCTCAACGCCCATTATTTGTACAGCCTGTTTCCTGTCCGTTAAATAGCTCTCAAACCAGCTGTAAGATTTATTACGAACTCCAATGATCTCTAATTTTCTTATCAGCTTTGATCTATCAACTGTATCAAAGGCTTTAGCCAAGTCAAGGAAAATTATACAATTATTTAGATTATCATTCAGTGAACAGTTAACTTCCATTGTTAAATTGAAAAGAGCATCCGATATATTTTTGTTATTTCTAAATCCAAATTGTCTATCCGTTAAAATGTTATTTGTTTCAATATATGAACTTAACTGGGACTTTACAATTTTTTCCAAAATTTTGAAAAAATGCTCAAAAGAGAAATTGGTCTGTAATTATTTTTTTGGGATTTGTCACCATTTTTGTGTAAAGGAAAAACTCTAGCTATTTTGAAACTATCAGGAAATATACCTTGTTTGATACTTAAATTGTAAATGTGTTTCAGAGGAGTTAAAAAAATTTGTATGTTTTGTTTGAAAAATCTAGTTGGTATATTTTCGTAACCGGGTGCAGACATGCCTCTCAGTTTTGAAGTGAATTTAATGATATCGTCTTCGCTTACAGGTATCATAGTAAAGTTCGAATCAAGTCGGTAGTTTTCATCATTCAATACTGGTGGATTTGTGGAATCTACTGCCAGGGCTAAATTTTCCCCAACGTGTGAAAAATAATCATTAAATTCTTGAGCTACAGCCTTGATTTTATCTAGTGGAGACACGGAGTTGTTATAAGCTGGTTCAAACTGTTTAAGAGGGAATCCTTCTTTCTTATTGTTTCTGCCTGAAATTTCATTTATAATGCACCAGAACTTTTTAGGATCATTACCACTTTCATTTATTCTATCTCTATAGTATTGATTTTTACTAGTTTTCAATAAATTATTCAGTCTATTCCTGTAGTTTTTAAATTAAGTAAGTAATTCAATATTGAAGGTCTGTTGTGTTGTTTGTTTATACAATTTATCTCTTTCCCTAATAGATCTAACTAAACCTTCAGTTATCCAGGGCTTAATTTTTTTAAAACGAGAATTTTTTTGAGGAACTGGTTTTTTTGATTTATTAATGTTACATTTTATTATGGAATAGAATTTATCTGTAGCCATATTAACATCCTGCTCTATGAGAACAGAATTCCATGATTCTTCTCTGAATGTAGATAATAAGATTTCATTATGAATGAAATACTTGGGAGGATCAGATTTATCTTTGTTTGTGAGACTGGAAGTTATTTGTATTGCTTCAATGTAATGATCTGTAATTGATACTTTGATAACAGCTGATTGTATTATGTTTAGGTTCACATTGTTAATAAATATATGATCTATCAGAGTACTACTGTTTCTCTGTTCTCTAGTAGGTTTGTCAATGCAGTTAACAAAACCATACTCGTAAAGAACATTTAAATATGAGTCAGTTTGTAAGTCATTGTTTAAGATATTAATGTTAATGTCTCCTACTAATATATTTGTTCTGCCTCTATTTGAATTATTATAGTAATAGTTATTGAGCTCATCAATAAAATGAGGAATATGAGACTCATGATTTCTATAGATAGCTAAGAGACAATAATCTTTTCTATCGTATTGGAATGTAATCTCTAAAGTATTAGACCCTCCTATATTGAGGCTTCTGCCAACTGCTGATAAGGAGTTCTTGATAAAAACAAGCACTCCGTCGTTTCTATTGCATTTATATTTGGTCTGAAACGAAGTGTAGCCGTCCAACTGTTTGTTATCATCCACCTCAAGCCATGTCTCAGATAAAACGATAACATCAATTTCACAATTTAATGAATTGAGCCCTACTAACAAATTATCAAAATTCTCATTATAACTCCTAATATTCATGTGTATTAATTTCAAGCTACTTCCATTTGTATTACAAAAATTATTAAAAGAATCAAATGTATCAAACTCTTTGCAAGTGATCAAATTCAAATTTTCCAATTCTTCTTCATGCCTATTCATTCGGGCCATAGCCGTCAATTAGCTCCGCCCGCTCAACTGCCTCGCTTTATCTTTGTTATTTGAAAAGATAAAAAAAAATAAAAATAACCAAAAACTAATATTACTCGATAAAAAAACAACTCATATATCAGCTAATAGCATAGACAAGTTCAAGAATTCATAAACAATATTTTACGATATAATACAGAAAATAAAAATAACCATGAGTACTAGTCATATTGAAAAATAAAAATGAAACGTTTTCTAAGAAAATAAAGTAAGTGAATGCTGTCATGCATCACCCGACCGAGCGTTGCCCAATTTATAGGAAATTATTTTTAAAAGAATATGTATATTTATATAATAAAATGAAAAATAGCAATGAAATATTATGTTAAGTAATATCCAATAATAAGTAATAATATCACGGGCTCCACTTATTCCACTCCCAATCGAGTGACACCAAACAACATCCAAATAATAATTGGGTAATGCTGAACATTTATGAATACGGAATATTATTACAATCATAATAAATTCATAATTTCAATCTGAAAGAACCTCTTTTCAGAAGAAAAAAGAGATAATACCTCATGAAACAATAAACAGCAATTATATGACCGTTCGTAATAACATATCGTAATGGAAAAACTATACAGTATACATGCTCTATACATATGAAGAAGAGACTATAATTATTTAAAAAGAAACTATTCAAATTCATCATTAAATTTGGAAAAAACAGATAATATTGCATTATTATTTTTTTTTTTTTAAGTCTCTAACTTGGTATATTATTTATTTTCTCGAATACATCAATTAATGAATAAACAAAATAAACAAGCACATAAATTTGGTATTGAATAATTGAATGATGAAAAACTGATGGAATTTAAGAAAATTGAATAATCTTGTTTTAGTTTCACTCGTTTCAGTCTACAGTTTGCGTTCGAATTATAATATGAGCTTGTTTTCCAACCATACCTGGATGATGTCAATGGAGTTCTCACCCAAGTTCAGCTAGCTGTTTTCATGTGTGGGTTGTGACAGCCTCATCGATGTCATGTGGTGACCACACTCTGATTGGCCGGTCGTTGGCGTTCTTCTTCACCCATATCTTGCCGTTCCTGAACCAGGCTGCGTAGATTTTCTTTGCCCTCACCAGGTTTTTCCCATAAGATAGAAGAAATTTGTTTTGCGGTGTCAAGTGTTCGTTAATGTACACGACTCCAGATTGAAATGAAGCGTTAACATCCGTTGCGTTGAGGCGTTGAATTTTATTTTTCTCCACTGCCGCAGACAACCATGAATTGCGCGTACTTCTCGAAATGTAAGACACAATGATGGAAGGGATTTTGGAATTTTTTGTTGCAGGTATACGATGTGCTATGGATATGTCCGACCTACAGTAAGACATTTTAAGAACTTTAGCGATGCTTTCTATGATTAGATAAATATCTTCATTTTCAGTAACAGAAAGACAGAAAGACAGAAGGAATTCATCCTTTACCTCTCATCAGTTGGTGAATCAGGAAGTTGAAGTCATCAGGATGAAGACTTAGTTCAGTTGAAAATTAGAAGGATGAAGATAGATATTATATTCATCCATCTGTACAAATATAATAGCAGTAATAATATAAAGAAGAATAAACTGAATCAGTACAGAGAATAAGTGTGAATTAATAAAGAAGTTGCAAAAAAGCAGAGTGAGACAAAAAGACAGAGAGGCTGAGGATGAAGTTTAATTGGAAATTAGAATAATAAAGGATGTAGTTAGAAAGAGAGAGAGAGAGAGAGAGTGGTGAAGGATGTAATGATAGAAAGAGTGTCAGGATATGATGGTTGGAAAAAGAGCTTGCAGAGGTATGCGAGCATGAGCGCGAGCTCGATTTTGTGCAAGAAATCGGCGGAAAACGGCTCAGAGCCGAGAGACAACTCTCGTTGTGCCAACCGAGAGAGTAAATAATAGCAAAGAGTAGAAGAGAGTAAAGAGCAAAGAGACAGCTCACGCCAAGAGGCAGAACAACGCGACACACCAGACCACCCAAGCAGCTCAGGCCAATACCATATACCAGTGCCAGAATACACTGGCATGATACAACAACTATAGACAGTAGCAGTAACCTGTCGACAGTTCAACACTGTCAACACGCTAATCTTGCCCTCTGATCCACCATGCTGTCTGCTATCATCCACTTTTCGACACTAATAACAAACCATCTCGTTCGCCCTGCTTAGGACCACTCACTTCCACTCTTTCACACAATCTAATTGTATCTCTCCGGATTCATCTTTTTCTCTCATACACTAGTTTTCGACTCTCATTAAAATCCATCCACCCTTTTCACACATTATTCCCAATCCATCTCTCCGTTTTCATCTCTCTCTTGTTGACGTTCACCAAATCTACTTCTCTCCGGTTTCTTAATCACTCTCTCTCTTTCTCTTTCTCACTCTACAACTCTATCTTCCTCCCTTATATCTTCATCTCTTTCTTTCACTCACTATTCCCAATCCATCTCTCAGTTTTCATCTCTTTCTTGTTGACGTCCACGAAATCTATCTCTCTCCGTCTTCTCCTTCCCTCTCTGTCTCTCTTCCACCCTCTCTTGTATCTACTACCCTCTCTTTCACACACTATTCCCAATCCATCTCTCCTTTCTCATCGCTTTCTCGCTTAAATTCGCTACCTCTCTTCACACTCATTTCCATCAACTAATCCTGCTCTCATCTTCATTTTTTTCAAACATCCACCCAATCATCCCTCAATGTTTTCACCTCCCTTTTCCACCCATACACTACTATCTACTCATATTTGATACTTCTATATCTGTATATACTACCAACCCTACTATCCACTAATCCTTCTCTTTTTACACATCTCTGTCATCGTTCATTTTCTCTGGCTTACATCCACTCAACTATTTAATCCCAATCTGGGCTTTCATTGATATTTATATTTTGATAGGCTGTTATTGATATATCAGCTACTCTGAATGCATTGATTTTCTACTACAGAACTGGAACTGAACGTGGGTTTTTGTGTGAGATGACAACATCATTATGACTGGTTTTGAGTGTTTGATATTTTGGTGAGCTGTTTTGAAAAACATGAAGTTTTTCTTATTTATCATGTAAATACTTCAACTTGTATGATGGATGAGATGTCATTTTTGGGATTTGGAAATTAATGCGAATGTAGTGATAATCCGTGATAATTGCTAAAATAGAAAACACTGGACGTTCTAGCTATTCTTCATTCTTCATAGAACCGTTTTGTTGAGTGCATAGGGTTCACGAGAAAAAGTTAGGTATTGGTTTCAAGAATAAAATACTAAAACTTGAACAGATGTGCTCAAAAGTTACGAGATGTGCTCAAATTCTACTCTATTGCTTGAGTAGAATTTTTTAAGATGGCGGCTGAATGACGCCTAAATCAAATGAGCTTAGTGGGGTAACCCTATATCGACGGCCATCCTAAAAAAATCGACTAAATTATTGTTCCGACAATTTCTACACCCAGATATCGCCTTTTCCTCCTTTACACACTGACATAGGGTGATTCAATGTAAATTATTAATGCATATATCATATATTTCACTAGTTAATATTTGGGAAATGGATTGATTTTGAATTTGATACCACATTGGCTCTACTTAATAATTTGTTACCTATGTGAACTTCATACCTATGTGATCATTTGATCAACTGATGTTGTATTTCCTGTTCATAATACTATTCATGAGTGAATTATTGCTATAGTGTAAGGTGAACTTACACTAGTATCATAGACTTCTTAGATCATTGCAGAGTATCATAGAGAAACGATAGTTGCTTTCTTTCTAATCTGTTATCTATGATAGTATGACATACTATTGAAAAGTATTGTGTGTACACTATCTGCCTGTATTCTGTAGTAAATGATTTCTGAATTTTTATAAAACAGGCCCCGGGTGTCATGGAGTCATGTATTATCAAAGAGATCCTATATTCACTTTCTTTACACCATCACATCAGTGTGTGGTACCGGTGTATAATGTACAGCTCAATCTCAGATACCGATTATTACAGTTATTGAAATGTTTGAGGGAAGAGGGAGACAATTTTATTGTTGTAATTTTCGAAAAATGAAATTGATCTCTCTTTTATATTTTGATTGCTTTTCCATGTTCATTGGAACGATATGAATAAAACTTTTTATGGAGTAGTTTTATTTTTCACTCTTTACATGCAGTGAACATTGATTGATTCTTTGACAGTTATTTCAATATCACTTTGCTTCATTGATTGTTTATCTTTTCATGAATACTTGTAGCTTTGAATACTTTTTATTAAACAAACAACTGTAGCCTGAATAGTGAAAAAACGCCTCAAGAATACTGGAAATCAGTAATTGACTGTATAATGCACTATTGTACCCAGTTCTTGCAATAAATTAGACTATTAAAATCTAATCACAGTTTATGCCAGTAATTGGTCTATTACACCTTATTGTCTTCAACATTCCTATATTGTCTTTACAGTTTTTATGTTAGCGAAAATTTGATTGCATACTGATGAAGCTATAAAACAGTGAATAATTGCTCTGTAGTTTTTCCTCATACTTTTCATACCCAATTTACTACTTCACCTTCTTTAATCTGTATAGATTGAGATATTAACTTACAAAAAAGTATTATATTCTTCCAGAACAGTTTGAATTCTTTTCACTTTCCATTTGCAACTCAAAGTAAATCAATTCGTTTGTCTGATTGAATTAGGTGGTCGGTGATACACCCATTCTAACATGATACATTTCATTTTATTTTATTTATTAGAAATATCTGCTCTGTTATGTTCACTATGTCGAAGGCTCTTTCATGATTTTTCATATTAATAAATATAATTAATATTTTTCGTAGTAATAAGTATGATTGAGAGAAGAATAGGTAGAAATGTGAATGAGTGAGCTTGTAAGTTACTTGAGATGAGGCAATCAATTCAAGACTCCTACTATAATAATTATAAACGTTTTTACGTTCGTTGTTGTGTACCGTACGTTTGTACGTTCAATTAACGTACGGCCCTCAGTTTTAGAATGTTAAAGAGTGGTAGAGCGTCTTGATCCAAGGTATTGATTTTTTAACATATTAATACAATCTTGGTACTTGTATAGACTAGTCCTCACACTGTCACCATCTCAATAGTCTTTACACTATGATGTTGCGAATGCAATAATATGAAAGTATTTGAAGGATATTTGAGTCTAGGCCTATATCCTCTACTTCAGCCAAAGTTCATGTTGAATATCTTTCTGTAGCCTAAATTCCTCACTAATCTGTAGCGTAATGTCTAAAGTGTCATTGAGTTTTATTGGCCAAAATAGCTGAGCATTGAACAACCGTGCCTTCGTTTATTGCAGTTGTGGTGAGGTTTTAAAGTGCAACTGTTCCTTTTAATGATTGCAAAGTACAGTAGGCCTATACGCCTAATATTCAATAGCATATAGGCTTATACTTCATGAATAATATATGTATATATTTTTAGTTGCATTTTAGCTGTAATAGTTGTGAAGAATATACGAGATAGAGATGTACAAGAATATACAAGGTACACAAGATATAGAAATACGGGATAGAATATACTGCAAAAGATATGAGATGCAGAGCACCGCAACATGGATACATGCAGAACATGGATACATGCAGTTATAACTTTCAGCCTGTTGGTTAACCAATTCCTATAATCAGTGTTGGGGTCGTACGTGATTGACCACTGCAAACATAATATTACCACTTTATTGCCAATAATATATTTATATATGGCCTTGCAGATGTATGATATGCTGGGCTTTGATGGAAGATACCATGCTATACATCAGGCGTGAGCTTTGATGAAACTCTTCAAAGTGTTTATTACTTAATTACCGTGGCGAAGCGTGGTATACTTATACCTATAGGAAATATACCCGGCGATGACCAAATAAGTATACCACGCTTCGCCACTAGTTAATTAATAGTTAAAAGGTGAAACAATTATAGCAGAGCCGTAGAGCCGTGATTTTGTAATTTCGCCTTAGACAATTCTTGGAGAGATAATATTCGTTCTGTTTAAATTCTTGCAATGTTTTGTTTTTTCATTGTGAATGAAGTTTCAGTTCATTTAATTTCTACTTATTTTGCTTTCTGATTATCGAGTTTTGTTATATTCAATCATTTAGATATACATAATGTGAATATTGTATGTTTTTATCAGTAACTGCTTTCTTATGTGAAATAAACCCTTCTAAAATTTTCGTTCCAGAGCGAAGGAAAATTAAAATTAAAATGTTACATTAACTTCTCCAAAATGTTCACATTTGAGAACGTGTTTACTTGTTCAAATAAAATTAATTCCACACGACACTAAAGCGGATTCAAATTTATTTGAAATTTCATTCGAGCACTGGATAAGCTGAAAAAATATCGATTTTCAGGATTTCTTATTGTACATCCAGGGCAGGTGGTACCATAACCATAAGGCAAACTGGGCGGCCGCCTAGGGCGACCAGCTCTAGAGGGCAGGAAATGAGAGAGATAGAAAATTATTATTGTTTTTCTATTGATAAAAGTTGAATAATCACATACAATCCTTCACTTCACATTAAACTTCGTTGTAAATATTGTGTATCCACTTTGCTTGTCGTTTTTTTCAATCTCCTTTGGCCTGCACAATTTCTCTCACAAGTTTCCAGTTGCACAGAGGTCAGTTAAGCATAATCTTCAATTAATAATGTTAATTTGTATAAGTGATCGAAGATTAACTTCAATCCACCTTTGTGCAACCGGCCTGTGATGATGTGCGAGATTGATGGTTGAGCATGGAGACCAGTAATAAACAGTCTATTACAACTAAACTAACTCCTCTTACACTCTTCATACGTTATTATTATTTATTCTTGTTGTGTTTTTAAATAAATGAACCTTAAAAGTACAAAAAGTGTTTTCTCATTCTACAACACGGCCAAAAGTATCTTTGAAGTCTTTGAAGACTCTGTCAAAGGCGTAGATACAGACGTAAAAGTTCTAATGTGGCTAAGATTAGAATCTTAGAACCTTAGAATCTTAGAACCTAAGATTAGAACCTTAGATCTTCTTTTTCTCTTCCTGGTCATCCACAATCTTCCATACCACCAAGATTGATACTGATATCTTCTAAATATTAAACTATCAGTACAATGTTCACTTATTCATACAACATGGGATTTAATTGTACGTCTCTTCAAACGTGTTATTCGGGTTTTCAAGTTTCACATGCGTATTTTATTATCAGTTGATAAAATTGATTTTAATAATTCATCAATTAATAAAATAATTTTTTGTAATAAGATCAATAAGGTATGATGCAGTGAACATAGAAGCAGTACTTTCATACAGCCTACTGGTTCAGAATTGTAAGCCATCGTTTTCAATAAAACACAAATATAAACGTTGTGAACGTTTTTTATTTTAAATCCGAATCCGAATGGATTTTTCGAAAATATTTATTTCGTCACTGCGTTCACTTACTTGTTTTACTAGAAACCGTTGGGCTGTAAATAATTCTAAAGCCAGTTATAAACATGTAAATACTTTTCATGTCACTAAATCCATGATTTGAAGAAGTTATCTTGCGATTGCCTGGAATCCTCTCCAAAATACTTTATTTGTTTAGCTGATGTAATAATTCAGTCTTCTAACCTTTCCAGTGATTGGGTTCATTGGGAAATCATCAATCATTACTCAAATCTTTTTCATGGACAAAACATTAATTTATTTACAATTATCATCTTAAAATATTACAATTACATACAAAACATTTATAATATTATCCATAAAATATTTCGTACATATTTCTATGATCACTTGATCTTAATATTTACAATAAATGATCGATTCTCCAATTTATAATTGTACAATGATTATGGAATAATAATTTATGAGTAAAATTTTCAACCATTATTGGTTTTATTTCGAAGAAGCATAGAACTAGACTATTAGCTACTCTATGTATAAGAGTTTTAGTTCTATTCCAATATTTACCTCTAACAACTCTTTAAAAATTTAATATGATTTGAAATTTAATAGCTGTATTCATGAATAGGCTTTTCCTACTGATTAGGAACTTTTAAAAACTGTAGATCAATAGCCCGCTCAATAGCAAACGACTGATTTTGGTTGAAATACTTTACCATAATAATTCATGGAGCTTGTACACTATGAGAGCTTGAGATTCACCTCTATAAAATGTATGAATTTTTGTCTTTAACATAGCGATTACTCAATAGCAATAGGAAAATGTAGGATCCAATCTCGACTAGAAGAAAAACTAATGTTCCGCAGTAAAGTACTAAATTCTATTTAATATGGGCTACTATAAGATCCCATTATCAACAACCTCATATTGACAGGACTGGTGGCACCGATTACTTGAAATAATCAGTTTATAAGATAAAATTAATAACGGAAAAGCTCAATTTCATTTCGCTTGAAATCAATAAATTATTTGAAGAAATCTTATTTTTAACTTTGATCTGTATTATTTGTTCTCGTGACTATTTTCAAGAATTTCACCTTCATTCTTACACATTTGCATAATGCAAATACTGTACAATATAGATTTTGTAAACACTCAATATTATATCATATCATTAGGGCGCTATACTTACACATTCGAAAGAAAGTAAGCAACTACTGATGCCTTGGGAGTGATAGGCTAATATCTCTGCAAATATTCGAAAGACTAAAATTGTAACAGTATTTTCCTCATGAAAAATTATTCTCGATGCAGTGTTAGAGAATTTATGACCTTTCATCAGTAAATGTGTTCAACATGCTCAAAATGGCAATACATTGAAATCATTACACAATACAACCATGAACGACAGGAATAACATGAATAAATGCATTATTTTGTTTCGTAGGCTGTTGTAATCTGTGTAATAAAGAATAAATACAGATAAACTTGGGTTTAAATAGTCGAATTCTAAGCCAATTCCTAAAATCTCATATCTTTACACACGATTATTTCTCATAAGTATTCCCTTATTGCCTTGTTAAATAGTAATCTTTATTATTGGCTGATGTAATGAGAGATCGTGAAGCTAAGGAATCTATTTACAACGGTTTTAAATAATAATCGAGTTCATGGATATTTATTTGTTATGAATACTACAAACTCTATCAATAAACACGAAATGCCGCTTCCACAAACGTTGATCAAAGTTTTACAGTCGATCACACTGTTACATTATTGATCGGATATCGAAGTTTGATTTGCGTTTGTGGAACTGGCTTATAGTATTATTACGTAACTTGAATATAAATCAGTTACCACACCTGTGCACTGAGGTATCAACATTATTTTCTAGTATATTTTTAAGTTTACATACACATTCGCAACGCTCAAACATTACATAAATAGAATTATTTATAATAATTTAAATAATAGAACACAACCTATCGAAAAGGTTCTCAGGTTCACGTTGATAAACTCAGGAAAATCTTGTTTACTTGAGAATTAATGCATATAATTTTATTATAGTGCTACGATTTCTGAGAGTCCTCACAATTATTGATAATAATAATTTATTCAGTCTCAATGTCTCGGTCGCCTTTGGCAGTCTCTTATCAAGGGAGCACTCAGTGATACGCGTTCTCTGAAAAATAAAAAGAAACAAAATAATCAATGGAAGAATGACGAAATGCAATGAGGAGAATGAAATTATCGATAATGAGAGAAATATATAATCCGTTAACAAAAACATTTTACTTCATTGATATTGTATTGTCTTTGCCGAAATAAAGAGGGAAGAATATGACGTGTTCCTGAATTCTTGGCACAGGACAGGAAATACAGTTACACTAAGCGAGATACATCATGGTCTAGAATCAGGACAATGCTAAGAGGTCAACTGATCAAAATAGTTGATTCCGGATAGTGGAACCCAGCATAAGATTATGTATATTTTTGTTAACGGATTATATATTTTAAAGTGTATGTTATACTATTCAATTTTAATTATTTCAATCTTCTATGCTCGTGGGTAATGAGAGAATGAGAGGAGAATGGGTCAACAGTTTTGAGTGGGCTCCGAACCACCGGGAAGTGATTTTGATAACACAAAACATGAAAGTGGTGGGGCTAGGAGTGGTCACCCGTGACTGATTTTTGATACCGCTTGAACCTCTGATTTTCAGATGAATATTATAATTTTGATTTTACAATAAACGTTAAAATCTCATCTATTCTGAGACCGTTCAAGGGTTCAAAATCGATTGAAAAGTGGTAAGCCCACCCTAATAAAATAATAAGAACTCTGTCTCTCTTTTGGTATTCAACCCTGAGGTTGGTTTGCAGCAGTGCGCCATTCTTCTCTTCTTTCTGCTTTCCTCTTCATTTCGTGGTAGGTACTAAGAACTAATACTTAAAATACTAGCGCTCAAGTAATAAAGGAAGAAATTGTGATTTCCTCAAGATTCGTAATTATCTGTTCAAATGTAAAATGACCAGCCTTACAATCAATCATGAAAAATAATCATCAAAGATATTCCAGAAACTCTTAAAAGCCAGGCGATGATATTTTTATAACTTCAGCAGTCACTTTCAGAGAGATTCAGAGTATGTATTAATGCTAATTGATGATTGATGATTCGAGAGAGAGATGAGAGTCTTTGAGAGAGATGATTCAATTTGATCCTTTTATCGAGTGGCTTCCAGAGGACGAAAGAGCACGAGAGAGATGACGATATATAAAATGTAATATTGGACGTAAATAGTTGAAATATAGATAAAATGTAGATATGATTTAGTAATTGAATCAAATATTATTTGTGTGTTAAACAATAGATGTCTCAAGAATAAGATGCTAATAGATGCACAATAAAGCTCAATAGAAGCTCAACAGATGTTCATCTTTGTCGATCAATGGATCCATTGTCATAAATATCGGCAAGTTAGAACACCGGAAATTGTTAAGGAAGCTAGTGGGAAGATAACCAATATGTAGATGAAAATTATTTCAATTCAATTAACAATTTGAAAACACTTTAAAAGCATAAATTTAAATACGATTAACTCACGTTTAGGCTATTATTGACACACATTAATATTATATAACACGATTTTTGTACACTTCTACGAATCAGATTCTCCGAAATAATATTTCTCTAAATGACCAATTCTCAAAAAATCTTTTCTCCATATCCGTTTTTCCTAATGCATTTTATTCCAATCCAATTCTCGGAATATCTGAAAATATTCTAAAATGGTGTAAGTATCGCCGTTGCTAAGGCAATAATGTTGTTTACTTTTATTTTTATTATAGGTTAAGTTTTTTATGGAAGTTATCTTATTGTTGAATTTTTCGAAGAATTGTATTGTTTACTGAAGAGTTTTATTCTATTATTCATGATGAAACCAAAAATTGTTTAAAATAAATTATTATTGGAAGGTTTTGTTTACTATCGAAGGAATTATATTAGGAATGTAGACGACTTCAGTTGAACAAAATATGCAAAGCGAGGATTGATTCAAAAATTAGACTGCAGAAAGTTACAGGAGACTAAGAGGATTCAAAAGGATTAAGTTAAGAGGGAAGGAAAGGAAAAGAAAGTTGAGAGAATTATAAAAACAGTGGCAAAACAATGGAATTTCTCCGTAAATTATCTAATATTTTTTAGAAGAGTATGATAAATCGTCTGTTGAAGTGAATAAATTGTCAATAAAAAAAAATATTCATAAAATTTTCTCGGAGCGTTGTCCTTTCATTGTTTGATAAAATTTATACGTAAAAACGGATTCTGAAAAAAGACTTTCTGAGAAATAGTTGTTCAGAGTAAAAGTATTTCGGGGAATAGAATTCGGAGAAATGGACGTATACCATATAAGACACAATAGAAAGCTTCATGATAATTATGATGAATGATTTGCAAAAAAACCTATAACTATTACAAATACAAATTCAAAAATATTTACAGTTAATAATACAAAGATTTGTTAGTAAAGAAATCATAAGCAAAAATGTTACAGTTCATGTGTTTGTTTGGAAAATAGACCTACTCCACTATGGCAAGCCATGTCCTGGAGTAGGTTAATAAAGTATGATGCATAAAAGAACTAATTATTGTATTCTATCTCAAAATCCGGTTTTGTTCCTATCTTACATTGGCAAACGACAAACCAAAACTTTTAGTTCCTCCACTCACAGCGCCTCAATCGTCAACTCCGCTCAAGTCTCGATCCCTATTGGAAAAGTTTAATGAAAAGTGGAAAAAATTTTCAAGGTACATTAGAGACAGCCGTGAGAAAGAGCAGGCAGGTAACCCAGGTGGGCCGTCTTGTGCCTTGGTCAGTGCTGAATCAGTGCCTGGCTTTCCATTGAGGCGTTTCAACATCCTTTCAAGCCATCGACAATAGATTGCTTTTTGTGGAGTGACCGTTTCTATCTTGCAACAACTGTCAGTCGAGTGGTAAATGTTGTTAACAAATGTCAAAAATACAACAAGCAAACTGTAAACAAACTAATGGTGTTTTCGCTGCACAATGGAGCTGATAACAGTATTGGGGATAGATGACAGTGACTACAGGATGCTGGTCGAGTGGTCTCAGTGGGATGGCCAGGCTTGAAATCGACACCAAACGCTAAAAATTGGTCAGCTAAGCGTTTCCAGCCAGTGCTTTGTGCCAGTGACACCTTTCAAAAATCTCATTTAACACTCACTTCCTTGGTCGGCCAAATTATTCGCAACGGTTAGTTTTTTCTGAGTCATCTTGATGAGCGGAGCCACGAAAGTGAAGGTGGACCTGCTGTGCTTGGTTTGGTGACACTTGATACAGGAATTTCCTTCCCTATCCTATTGAAAGTTGTTATTTCGTGGATGGTGTCAAGAAACTAGTATATCCGCTAGGAATTTATAATGATGAAATATCAGAAAATTTATACAGAGTCCATGGAAATAATAAATAATGGATTATTGTTAATACTATGATCATTCTCTACAACAGTGTATTCTTATTGTTTAATAATTTATAATATATCAATAGCTGTTATTTTGTGAATGGTGACAAAAGGTAGTGTGTTCGTAGGGGTTTATTATGATGACATTTGGGGGTTTATTTGATGACAAGAAATAAATACAATGATAATGAAATTAATAAACAATGGATTATTATTGTTGTTATTATTATGATCACTCACTGTAAAAGTACGTTATTCTTCTTGATGAATGATCTTATCAACTCATTCAGTTATTCATGAGATGTTTTGAGAAAAGTATGAGAGTACTGTATTTTGTTTTTTTTACTATTGAGTATGAGTAATATTCTGGAAGATATTGCTTCTGGTATGTAATATTGATTCAATCAATTCAAGAATTTCGCAAAAGATTATAATGATTATCACCGACAACTGTTACTGTTCTTGGAGATTAATGCTATGAAGAATATTGGATATGGCTATTGACTTTTGAAAATGCGTTTCCTGTGTGAACGTCCACTAACGAGCAAATTAAACAGCGTGAACGATGATTGTATTATATTGGCCTATGCCTATATGTTATATATTTTTTATATGTTCAATGACGCATTCATGTACATAAATTGTATGTGTTGAATAAAGAGTTTGATTGATTGATTGATTGATTGAATATTGGCGCCAGCAAATTATTTTGCCTACAGAAAAGTCGCATAGCATTGGGATTGAGATGATCTATTTGAACTTACCAGAATCAGTATCAGCTGATTGTTGCTGCTCGTCCTTGGAGAGAGGAACAGTGCTGTGGTTGTAGAGACCCTGCGCCATCAGCTGTAGGGCGAGCGGATTTTTCGAGCCGGTGGCCTTTTTGATTTTGGCGCGTTTATTCTGGAACCAGATCTTGATTTGCGCCTCGTTGAGATTCAATTCGCCGGCCAACGCCTGGCGCCGTTTCTCGGTCAGGTATCGGTTGGCCGAAAACTCGCTCTTCAGCCTAGACAGCTGGTCGCCACTGAACGCCGTGCGAGGCCGCTTCTCCTCGCCCTTCTTCTCTTTTCGCTTGCTGCGCCGCGTGCGAGGACCTAAAACACACACAAACCACGCACTTTAGTTGCCAATTCACTGAATAATATCACAGAGAACAGACTAGAGAGTAGAGAGTATTTTATATATTTATTTATTTATTTATTCACAATTGTCACATTACATCAATTTATGAGTTTCACTCAAATGATAGGTGACATGTCAATGCTTATGCAATGCTCTATTAGAGAGTATTAGAGTATTAGAGTATTAGAGTATT
The DNA here is from genome assembly GCA_017141395.1 of Laodelphax striatellus. Classification (NCBI taxonomy): domain Eukaryota; kingdom Metazoa; phylum Arthropoda; class Insecta; order Hemiptera; family Delphacidae; genus Laodelphax; species Laodelphax striatellus. Next base: position 13,414,340 of record CM029544.1, on the reverse strand, counting down.
AGAGTATTAGAGTATTAGAGTATTAGAGTATTAGAGTATTAGAGTATTAGAGTATTAGAGTATTAGAGTATTAGAGTATTAGAGTATTGGAGAATTAGAGTATTAGAGTATGAGGGTATTAGGGTATTAGAGTATTAGAGTATTAGAGTATTAGAGTATTAGATTATTAGAGTATTAGAGTATTAAAGTATTGGAGTATTAGAGTATTGGAGTATTAGAGTATTAGAGAGTATTAGGGTATTAGAGTATTAGAGTATTAGAGTATTAGAGTATTAGAGTATTAGAGTATTAGAGTATTGGAGTATTAGAGTATTAGAGAGTATTAGTACAGACTAGAGACTAGAGAGTATTTCTTATCTATGATAATATCAAGAATGAATAAGAAAATAATTCACAATCTTCCATACACAGCCAGCGAAATGGCACTCACTCCAGCAGAATGGCAGGCACATCAACATCAGCAGATTTGGCTAATATCGATGTTTTACCAATAAATTTTCTACGAGTTTTTCATATTTTTTGAGGAAGACTGAACTAATAAAGTTCAAATTTGGTGCACAGGTTCAGATAAAAGCTAAAACTGTGTTAAGTGACTTCCAAAGTTTTTTGCTGAGGATGATGCCCACATAAGCTCTAGCCTTGTGCGTGGGGGATTGGAAGGATGATGATGAGAGATGAATGGACCTGAAACTTTAGGTGGGTTCCGAACCACCGGGAAGCGATTTTGAAGCTCATAAATTGTATTTAGAGGAGCCGGTCACTGTTAAAACTGGAGTGGTAGGCTTCACCGATTAGACTTGCCTGCTACCACTGGGACAACCGCTTCCCAATTTCTTAGGATAACTTCCAAAGTTATCTTGAAACTATTATAGAGATCAGCGTTTTCCAGTTTTTCTTTGCGTTATTGATGCGATTTTCCAGCTCTTTGAAAAACGACTGAATTAGAAAAGTTAAAATAGATATTAATGATAGAACGTACACCGGCCTACCGGCAGGCCAAAAAGTCCTCAAATGAGGACGTTCTCCACAAATTCATAATAAATCTTGTGTACTGCTGGCAGGACTGTTCTTTACACCATTAGATAGAGGAGATTTTTATCTACCAGCGCAGAAAAAATCAAGTTGGTAGCTCTGTCCAGTCAGTCATGGCTGACGCTTTAGCAAAAGGCGACCGCGTGTTTGTTCCTGCTACATATTTTGATCCAATAAACAGTGGAAATAGTTGGAATAGGAGCATTTTAGGCAGTGATTACGAGGTAATAAAGTGCTACGGAATTATTATAAAAAAATCTTGTTCGTATGCGACAGTCATCTGGGTCTATTGATAAAACTACCACAATATGCAAGTTGGAGGATTTGAATGCATGCAACCGACAACCTGACGCCAGCACGCTTCCTGTTACTGCTGTTACTGCATTTGTACCATGTATGATATCTTGTATTATTACTGTGATATTTATATTCCACCAATTTATTTCATAATGATGAAGTGCATATTGAGTTTTTTCCTAGTTGGAGGGGGAGGGGTAGGGCTGATGAAGGAGGAAGTTGACCCCTCACAAAATTTTGAAATATTTTATCTACTAATATTTATAACATTTCATTTGATAATTCCTGCAAACCAAACTGAAGGAGGAGGAGGTTGAACCCCTCACAAAATTTTAAATTTTTTAATATGCAATTTGAAGGATTTGAATGCTTCTCCAGCATTACATGAGTTTTTAAAAATTGAAAAAAAGGCATTGCTGATTTAATTTTTTGTTTGCTGATTTTAATTTGCCAACTTCAACTTGAACTTTTCGAAACTTTGACTTTTGATTAATATGTTTTACTTTGTTTTTGTTTGCTTTTAGGAAAGTTTTAGTTAGTTTTGCTTTGCAACATCAATTTGAAATTTTTAATTTTGAATTTTGCTAAATTTGTTTTACTTTGTATTTTTAATTTTTTTGTTTGCTTTCTAATTAATCAATAAAGATTATTTTCTTCGTTTGAAATTGGATCATATAATTCACGATGATGAGTTAGACCCAAAATGTTTTTGGTGGGTTCAAAATCACAAGGGAATGATTTTTAATAATGAAGGGAATGAAGTAAATAATAGAAGAGTCAATGCTTCTGGCCAAGGCAAAGTGGTCAGGTGCAGACAGATCCGCGCACTAATGCTTGCGTACTGCCGGGAGGACTCGTCCTGCTGGAAGGACAATTTTTGTTTTTTTCCGTAAGAGAGCTCTGTCCTTCCAGCAGGACGTAAACCCGTGTACAAAAGTACTTCCGGAAGCCCCTTCTGGCAGGACAAGTGCTTGTACGTTCTATCATTAAGGTTCAGCTAATGGCTAGAAAGCGTGTGTTAAAAGCCTTTCAAATTTATCCCAAAATTACGCCCCAAAAATTAGGAATTTTTCTTTGCGTTCTTCCAGATTTTTCGAGAATGAGTGAGGTAAAATAGTTAAAACGTTTGATTGAAATATGTATGTGAACGAGCTCGTTTGTCTCATTTTTGGTTGATATATCCAGGGGCCCCTGGCTAGAACGATAAGGCGAACGAAGCGAGCCTGCCGGCTAGTATAATTATTGTATATTCGGATATTTTCCATACCACTAATAGATACCTGAAGTTGAAAATCATTCTTATCAGCTGCATCATTTAATGAGAATTCACTCAATACAGGTGAAATCTCCACCAATATAATAGGTATGATCATCCGGATAACCAAGGAACATTGGGGTGTCTTGGTTATAGAGAGAGGGGGTTGTTTATATACCGAACTTGTTCTCTTTATGAGAGCAATATAGATATGAAAGTTTTATAAAATGATAAGAAAAATTGCATTTCAGACAATCTATCATTCAAATTGGGAAGAGGTAAATTAAGGAATTGGTTATTATAGAAAAGCTGAATAATATACAAGCTGGAGAGATGTACACTCTAATGATGTATTACCATAGAGAAGCTTACTCTCTAGTCTGTTCTAGTCTGTTACTAAGTCTGTTCTCTGTGGTATTAGTATAACTCTAACTAATGATTGGACTTTGAATTGACTCTGAACCTCATCAAACCCCAAGAACGGTATTGAATTACGTAATTCAGACAGAATTTATCTTGCCTATCATGTAGGCCTACTGGGAACTGAAATATTCACAGAAGTGTCCTCAACTCAATTTGGAAACCTTGAATCGATAGTGCAGCAAGGTAGGCCCATCAACCGGCCAATTTGACAAGAAAATGAATTGACTCTATCAAGCAGAACTTGACAGAGTGGATCCAGTCATGCTTGAGTGCAAATCCACGGGATGAGGTCTACAGGCTTGAGATGCAGCAGTTAGCTGGACTGGAACGTTTCAAGTAAGGAGCATACACTTTAAGAAGGTTGAAGGAAGGTAGGAAAGGAGGTACACAGTTGGCAGAAGAATAAGTTATTTCGATTTTGGTTTCAAATATCTGATGATATCACCCACACATTATACAGTGATGTACCCAAAGTTATTTTGAAAGAAAAACTTGATGGAATCTATGCTTTTAGACTAAGTTAAATCAAAACGTCACAAAAGTCTGATCGCACACGGAAAGAATATGCAAACAATAACAGTTAATGATTATGATAAATTGGAGAAAGATTTTAACTTTCAAATAGAGTCTTTCATACCTTATAATTAATACCCATTCATTATTCATACTTTTTTTAAAACACAAAAAATGAGTTATTAGTCTACTGTTTCAAATTCAACGTTTTAAGTAATTGTAATTTCAGGGATAGTGGTGAAATCAACAATATCAACATGTCTGGAATACGGTACCTCTCTAAGCGAGAAACTTGACTAGCGCTTATTACTCTTCCAAAACTACACGTGAAAGTCAATATAATTTGCACTTTGTAGGTACTTGGGAATGTGTTGGGTCTTCAAGGATGTTGGATGTTGCTGGTAAAACAGACGATTCTATCTTTCTGAATAATTTGATACCAATTTTATTCGTGTTGGATAAAAATTAAGCTATCCAAAACGACTAGATCTGATTGCCTGTGTTAAGTAGACTATACCTTATTCCGTATGTATTCTCCGATTCATCATTTTATTTAAAATTATGGCTTCTATCCGCCATTTAGTGTGTATTCAACTAACAAGTTCATCCAATCGTGAACTTGGATCGTAGGCCAATCACAGAACAGTAACTTATTCGCCATTTCATGCATTTGCGAATCCGCCATTTTGTGTTACTTCGCATCCGCCATTTCGTGTATTCAACTGACAATTCCATCCAATCAGATTCCTGGATTTTGAGCCAATCACAGCCTGGATATTTGCCACAATATTTCATACGACAATAAATTTATACTTGTAAACGTCCCAATTGCGTATCAATAAGATTCTTCTACATAAATTAATAATCTATTAATAATCTTCTACAATAAATTAAGCGGGTTATTAGAATACTTCTGAACAATAAATTATTCATGAAAATAATAATACTTCTGACCTCACTACCGGCGCACAAGATTATCTTTTGCCGGTAGTGCCATATTGTTTAATGATATTGTTGTTTAAAATTCATTATCAAATCTCAAGGTAATTATTTATTTTGTATCTTATTCTAGTGTTGTACCCAGCGACCACATAGTATAATATGTGGTCGCTGGTTGTACCGATTTAAAATATATCCAAGCATGTGATGAAGCCCATCACAAGCCCAAAAAATCACGAATCATTACATTTTTAAAACAGAATAATACACTAGCCTGTAAGAAAACATACCTATAGTGCGATTCACGTCAAGAAGTCAGCATTGCTTAGATGCGAGTTTGCTATCCTTGTTCAGCACAAGGCAGTTGCTGATGTCTCTATCCTATTCGCACTGTGCATAGTTGCCGCACTGTGCATTGTTGTCGCACAACGTCCCAACAAACACGTTTGGTGCAGTTTTCTCTTTCACTCTCAATGAAACTTGGCATCAATGCTCCTCATATAAACAATGCTGACTTCTTGACGTGAATCGGACTATAGACTAAATTTTTTTGAAAAGAATACAGATAGAGCAAAAAGTAAAATAAAATTGTGATATAATCCATTGAGCCACAATTTATTGTAAACAATCTTCATTTTCAGTGCCTGAACTCTGTACGAGTGAACACTATGAGGATATCGATCGGCTGCAGAGAGTTCTGTCGGTGGAGGATGTTAGTGCTTTTGCAATCATTAAGATGCAAGGGCTGAAGACGCTCAACTCCAAAGATGCTGAGATGTGACGGTAAACCGTAAACTCAGACGCTTCCTTCTGGTGATTAGTGATTACAAGAACCAAGAACCAAGTGAACACTTGTCAGTACTAATGAGTTAGCACTTCATCCATCAAGCTTTCCAATAACTTGTTATTAACGGCTGCTCACTTTGCGTCCTTCTTGCTGCATGCATCTTAGTAGACAAGAATTTCAACTGGGGACCAGCGAGGATTGGCATTCCTGAATAATTCCCCAAGTGTTATGAACGCTCAATAGCCTAATACTCATAAAATACTTGCCTCTTGGAATAAACTATTTACACGTTTGCTGCAATCCTTGTTAATCCTCTCTTATTTGACCACACGTAAGACTTCAATTACTCAGATTCCATCGATGAAAAGTAGTAATGTTATTCAACTCACGAATCTAACTCCTCAGTAGAGAAGCGAAAATCCCCCAAATTTGAATTCCAAATTTAATCCCCTATATTAAATTATTGAAAGTTACCAATTAACTTCAAAGGAAAGTAAAATGAAGGTTTTTATGAATTAAGCCTGGTTTTCATTGGTAGAGTTAGTGGTAGAGTAACTAGCATACTAACTCTACCGTACTAACTCTACTCTACTTACTTGGTACTTAAAAACAAGTACTCTACTCTACTATGAACGTTTTCATTGGGAGAGTTCACAAGATAGTTAGTACTCGCCCAGGGAACTCTACCACTAACTCTACTAATGAAAACCAGGCTTAAGATTGATTGATTGTTGTTAAATCACACTCAAATAATGACATGGTGAGAATAATTTTGATAAATAGTAAATAAATTATTTGTTTTTTATTTATTTATTATGGGCATGTTGTTTACCTCTAATATTCATATCACGTTTTTCGATGATAGGCTACATTCAAATGGAAACAAATAGATATAAGTTATGATAATAAGTCTCTGTTTTTACAACACCCACACTTTTGATATATAAGGGATTTAAATTATGAATATCACCTCTTTGGACTGAAAAAAACTGGAAAAGTTGTGAATATATTGATCTATGACGAACTAGGAAGTAAAGAAAAATCGATTTTCCACTTGAACATTCAATTGAAAGATTTAAGAATGGAAAATCAATAGTAGTAGTAGGCGTCATGAAACATGAATTGAGTTGTGAAAGCATCTAGATCTAGGACTTTTAATTCAAGTCAAATTTTTCTTCTACTGTAACAATAGAAGTCTCTCTCTTCATGAATAACAAACTCAATCAATGAAAATAGAGACTTCAATTTCAATTTTCAATTTATTTATTCACAAACACAATTGTACAGTACACTTTACAAGTAAAATAAATTGAATAATAGAACCCGCATAGACAGTGTCGTCTGTGTGCGGGAGCAGTTCTTCTATATTATTTGTGTAACAAGATTATCATTAATTACGTACTTGTTTTACATTATATGGAAATGATATTATAAATATGATCTTTAAATTTTTTGCCGACGAGAGCCTCAAACCTTTATAAATAAGTAAAAATCTTTTTATAACGTAGAATTTTAGTCAATTTTTTTAAGCTGGAATTTTCATAGCCGTGTATTACACAGTACGTGTTTAGTAAGGCGCTACTGAGCTTCAAAGTGAAGAACTAAATACTGTTCCTAGCTGGAGGATTTCGTGCGTGGAAATGGACTGGTAATAGTTCGGGGATAGCCCACAGAGGGCTCTAATGTTCTTATGCTGGCCCAAACCATGAACCAGTTGATAATATGAGCAGAAGAGCAGAAGTGAACTGGATTATGATGATCACCATTCAATTTCATGCCGTCAAGCTCGGTAGCAGAATGCTCGCCTGCTTATTCAATAATAATCTTTCAATAATCTTCTGCTTTTTATATTTAGCCACACTTCAATTTGACTAATTTACTTTAACATATTGATGATAATATAAACATATTCATATGTATATTTTTATTCATAAATATGGTAGATTAGTTGATCTGCATTAAGATTGAATGGCTAGCTAACTGTTGTTTCCCATTTCATGAGAATGTAAAATCGTACAAAAGATTATGAAATTGGAAAATCGAATTAAAGTTCCAACTCTGATTAAGAGTTTTTAAAATGATTTAATGAGTTCAATTCCATAATTTATGAGTATTCGTACTTAGTTTTAATAAATTATAGGAGTTAAACTAATGATTTTAGTACTGAGGTACTACTAAGTAGAAGTAGCTACTACTAAAAATACTGAGGTAAATACTAATGAGTTTTAATTCTCAAGAGCTAAGAGACACATGTTCAGAGTTTTTGAACTTCTAGCATTTTGAAAAAACGCGTAATCGTGCCTTGTATTTCAAGGATTAGATAGATTACATTCTTTGGATCTACTTAAACTTGATGAGTTTTTAAGGGCATGACACAAGTGGATTCCACGCTTAAATGAATATTAATATTTCTTGAGGAAATGACTATATTGGAATAGATTTATAGCCAATTGAAAGAAAGTTGATTTGAAACGTTAAGAACAATTATCGATTCATTGCAGAATGCAATGTTATTGTGATTGCTTGATGGCACACCATCATAAGAGTGATTCAGATAAATCAGGCCTATCCAATGATTAGTACTAGAAATATACTTCCAATGCTTAGTACTTACAAGGCTTTGATAATAACCAAAAACTTGGGTAAGGAACATTACAGTTCTCTAATAAATTCATGCAACATGTTTTTTTCTATGATGGAGAACGCTGAATAGAATTGAGTCATGCTGAAATCAAAGACAATACAATATCATATTGCTTCTGATGAAATAGTTTCGTGAAGCAATGTTGCATAAAGTGCAGTTTGATTAGGTATCATAACTATAATAGAGGGTGAACTTATTGTAGACTTTGAATAATTTTCAAATACGGATATTATATCTTAAACTTGTAGTCTATATAATATTCTTTTAGAAATGTATGTGACGAGTTACCACTGGATAAGCACGATCAATGAAAAATTTTGAGGCATTATCGAAATCTATAAAGTATATGAAGCGCCACTCATTAAATTTAAATTTACAATTTCAATTATAGGCATTATCGAGTTTTATAGGCTATATTCTTCATAAAATTGTCTACAATATTCGTGATAAGATTCTGAAAGACATTTTACTGTAATTAAGTGTCAAAGTCCCTTAAAAAATCCATTCTATCATAATGTGCAATACAGTTAGTCTGTAGGTTCCAAAAAATGTATTTATGATGTTTAAAATTATTAATATCTTTGTAGCCTATTCAGGTGAATTCAATTTTGGAATTTTCATTATAGGACACTGTATTATGAAAACTCATGAGATAATGAATCACGTGGAAATACACTAGAGGTTTTCAATTGACTATTGAATTTTTCGACTTAATAGGAGAACAAACCTTGAGTCACAATATTGCATTCATCAATTGACTCTTCAGAGCCAAGTTGTTTTATATACGACTTACAAGATAAAATAATAAATATTCAAGATTTCTCACATTTTATGAAGCAGAATCCTTGAGATCTAGTCGTTCTATGACTACTTACTTCTTCCTATAAAAAAAGAAAAACAAATATAAGACTGGAGTTCAAAATTGATTCAAAACATGCAAAAAGTATGAAAATAAAAATATCCAACAATAAAATTTCAAATAGAATCCTTCATCAAATAACAAGACACTCGTTGATGTGTACTGTACAGTTTCTAATACTAATCTTGAAAAGAAAGCTGAAAAAGTTTAAAACTTTTATCTCTGTGAGAAATAATGACAATGATTTGAAATTTTATTTCTTTTCAGTACTTGAAATTTAGTTGGGAATTATGCCCAATAAAATATCAAATGATCCAAGTTTTAAAACACCAATACAGTATTTCTGTAAGGGGAATCAAGTTCAACTTAGCAGTTGACAGCAGATTTTTTCATTTCTTTTTCTGTTCAATAAATCTGGACAAGAATTTTATAAGTCAATTAAAAGAACTTTGAGACCGATTCAAGTTAATAGTTTTCAGACAACAATGGAACATATTTTCAATCTAGATAGGCCTATGCCTTTGAATGTATACAAATACAACATGGGCCTAGAGCTGGGAGCGGTTATAATGAATTTCAATTATAGTATTATTCTAATACGAACGCACCTTTTGTTCTGAATTACCTTTTGTTCAGTTCTTGACAGTGATATGGAAACAAAATATATGAGGGAAATGATTGATCTATTGGAGCGGAGAGCTCGAGTTGAAACTTAATTATTAGAAGAGAGTTTTCTAATTCTATTAGGAATAATATATGAAAACTTGATCATATATTTTTATTCAAGGTAAATAGAAGTATTCCTCACATAGAATTCTAATGAAAACAATATATAAATTACGAAGCTGCTTGAATTTTTTGGAAAAAACGGAAATGTTGAAAGAATTACTACCTGAAGTTTGGTAAATGCTTGAAACAAGAAAGTTTTCTTGGAGGGGAGGTCTTGTGTAGATAGGAAAACGTGCAGACGTGCAAAGAGTACGATTTTCTAGCCGAAATTGACACACTTCAGATTCGGAAAACGAGGAGAGGGGGTTTCCACCGGAAAATTTTCAATATTGAAACCGGAAAATGCTTCAAATCAGAAAATAGTAATCCACGCTACGTGAGAATTGTTGATTCATTTTCAGAAATTCAGATAAATACAATAATTGAATTTGCTGAATTGAACTGTAAATTGAACTGAATTGTTCAAGAGTTCATTTCTCTTGTCTTCTCTTGAAAAGCTAATCCACAGCCAAGTTGGTTTCAGTAGAGTTTTTGAAGTAAAGTCTTCTACTCTTCCGGTAAAGAGAAAGTGGAGTTCCCTTAAATTTAAGAGTATCCACTCTTTTAAGATTTAATGATTCACGTATTTCAGATAGAAGCATATTAGTATCTTTCGTTAATCGAGAAATAGCTGGTTTGATAACAATTTCTAATCTTTTGATTCGATCGTTACCTTACGATAGGTGTTATTCTTTTTGGTATTGGGACTCTTGAGGCTTTAAACAGTCATTCTGAACAAGACAAAATACTTCACACATTCAAGAATATTTAATAGTGTATTTTATATTCATTCATTTTTCAATAATCCATTTATTTATGTATATTCTATCAATATATTTAATCGCTTTCTCGAACTCCTGTGTATTAGCGATTATTATCAGTGATATAACTATTATTCTTCATAATGGTGGAATCAATTTTCCAGGGGCTTATCTCTTGTTTTTAATAGTGAAGTATGTCATTTGCATAAGTTACATTCCTCCTTCATCTTCCGTTTCTACTTCCGGCACATTAAGTTCTAACTCTCACTAATTATCTCATTTATCTTCCATTACTTATCGAATGTTTTTGGTCATTGTGTTTTTGTCTAACATACAATCCCACCTATTTCCTCAGTTCAATTTTTATGTTAATTCTTTTCCAGGATATCGACAAAGAGAACAAAGAGAAAGAGAGAGAGATAAAGAGTGAGAGAGAAAGAGCGAGTGAGAGATTAATAATTCATTAAAACCCATTTGGCTGGTGATTTCCCTCCACGAAAATGAATATCAGCTGCCAATTAAAGCCCCATAATAGAATGTGTATCACTACCCTTTTGCTTTTGAACAACTTGTAATGCTATAAAAAACCTTGGACATTTAGGTGATAAATTCTACTGAATAAATCTTCTTATATCACAAGATTCAGGAGATTCAAATACTTTCAAATGTACCTAGATCATATGCTAAGCTTATTTTGTATAATGATTCATGATCATGTACATATGTACATGATTCAGAAACTCCCAGACTTTTTTGAAACGTTTCAAAAGAAGTAATAAAAATGAAAGGAAATGGTTATCTGGTGAATTTTCTTCAACAGAAGTTGTATGAGAATTGAAACAGTGGAAAATGTTAACTGACAAAAATAAATAAACATTTTCACTTGTAAGGATGCTTTAAACTGTTTACAGTTGAGAATCATGAAACAAACTTACTGGAGAATGTTGTTTACTATCATAATATACAAAATATTTTTTGAAACGAATTCTATTCTAATATTTTTTTATTCGAATTCTATTTTTGAGCGATAGAATTCTATTTTGTAATATAATTTTGTCCAACTATAATGAAAAAAAAAGATTGAAACAATTCTAATTGTATGGAAAAGTATTTTTTGAACAGTACTTGTATGAAAATCGTAGCCTATCATTGAAAGTAGAAGAGGAAGTGATTTTTTAGTACAGTTTAGTGTGATAATTGTAACAGATGAAGGAGGAATAAGAGTTGGACTATTTCCTTCCCTTCAAAGGAAAATCGTATGAGCTGAGATTTGTTCCACTAATTTTCTGTGACTAAACTGCAGCAGTGCTGCGTGGAGTGGAGGATGATATCCTTTATTGGTGAATTTCATCTTCACGATCAAACTTCATTCCAACGGCACCACAAAGCAAGGCAAAGCTCTCACCGGTAACAAGTTGTGATGTGGTAGGGGCGGGGGGAGGGGGTGGAGAGGGGTGAGGGGGGTAGGCAACAACACAGAAGGCAGGAAAGTCCGGAAAGTGTAAGAATAAAAACAGCGCGAATCGAGACGGAGGAAAAGGATAAAGCGTTTGATGTGAAAAGTTCTCGTTGCAAAAAACTGCAACAACCTTGCAGCCAGACCACCCAAGTTGTGTAAAGGAATATTTTACACGACATAGTAGAGAGAGGATGAGTGCGAGACGGCAGTGATAGTGGCCAGAGAAAGCAGATCCAAGAGAGACAGAGAGGGAGAAAGAGTTGAAATAAGGAAGATAGCGATTGAGCGAGACAACCGGTGACTGAATACGACTAGGTCATTAATACGGCCGCGTTTCAACCCCATACTCATCATTGGCATTGGTATTCACTTACCGGCTCGCAATCCTTACACTCTCTGTTGAACTCTCTTTAAATATTCAATTAATATCAATTGACTTACAAGTACAGCTACAATTTAACATCAGTTTAATTATGCTGGATAGCTTTGAAGAGGCATGTAAACGGTGTGAAAATAGGAGTCAAAAATAAAGTCAAGCAAAAAACTTAACTCAAAGGAAATAAATTATAGAGAAATCATTTTTCACCTGGAAAACTCTATAGAAGATAGACAATGGAATAGAAGGTTGCCGTTCTTGTACCTCAATTTCAACAAAACCTTAATAACTGTTCAGAAGAGGAGCAAGGCAGTAAACTGTATTACAGGCTTTTGAAGGCTTAAACTAAATTTACTCATCTAGAATCATTAATTCTTCATCGATCGCAGCAAAAAATCTACAAAAGTTCCAAGTTATAAATAAGAAAGTTATCCAATTTTTCACCAAAAACCTCCTTATGACATTATACGGACTGCAAGATAATTAATCTATTAATTATCTAAAGTTAGTTACTATTAATAACTTTAAATTTATTCAAATTGATTGATTCTAACATGATGGGTATAAATCTGTGATTAGTTCCACAAATTTCTGAACACTGTCCCATGAAGACAGGTGTTCCATTAATCTATTGATTATCTACTTGTAACTGATATTTTTACCTGTTACCTCTTTTTTCACCTCAGTAGATCCTCAATTAGAATATATAATCACAATCCTTGATAAATCTATATAACTATATCGATCAATGTAATAGTAGTAAGTTATACAAATATGAAAATTATGTCATACCGTGAGTGACCCAAGCAAAGGAATAATCTCTAATGACATTCGATAATGATGAAAACCATGTTATGTGCTTGCGATGACCAAGAAAAAAAATATGGGTTAATTTTTATACAGAGTATACCAAGAAAAGGTGTGATCTCAACCTGCGTTTGTTCTTTTACAAGGAAAGCAGGTTGCAAACGCTTGCTACAGCTGTCTGTAAGCGCGTACAGTTGATACAGTAGAATCTATGGTCAGATGCTTCCATATAAGCTATTCTTTTCAATGAAACCAGTTTCATTTAATAATGTAGTAAGTAATGTGGCCATAGATGAAATAGGAAATGGAAAATAAAATAGAAGATGAGCTCAAGCAAACTATTATTAAAAGTAGTTTTAGAGTAGAAAGTCAGTAGAAGCACAAATGTATACTGATTCAGTTTTTCTCAAATAAATCACTGCTATGAATGATAACAGTCGACATTTTTCAATTCTATGCAGATGTTTCTATTGTGAAAAGGAAATGAGAATTCGCGATCAAAGCGGCTGATAAAAAACATACTTTCAACTGCCCGGTTGGATAAAGGTTTCTTCTATAATAGTGGTACAGGTGCATGCTTGTCCATTCTGATGAATATGAAAATAAGATGTAGAGCTGCTCAATTGATAAATTTCACTTCACACACAATAAAGTCAGCATGATATTGGTTTTCCATCAAATTGGTTTCTTTCCCTGGAGTTTTGTGTATATGAATATGACGGATAGGCAGTTATAAGCAGATAGGTTGGACGTGTGACTGTGAGATGTGACTTGTTCCATACTTTTTTTATGCTGCTACTGTGAAAACATACGTCGAATAGACCTAAAGTCACATTTGTATGCCGAATAAAGCCTACAAAGTAAATCTTTGCCTTGGTAGTTCTTTGATTAACAACAATTTCCATACTCAATTTCTACTCTATTGTTACTCTATTTTCATGATTTATGTTTATTTACCAATTTACTCAGTTTTAATAAGTAACTTTATAATTCATTTATTATAGAGTGATTACCGATCATCAATCACACTGAACACTACACTTAGCTATTATCTATATCTATTGGATTCATTCAACTTGACTTCTAGAAGTGTCGAGTAAAATTGTTGTATTGGGATTTTGATCAAAAAATTCGAAAAGGAGTAGGGTGATCTTATGTATAGTGTCCATTGATGAACTCAATAAAAGCGTTGAAGAAATGTTGGCCACTTGGAAATTTCTCCTTGGCATAATTAATAATTGAACCCTAGAAATTTCGAAGGGAATTTGAACTTGAAATACTGAGAAGTTACAATCATAACCCACATAACAAACCATTATTAACCATCAGTTTCAAGCAGTTCTAAGTGGTTGAGAATCAATCTAAGTATCGTAATAATTATAATATTTAAGAATATCGATATTGAAGCTTTCAACTCAACGCTCACAACATAACCAACTTTTGCGGATAAAATTTGAAATTCCTGCTGATATTGATAGATTTTAATAACTATTTCAATCCTAGGTCGATTTTAAATTGTACTTTGTTGGGGTTTTCATTTGAATTTATAATTCAAATTAACTTTTAAGTTGATAACTTAAACTTCCTAATTGCTTAACAAGGGCCAGAACATAATATGAATGAATCTGATTTAAAGTTAACCAGCTATAGCTTGAATAGTAGATTGGGATGATGGAAACGAGAAGATTCTGTGAATGTATATTACATTTATGTTTTCATCATTTGCCTATTTTCATTTAGACTTTTATCTTACATTAGCAGATGTACACATGCAACTCAAATGTGTAATATAATTTTATATGTCCAAATTGTCCATACACATAGGCGTCGAGCCGGGGGGCACAGGGGGGCACGTGCCCCTCAACATGTTAAAAAAACCTGAGATTTTCTATATAAAATGAATATCTGTTGGTACTTGAGTGTTTCTGTTTAGGCCTACACCAGTGGCGATAGCGTGGTATGCTTATTTGGTCATCGCCGGGTATATTTCCTATAGGAAATAGCCTATACCCGGCGATGACCAAATAAGCATACCACGCTTCGCCACGGGCCTACTCAAAATTATTTACGAGCATTTTTTGTGTACACCACCATATGAAAGTACCGTCTTGTCGTCTCATATTACCCTAATTCTGATTTGTACATACATATTCTGCGTATTCGTCAATTAAACATATTTTTGTATCTATTCTACATTGTTAGAATACTAGATTATGTATTCTACATTGTTATATACAGTCATATCTACGTAAATGTTCGTAATCTACACATATCTACTATTCCACACATGTAACTACTATCCTATTCTACACACTACTATCCCACATTGCTTTGATTTCTTAGCTCGGCCCACGAGAAGAAAATCACTACAAGACAGGCGATTGTGTAGGCGTGTGGTTTATATTGATTTTGAAAGGTCGCACACACACTAACTGGGCCCAAACCCCGAACCCTGGCTGGTATACCTATGCTGACATCCAAAGCAGAGCACGCCAACTATCGCACAACCAATTAGGTTTCGCTCTGAGGCCATGTCGTGGTTCTGTACAATAGCACATTATACAGAACGCTTTTTTCAGCCTTTACACAGCGGTATCGATCTTACTATCATGCGGAAACTTCATAATTGCTCAAACCAGGGCCAGAACATATGAATGAATACCATTTGAATCTGAGAATGGGTAAAATAGTAAAAGATAACGTCATAATTACTCAAACAAGGGCCGTAAAATATGAATTAATACGATTTAAAGCTGAGAAGGGGTAGAATATAACTTTATAATTACTCAAACAAGGGCAGGAAAATATGAATGGATACGATTTGAAGCTGAAAATGGGTAAAATAGTAAAATATAACTTCATAATTACTCAAACAAGGGACGGAAAATATGAATTAATACGATTTAAAGCTGAGAATGGGTAAAATAGTGAAATATGACTTCATAATGACTTAAATAAGGGCCAGAACATATGAATGAATCTGATTTTAAGTTAACAATATCTAAAATAGTATAATGAGTTGATGGAAGAGGGATATAACGGGCCCTCAATGAGATCGTATTTTGAATCACATAATGAGAACTAAGGTGTGGGGGTTCATTACTTTATATTATATTGATATAGTTTTTCAATTAATCTTTTTGTGTGATATGTGATGTGGACAATAATATGATAACGAAATATATATGATAGAATTTCTTAGCATGATGCTCAATCGAAGATTTTCCACAAGCTTCTCTGTTGCTGTCAGTATAACATGCTGAAGATCAGCAATTTTCATATTCCCTATGATATGATTAAAATATTAGAATAGGTTGATGGAAGGGGAAAAACTGTAGAAATATGAGAGAAGCAAATATGAAAAATTATTATTGTAAAGTTTCTTAATTTCGTTCACTTGATTATCCCTCATTCAAGACGATATTAAGCCAGTTATGAAGTGTCAAGTGTGGATCTAAGCCAGTTAAAAGCTATTTCAGCTAGTATTCTCCTACCCTACGATTCCTTACTATCTCTTATCCGCTGATCAATTTCCCCCTCCACTGTTTTCTACTTCCACGACCATCATTTGCACATTCATAATCACTTTTCATCTTCCAAGTTTTCTTCTTCTTTTCTGCTTCTCTTCTTTTTCTTTTTAAATTTTCAAACAAAATGTATAATATTAATATTGTATCTTGTTTCTGAAACAAGATTATTAAACTGTGAAAATTGTAATGATATTATTTTAGAAAAAGAAGAAGAAGAATATTATTGTATTGTAATGATATTTCTATTTATTGTGAAATGCAATAGGTCTTCTAAGACCTGGCATGTAAATAAAAATCAATCACTCAATCTTCCTTCTCCCATTTCTTCCGTCTCTTTTCTCTTCAGCCTTGCTTCTCCTTAACCTTATTCCATCTTCACCCCTTGAACCCCATTCGAATAATATATGTTGTATGTGAGTATGTTGTATCACCAACATAGTCCAACCCAAATGCGAATGATTGTGATTCACTCATCTTATTTTGTCCATCATACTTTATTTGAACAATCGCTATAGTAGGAGAAAATAGGGGTGAGATTAGGACTGAAAACAATGTGACCACTTCTCTAGAGTAAGGCAATTCTCAATTTTATGATTATTTTTGTTCATCCAGGTTCACTGTTACACCAATTAACGAGGCTAAGATCTGTTGGAGAATAGTATAAATGGTACTGTAGGATAACCAATAGGAGTGAGATTAGGACTTAGAGCACAAATATTGCACATAATCTGGCATATCTGGCAGCTGATTAGAATGGTTTGAGAATTAGAGCTTGAGAAAAAATAAAACACTGAAAGATATTGTCAATTCCACTGTTTTATTTCATTATGGAGTTCCACAACATCAATAAGATTTCTACAAATAATTTGAGAAAATAGTTTCTGATTAGAATGGTTTGGCGGCAATGAGAATGTTTTCTTTAATGTTACTACTTATTAGAAGGCATATCCCGTATGATTGGTTTGACCACTACTATAATATGACCACTTATCTAAAGTAAGGCGATTCTGTCTGAACTATGATTATTTTTGTTCATCCAGGGTTCACTGTAACAGAAGTAGTGAACACCTACAACTACAAGGGTAAGATTAGAGAAAGAACACGGTAGGGTTGATTGTGATGTAGAAACGGCAGTAAACATGAGCACGAATGTTCGTCACCTGACTTGACTGACTGATAGGTCTACCGTCTAGTCTACACCTGTGCGCTGTGCGTGCTGCGGCCAATAATTGTGTCTTGTGTTGGGTCACATTAACAAGCCGGGTCCAGTTTGTGTGGGAAGCGACTGTACAAGGGTCCCGTCACACAGCTAACAAGCGGGATGCTGACTGTACCTTTCACGGTGGTCCTTATGACAACTGTGATGTCTTCATCACAGACCCCACACGATCAGCTGCCGTTACCGCTGCCTCGGGCATCCAGCTTCACTGTACCACGTGATCACATGCCTGCGCCGACCACTATCAACTAGTGATAATACGATACCCCCCTCAACCCCCTCCACCACCCCCCACCCCACACAACCAGGTGTCAACAAACACTGCTCGCTAATCTGCTTTTCTCTCACCCAACTGTCCCAACACTAGCCTTTCCTATCCTGCTGTTTAATGATGTGCTAAGCGGTAGCCCTACAACCTACCAATTACCTTCTACCTGCAAATCTGTCAAAGCATCTTTCAACTGTTTGCCCTGCATGTCAATCTATAGCCTACACCCTACAGTATTGGGAAACTATTTGACAGCCTGCGATTTTTTCAAAAGAATTCAAAAGTTCTGTATACTTTACAACTTCTGTTAAGTTCTGTATACTTTAGTTTCTATAAAAATTCCACAAGTTTTAATAGTTCTGTAATACACGGAAAAGGACCTTATGGACAATAACACTTCATACATGAGTAGCACAGCCTAAACTGTGAAGGTTATTTGTTAGTGAGCGTCCGACGTTTTCCTGTATTACAGGACTTAATAAAACGTATATCAACTTAATAATAAGGACTTATTGTTACAGGACATAAGTCACATGAAACGGGCTGATGGGCTTAATCCTTAAAATTTCAGTGGTCCTTCATCAGAGGTAAAAACTGGATACATATTGGATTACATAATGTATTTATAATCAATGATGAGCTGCCTTATGTATTCTATGGAAGGGAGAAGCAAGCCCGCAGTCAAGATAGGGGTAGAGAAGAAAATTGAGCATCTTGTATTCCTCTCACTCCTGTTGAAAATATCAATTGAACGAGGGATCCAGAATGTGGTGAAGGCTGCAACAATATCCTTGACATGGAATTAATTATTGATTGTTTGAACTGTTTTCGGCGAAAGCCTGTTCTTTAATTACTTAATTGCAATATTATTATTATTATTATTGAAATCATTCAAATTATACCTGACGTGTGTACGACTTGAAAAGTTACGACTAAAAAATTCATTAGCAGAATTCAAAGTTCATATTGCTGAGAGGGAATAATAAATAGGCTAGTTGAAATTTGATAATAGTTTATGATTGGAGAAGACTACAATAGTACTGTACTATTATGGATAAATAATGCGTCAAGTTTTTGACATTTTGTGCTATTCTTATCTAATCTACATAATATACTGGAAGATAGACTTTCAAAAACGCGAACCCCTTTCCCCCTGAACCGCGAAACCTAGATCAAGAACAATAATTATAAAGAGCAGAGGAAGTAATTATAGTAGCCTACTATTTATAAGAAGCGATAAAAAGGGGAAGAAAACAAAATAAAAGGAAATGAATTTTGGAAGCTGAATAAGGAGACAGGGAGAAATTGATGTAGAGGAAGCGACGCAGTCTAGTAAGAATGAATAAAGAGAGAATTATAGGGTTGAAAGATGAGGAGGTAGCATGTGAAATGTTGGGGAAAAAAGAAAAAGGTGAAGGAGAATATTAGGAATGTGGCGGGTGGCGCGTGGCGATGAATTAGGGGTGAGAATGAAGAAAAGAAGAAGAAGAAGGAGAGAAAAAAGGAGAGAAAAAAAGGAGAAGAATTGGAAGAAGAATGAAAAAGAATAACAAGATAGAAAAGGTTTCAACCTTTCACTAATAACTCTCTCAAAGTGTCTACTAAATACATCCCCATGGGCTTGTACTTCGCGCTTTGCGGTAACGAATAATTAATTTAATACTTCATTTACAAATTCACTTAATAAGTTGACCATTAACCCGGACCTGGCATTCATCAACAGGAATTTGAATAAATCATATTCATATTAATCCACCACCGTTAACCCCATGTATGACGTGATAAAAGTCGATGCACTTCTCTTAATTTCACATGGTTCTGTTTCTATTACATAAAAAATAGTGTTGAAAGATGACTCATGATTCAAATACTGTACCATACTACCCAATCATTGAAGATACACATTACATAATCAACAAATTAAATAATCTACTGTGGTGATGACCACATAAGCTTCTGGATTGTGTGTGGAAATTGGAAGGATGATGATGAAAGACGAATGGACTTACATATTTAGGTGGGTTCCGAGCCACCGGGGAGCGATTTTTAAATCTTATAAAAGATAGTTGATCTACTTAATTTTATTGATTTTATTCAGCGTCATAAATCGAAATTGCTGAATAATAATTAGTTCACTCAATTGATTCAAAGATCAATCAAATGAACTTTGTACAGTAATTGGAATTCTAATAGTGAATGATGCTACTTGAATAATTATTGTCATTTAAATACCGTCCCACGGAAACTGTCAAATAAAACATTGATTTGAATCTTTTTGAAACAAATTCTAGTCTCAGTGGTGGCAAGTTTGTCCCTCTTTCAAAGTTAGTTGCCTAGTAATCACAATGATTGAGTTGTAATTCTTGATCGTTTTGTCAATTACTCAACAAGATTGATTAAAAATTATTGTATCACTCCAACCGATAAATCGAATTCATATGACAAACATTGAACAGCATTGAACGCCTAATACAGTACAAGAAAAAAAAAACAATTTGTAGTTGGGAGAAGATTAGAGAAGCTGTTAATAATACAGACCGCCTCAGGCAATTTCAGACCTGACTTGTTCCTAATAGTCAGTCATTGGCCCACTGTAATGATGTTGTACATGAATCAATGGCATACTAAGCATTCAAGTGTTTTCTTAAGCCTGGCCTTATGTACTCGAAGCTACATTGACGGGCGGGAGTAGCTCGTTACACCCCAAATGATCTCATTATCAGGCCTAAATTGGTGTAATAAAGCTCTGATGAATCATAATCCTCAATCGAATTCTTAACTCTTGTTTAAAATGTTTCAAATACATTAAATTTGTAGAAAAATTATTTGATTTGAAAATACTTGTTTCACAAACAGCATGAGAAGCGATACTCTCTATACCCTGTTCATGGAGAGTTGACAGAAAGGCTCCTCCTATCGGCACGGTCAGACCAATTCACAAGCGTTCTAATTCTAGGTCTAATTCTTAGTTCTAATTCTAGTTCTAATTCTTAGTTCTAATTCTAGTTCTAATAGTTCTAGTTCAGTTTATAGTTCTAATTCTAGTTCTAGTTCTAAGCGATTCTAATCTATTTTCTGTGCCAATAGCTTATCATAATATAATGTAGTCTTCTATGATTAAAAATGTCTTTCAAATTTATCAAATTCGTGGGTGAAAATTTATGTAATCAATAATTATAAGTCATTCTGACATTAACTTCTCTCATGTTCTTTAACATGAACAATGTAACTTCTTAATAATTAAATCATTTGACTATTTAATTATTGTTTCAATAAAATTAGTTTCAAGCGAGAGAGTTGTGTTAAAAATTACATGTTCATGTAACTTCTGAATAATTCAATTATTTGACTATTTAATTATTATTCCAATGAAATTAATTTCAAGTGAGAGTTCAGAGTTGTGTTTCAAAGGAAACTCATTTCCCTGTACTCAGAAAGTACCTTAACGCCCTTGATTCCTACTATCGATTGATTAGCAAAACAAACTCGTTTAACAGTTGATAAATATGTAACAAAATAAAACGTTTATATTAATAAACGTGTGTGAATTCATCGTCCCATTGATTTGCCATTCTTAGCTCCACCAGAAATCGTATTTTCATCTTCAGATTGATTCACACTCACCCTTCATTGAAGGAGACTATATCCTGGACCTACAATCAGGTTAGAAAAGTGCATAGGGCTATCTCTATTCCTCTATCTGTAATATTGATTACAATAGTAGCTAAGATAGACCTGAGACTACTGGAAATGAGTTACTTCTAGCAATTTGTATAGAATAATAAAATAATTTGAAGATACAAAAATATAATAGTTTTATTTATACAATTAAAAATGTCTCAAGATATTATAGTTTCACGAGAAAAGGGCGCTGAGGCTCTCTACAATAATATTATAATAGAAAATATTTTTTCTAAAGAGCAATACACTCATTATAGCTGATTCATTCATAGAAAATAAGGAGCGTTCAAACCCGGGGTCCCTATCGAATTGCGGGACTAATTGATAAACGCTCATATCTATTAAATCTAGTCAAGGCCGAGCCTAATTAAGATTGATTTGATTTAATTAGATTGAATATTCTAATTTATTTAAGCTCATAATTGGCATCTGATTGCATTTCCAATTGATAATTATGTTTCTATAGTTATGTTCAACTTGTTCAAGTACAAGTGTTCTGCTTCTTGAATTTAATTTGCTTCAATAATAGCTGCACTTCCTTTTGTGACCGTGAATTTCTACATTCTACATCACTGTCATTAATCAATATTCCAACACTCATACTAATTCAAATACTTCTAAAATCAATAGAAATGATAGATTGATTCGGTCTCAATCTCATTTGAAAAGAAAACTATCAAAAATGTCTACTTTCGCGAAATTTATACAAGTGGATCCATGAATTAGTGATGTTTATCAGCGACCACATAGTAGAACTATCTACATTCTACTATGTGGTCGCTGATGTTTATCCTGTACTTTGATGTTTACCATGTAGTTCTGGCATCATGATTTCTAATGTCCACTTGAATAAAAACCCCAAAAAAGCAATCCAATTGGTAAACCAAACTCATCAATCCATCAAGCCAGCTTGTTTATAGCAATGAAAACCTAATCCTCTTGAGAAACCAATCGAATCTTGACAGGTATTTGCGTTAACCTCCACTTGTCATTTGATGACTGTCATCAAACATTTTATCAACTAGATTTACTGGATGAAAATTTACACTTCAGCTCCATGTTGGACAATCGATATTGGCCAATCCCAATCGATATTGACCTATTCCAATCGATACTGACTCTTTGCCAGTAATTTATTTCCGTGGAACACATTCCAGTTTCAAGTTCAGATCTAGTTGTTTTTCAAGTTTGTCAAAAACAAAGCTCACTTTTTTCACTAACCTCCTATTGGACTAATTAAATCATCATGTCTTTAACGACCATCATTTGTGAATGAATTATGTATCGGATATCGTAGATATACAATTAAGAATAATGTAGGCTAATTGTAGAATAAGATAAACTGATCAATCTAAATCATAAGATAAAGAGAATGGAATAACTTCTTTATTTTTCTGGCCTGGCGAAGTTTGGACAGTGATGTCCACTCTACATCTTAGCCACGAAGTAGGGGACAGATAACACATGGCCTAATCTCAACATTTGAAGTGAATTCGTTTTTTCAACGCTTGGTACAACTCCTCAAAAGAATTATTACAAAAAACGTAGTCTGTTCTTATTTTTATTCATCTTGTAATCGTACGTGAGACAAGGATGAGTGGATCCATGATTTGTTTGACATAGGTTTGACATCAACAATTTAGAGAAGAGTGGAAGATTCTATTACTTTGACAACTGACAAGAACAATGTCGAATAGAAACTCTAGACCTAAACATATGCACGAATTTAGCATCAAATTCAAATAGATGCCTTCAACTTCGAAATTCAAGTGCTGTGTTTTCAACATCACAGTGAGTTACATCATTGTTGGATCTAAACATATGCACGGGTTTAGCATGAAAAAACTATAACTATTTCAAATAGATTGATGTCTTCAACTTTCAATTTCAAGTACTGTATTTTCAACATCACAGTGAGTGACATCATGACCTGAACATATGCACAAGTTTAACATCAAAAAACTATTTCAAATAGATGTCTTCAATTTCGAATCTCAAGTACTGTATTTAAACATCACTGTTTAAGAACCTTAACATGTACATCAAAGAACTATCCCAAATAGATATCCTTAACTTTGAAACTGAATTAAATTTCAAGTATGTGAGTGATATGATACCATTGTTAGGAATCACCAGAGTGCTTTTCAGACTTACATAATATAGATTCACACAACACCGTGTATAATATGGAAGATGAACGCCACTACAGATCAACGTTCAAGATGACAATGACAAAAAAGATTGTTTGAAAAAGGAAATGAAAAGATATAACGACCAGTCAGCCCGTCTAGCTCCCAAGTGAAAAAGACAAGCGCAAGCGGTATATTATGATAACACCGATTCCAACCCAATAGCTCTTTACGGGCACTCACCGATTCTACATCAATCGCTCAAACTCATCCTCTCTCTCCCATTCACTCTCTCACTAACTGACTTCTTCTCTCTCTCTCACTCTCACATACTCCGGCTCTCCGTTCCTTTACCTCCAACCTCATCAATCTCTTTGAGAATTTTGTCACTTCTTTATAACCAGCATAATTCCTCCTTCTCTGTATTCAGCCGTCTTTCTCCATCCAACATTTTTCCTTCTATGCTCACACCTTATTTTTACCAACTCTCTCTCTTTACTTTCTATCTCTTCCTCTCTTCAACCATCCGAATATCAGTTTCTTTGAAGAAGTCGAGAGAAGGATTTGAGACAGGTTTTCTTTAGTGATAATATTCACTAAGATTTCTCATAGACCTACTTCACGAAGCTCTCCATCGATTAAAAAATTTCTATTCCATTGAATTTCATTTAATAACCTATAATTATGGCCAAATAACTTTTATAAATAATATAATAAGCTGAAATTATTTCTGTTATGGTTTTCATAAATAAATTAACGTTGAGGGTTTTTGAAAAAACTGCAAGGATTTCCAAGGAAGTTAAAGATTTTAAGGCATTATTCAATGAATAGACATTTTGCTAAGGATTTCTATTCCATAGCATTTGTTTCAATAACCTGAAATTATGGCTAAATCACTTTCTATGAATAAAAAAAAACATATATTATTGCTGTAATGCTTTTCAGAAATAAATTAACGTAGAGGGGTTTTGAAAAAACTGCGAGGTTTTACAAGGAAGTTGAAGATTTTAAGGCATTATTCAATGAATAGACATTTTGCTAAGGATTTCTATTCCATTGAATTTGTTTCAATAACCTGAAACTAGGGCTAAATCACTCTATAAATAAAAAAAACCAGAAATTATTGCTGTAATGCTTTTTAGAAATAAATAAACGTTGGGGGTTTTTTAAAAAACTGCGAGGATTTACAAGGAAGTTGAAGATTTTAAGGCATATTCAATGAATAGACATTTTGCTAAGGATTTCTATTCCATTGAATTTGTTTCAATAACCTGAAACTAGGGCTAAATCACTCTCTATAAATAAATAAAAACAGAAATTATTGCTGTAATGCTTTTTAGAAATAAATAAACGTTGGGGTTTTTTTAAAAAACTGCGAGGATTTACAAGGAAGTTGAAGATTTTAAGGCATATTCAATGAATAGACATTTTGCTAAGGATTTGTATTCAACAATATTCTATGATTCCAAAAGATTTGTAGATAGTAAAAATTGAAATTCCAAAGAAAGGTGATATTTGAGGAATGCAAGTGATGGAGTATGTCATGATAGAGAGAGCTTTGAAATTGAAAATAAGTTTTGGAATGAAGCAATGACTCCTATTCCTATTGATACAGCGTTTGAATTGAATGATTCAATTATCTAAGGGATCATTTTTTATAGAACACTGATTGATTACATTAGAATAGAAATGATTTACGGTGGTCATTAGTTTTTTCACGAAGTTGCACTTGCAATGAGTACTCCATTACAATTAGTAACATGAACAGGAGAGTGGAGTTAACATTTATTTGAAATGAACTGAAATTTCTGATCTTGAGAAAAAGAATGGGAACAATTTTCAGCTGTTGACAACTCTCTCACATTTTCACCATCAAAGTAAGCTTCTAGAAAATTACGAACAAACACCACTGAAATAAAAGAGGAATATAATTTGAAGTTATATTCATCCATAAAAGATTATCATCATGAGATTAATAAAATTATAAAGTTCAGATGGAATCAGACCATAAATAATGAGATAACTGAAATAATATAATTAAAGTGAAATAGTCTAAGTAAAATGATAAATGATAGTCTATAAAATAATATAAGTTTGTAAATTCAACTGAATGGAAAATAATTTTGAATTTGAATGTAATTTGAAAAAAATATGTTGAAGCATGACCTAGATTATTATTATAAATGACACAAACGAAAATTGTCTGAATTTTTTATCGGCCAAAACAAACATGTGAATAGATACAGAACTATGAAAAATAAGAGACATAAACACGAAGATGTTCAAACTGCTGCAAAGCTATAGTTATTAAAGTAAGTTATTGGACTCGACCTATCAGTCCTTATCTTTCTTTTCCAGTCATCAGTGATGTGTCAGTTCATTTAGATTTTCCAAATAGGATATCTATACTAATCTCCACAGAACAGGATCAACAAATCGAGTCTCTACAATTTCAACAATGCCATTTACTTAGATAGCCCAGCCCCATAATTGTATCTTTCAATTAGAAGATCTCCACCATTCCTGGAATTGGAAATGGGATTTTTTATCGGACAAGTAGGCTGTAGGAAGAGGCATTTGCATTGGTATTCCATACACTTGCAATCAGTTTAATGAGATACTAACAGCTGTGTTGCGGGGCGAGTGAGAAGTGCTAATATGGGCGGGGAAGTGGTAGAGAGAGAGAGAGTGAGTGAGAGGGAGGGAGAGAGAAAAATGTAATTTCAATTTTCATGAATATGGACAAGAATGTAGCAAGATATATTAAATCCGGCCGGATTTGAAGTATATTTCCAGTAATAAATATTTTGACGTAAGTCGTACTAAGATGCAGCTTAGGTCAATAATAATTCAGGACTGCGGTGGTACTGTCTCTTCGCGGTAGGTCCTGCCTATGATTCAAGCGATGATGTCTCTATTACTACTCAGGCACACCCCTGGTAGGACCGCACACGAAGTCCCCCCTCCCCCCTGTCCTGTCCGCTGATTCAGCTTCATGCCTTGGCCACCGTTCCCCCCTCACCCCCTTTCCACAACCGGCCGGTCTCCCAAGCTAATAAAAACACTTTTAATCCTTAAAGTCCTTCTAATTTATGGGGAGACGGACTGCCATCAAAATTACAACTGGAAACAGAACGATCATAAACACACATCACTGAACATTGCACGCTCACGCTCATCCCCCCCCAACCCGCAAATACCCCACCCTGCAAACTAATAAATCGACATTACCGTATTGTTTTCTAGCAACACATGTGGTATGCTGCCACTTCAATCCGTACAAATTCTATACATTCCAGCCTCACCCCTATTATATAAATTTTGCAACCATGACTCATCACCATGGTCTAGAACTTAGCTTCATAGAAAAACCCTCACTGATGAACTCTCTAGTGAGTTGTGAAGAACGATTTTGGTTACCATCCGTTTAAACTTTGAACGAAACACTTGTAAAGTAAGTACTTTCTGAATCTCCGTTAAAATTTAACTTTATTTTATAATTTATATTCTATTTCATAATCATATTATCGTAAGAAGAATATTGAAGTGATTTTTTAATTTTTTTTTGCATAATCAAATAAAATCATGTTGGAATTATGTTCTTATATTTTAACAGATAATATTGAGATATTGTTCATTTTTCCCAAGCAAGATTTTCTACAGGATAATGAACCACTGTAGAATTTATTCAACTTAGAAGAATGATTTTGAACATCTAGTGTTGAAATTTTTTCTGGAATTTATTATACACTTAAAAAAGAATTGAACAATAGATATTTCACGAACCCAGTAGTATGAGTCAATAGGCCAGAATAGTCTAGAGCAAATATAGGCCAAATTTTTATAGGGAATATAGTATGCTCATTTAAGCAAAACGTAAAAAATTATTATGGTAGATCAACTATTTAAGATTATGAAGTCCACAAAGCTCGTCATTTAAATTTTGAAATAATTCAATTTCATGAAGTCACTGTGCATAATACCATTAGGCCTATGTCTTTCATATTTTTGGCAATAAAAATGCAATCCAATTACAAGAATGTATAGATGAGAAGGATAGAAATTTCAGTAATAATTAATCTATATGTCGTGTGATTGAACAAATCTGTTAATTTGATAGTATAATTAGATATACAATTATTGTTTTGTAGACTTACTTGTTAAACTTATAAGAAGAATTCGTTTTGCCACCCACTAAAATTTGAAGTATAAAAGCGTCAATTTGGAATGATTTGAGAAGATCCATCCCAAAATATTTTCTTTGTAAGATAGTTCTCATCACATCACTTATAAATAAAACCTTGAAATGAAAACCTCAATAATTTTGAACTAAAGTTCAACCAATCTCTTTATAATAGTCTGAAAAATTTTAAGCACACTCTAATCCCATTTTTCTGGGATCAAAACAACTTGAAGAATTGCAATGAATTGATCATTGATCGGTTCAGGTCTTCAGGGATACGAAATTGACCAAAAATGATTCAATTATGATTAATCAAACAGTAAGTAGTTTCATCAATAAATAATTCAAAACTTCGTGCAACAGGCTTCTCATTATAAGAGCCATTTGATTGAAATTCTCCTAAATTCCTTAAATAATATCTACTTAGATGCTTTAAACTCTTCTCGGTGAAAAGAATCATATATTTGACAGAGTATAAGGATATTACATGTAATTTTTGTTCATGAATTAATCTCTGTACATAGAATTATTTTGCATACTAGGCTACAAGTTTCGCGAACTCTCTCAAAAATTGTAACATCTCCTTTATGTGAAAAACCATAACGATCTCTTTTTCAAAAAAAAACTTCTGAAGCTTGTTTTGAAATAGGTTTTAGATTCTCCACATAATCCCACTAGAATAATCAAAAGATAATAAAGTAAATCTCCACTGATTCTTCACAAATTGATATAGATCACATAGGCCTACTAGGAATTCAAATCACTGCCCAGTGGTTCAGAAACTAGCATAAACTGCAGGTCTATTCAAATCCTATCATCAACCCTCATTAGCAATTTATGAATTGTATATTTTCATGCACTAGTCTAGAACTCAAGCTTAATCCCTCATTAAAGCAATATATAAATAATAAATATTCAAGTCTAGAACTCGAATGACCATTATCCTCAATAATAAAAAATATATAAAAAAGATTAAAAAGTTTCTAGACAATGAAGAACGTCTTTCCGCTCGGATGGATATTAATTGTGTTCAAGATAAACGTTTTGATCATGATTTCATTCAGAGCTTCTCCTAGAGAAGAGGAGCAACCTCAGGGGTGCCTGTGCCAAATGAGTCGTGAGTGGTCTAATTATTTTGTAATTGAAATACTATTAAAGGCGAGGAAGTTCATGAATGAGTTCATTTCTAAAAATAGCCCATAACGGAATAGTGAACGGATGAGGGCTGAATCCTATTGTGAGAGGAAGCTATAAAAAACGAAGACTTTTGGACCGGTCACTGGATGATGCCTGACCTAGCCTATATTACTTTTAAACCTGTTTCGGGATTCAAAATCGGGTGCTTGCTGCAAGGCATTTGATTACTGATTAGTTTTTTGGGAAAAATTATCAGCCAAATTGACTATAACTATCTTTACTTGTGCGATACGTGGAGAAGTATCAGTTGTGTGGGCCCAGGGGAGCAGAATCTCCCAGCAAGATTACTAGAGCTAGTGGGTTCGGGATAAAAAGTGGTGTATTGGCCAATTTTCTAGTGTAGGAACGCTTAATAAATATATTTGTCAAATTAACTAATCGCAAAAATCATCATTCGAAATAAACATTAGTCGAGTTTACAAATGTTTCTTAAGGGCCAATTGTACTCTAGAAGTTCAAGGTAGAAAATCGCATATTTCTTTCAACTTTCCTGACTCATATCTCAATTATAAAACACATATCACTCTGAAATTTCCCGTACACATTCTTTGAACATTTAAAAACTGGTTTGCCTTTGGTAATTTTCATTTATTCTATTATTTTTTCCTTAAATTTGATTTGAACAAAATTGTGCTAATTTGGTAATTGAGCTTCAATCAGCTCAGATCAAAAACGAAACCAGTTTAAAATAATAACATGAATCTAAATTCATCAATTTTTTTTATAAAATGCGTATAGTTTCTTGTAAAACTGCGAGGAAAGCACTTATGACGTCATGCTACAACCCCAAGTCCAACGGCTATCCTTTGAATTTATTAGATTGACTCTCTCTCGGTAGGTGCGCTGCTGCTTCACTGCTACCCCACTTTCCACACAACCGGAAACTTCCCGCTCTTCGGTTTTGGGCTGACAACATCATCTCCCTGAAACCATTTCCATGTTCTGTCTCTTGTTACTATAAGTTATTGAAGAATGGAAAGCTCGTTGAAAGATCGTCTTAAACCATCGCGGTCCCGGTATAAAGTAAAAGGAGGCAAGCCGCGAACCGAACTGAGACTTAGTACAAAACCTTTAAAACGAAGAGGAACAGCATTGAAAAAATATTTTTTTCCAATGAATTGAACAATTCCACTCTTTACATTGCTACAGTTCGTTGAAGAACATTGAAATGTCACCATTCTCATAATAATCGTAGTGATTCAATTCAAACTTTACTGCCAAAGAAAACAATATACTATCTCTCACTCTTCATACATTCTTCTTCACACTCACTCACTCCTGCTCTCTCTCTCTCTCTCTCTTACTTATCTCTTTTTCATTCGATCTTCCCTCTCTCTCGCTTTTTCTACTTCTACAACAATATTGTGTTGCGGTTGTTCCGACACACATAAATTCATGGGAAAAAGTAGCGTTGGGTTCTATTGTTTCTCACGCTTCTGTGAGCATTACCAACGAATAGTTTAGGTCCGATTCCTGAGCCTTCTACCCGACTTCGTCAAGAAACTATTCTATTATTATTGAATAGAACACTAAAAGTTGTCATCTATTATCGGCTAATTGACCGGATATTACCACTTTCCAAAAACAAGAACTCTCCCTCAACATCAGGGTCATCAAACACATTTGTAACGACCAGTTGTGAAAGTTCCATCAAGTTTTCATCATAATAAATGGAAGTTATTGCAAGTCAGAATTATTAGTACAAAATCAAAATTCAAAACTGCTTTTTAAATAGCTGAAATACTAGGCTGTTTTGTATTGCTTTATAAGCATTATTTCTATCAAGCCACTGATTCGAATAAAGCCTATTTATTGTATGTAATTCCAAGTTACTTATCAAGTTAATTACAAGTCCTTATCAAAACCGTATCCAGGAGAAGCTTAGATATTGGCTGAACTTGCATTTGCCTACCACACTTTAAAAAATTTCATAAAAATGTCTGTCTCTCAATTTCCTCTCCTTCTTCTGTCTCGTCCTCTCTCTTTTCAACTCCTACTCATACTCTCTCTCTATCTACTGTATATTTTTCCCTCACTGTCTCTCTTCCTCTCTCTCTCTCTCTCTCTCTTTCTCTATCGCTCTCTCGATACAAGTGCTCTTACCGGTGCAGTGATCAATGAAAATACAATTTCAGTATCGAAAGGTCTTCTAATCTTGTGCTGAAATGCAAAATATTCAGCTCACCTGCTATCCCTACGCTGAAGGAATGGCAAAAATTGAAGCTATGACCGTTCATTTCTCATGAACACAATAACATTTCAAAAAGTAAGACCTTATATATGACATCTCTTCAATGAGGTAATTTAATTTGAGTAATTTCAAATGTAATTTGAAACCACGAAGGAGTTCAGTTTACAAAGATCATGTTCGCCTATTCTATATAAACATCCTATTACGGTAATAGCCCAGTAAAATGGTACATTTCACCTTGCATGAAATGGGGTGATGGGTTTCTTTTTAATAATGTAACAGATATTAAATCCTGGAAAAAGACAAAAAATAGTATAGTGTATATTCTAGTGTATATATAGTGTATAGATTATAATAATGTCTGTTGATTCTTCCCACATTGTAATGTATCTTGACAATAAATGAATAATAAAAAATAAAAATCTCTCTGGTCGTGGGTACATCACCATCAGAGAAGTTTATTCAAAATTTCAACATTACAAATCAAATTCAAAATTTAAAGTCTTCTAAATAATTATTTTTATGAGTCTTACATCTAAATTCAAAATGTTGTATAATTGAATTTTGTGTATATAAAATATGTGTCGGGATGCCACTATATCTATTTTATCCAAGTTTCAAGTTTCATAATGTATAGTGTGAAAATAGATGTGATAAAAATAGTGAATAAAATAATTGTTTGGAAAAAACAAATTCATTGAATATTAATCTCGTCCCCTTTTCTCAGATGTGGATTTTCCTAATTTTTGCCTTAATTTCAATGTTTGGAATTTTATTCAAATTCAGATTTTTTTAAATAATTCATCCGCAAATAGCAAGTCATCAATTTATATTACTGTTTTCCCCCCTTCAAGTAGAAAGATTTTATCATAGAATCTATTCTTGAAGGAAGCTCGTCATGAACTTATTCTAAATTTCTTATTCAGACAAAGTGGTCAATTCCAAATTCAATTACTCAGTATATTCAGTCAATATACATACCAATTTCCCATACCTCATATGGTGATGATTATCAATCTAAACAAACGGAAACCCTTAAAGCTCTATCCTGAATAAAAATTCAGCTTTTGCCCACCCATATTACTAAATTGGTAAGGATTGTTGCTTGTTTTATTAGATCATATTGCTATCAATTCCATAAAGTGTTCGCCGTTGTATACTTGACAATAAATTTTTCGTAAATGACAAATCTGATAGTAATATTATATTGAACTAGGCTACACAAAAAATATAGAATATAGTATAGTAGTAAGTGAATAGTAATAATATCACTATAAAAATTGCATTTGGTTTTATTGTAAACACTCCTAAGATGAAAAAGTTAATTTTTGTCTCACTATTATATCATACTACACTATAATTATTATGGTGGAGCGAATTTTATCTATTATCTTAGCAGCATTCAGTAAGAGAAAACCCATTTATTTGGGTGGTAGCTAAGGAGAAAATTTTATTTTTCATAACGATGAATAGAATACTTTGAAAATACATTATTAGGTACTTGAACTATCCCATTGAATGATAATACTGTAATATTTATTTTCAACAATTTTGCAGTGTGCATGCTTATACATTTTGATCGAACCGCTGTAGAGACACAAAAAATGTAGGCTGTCTTCTCACAGGCAGAAGAGTCAAGCTAGTAGCCTTAGCACATTGTAAAATCTAAAATGTGAATTTACTTTGAATGGGTGACAGTTGGAAAGGGAGGTGAGGTCCTTTACGCGACTGAGGTCGGTTGGTCAGTGGTGGGGACAAACCTAACACTTCCCCGCCGGCTTCCACTGAAGCGGCGACAGCGCTACCAGCCGGCAGAATTTCGAACTACGTCAACTAACAGTCTCGAATTCCAAAAAACTGCTAGGGTACAATTGGGCCTTAATTTATTTAGCGTATGGCTTCTAATAGTGCTAGTGGGGAGACCCGAGTAGGGTAGGGACCACTTCGCCAATATAACCAATTATCCCTTGATAGGGAACGTGGTGTAAATGTTTGTTTTCACTTAGAAACAGATACTAGCATTTTTAAAAAATTATTCAATTATTGTTTCTTAATACAATAATTTCATATAAAATCGGTATTTATCTATAAATTTCAATTTTTTCCACAGAAAAACCAGTGTGGAAACGCCGATCCCGCACAACTGCACCACTGGAGATAAATATTTAAAGTAATGGAATAATTTATAAATGTTGCATCATTGAATCAAATGGTCAGCTGTTCGGACATCGAACTTTCTGACAAAAACTTTTCTAGTGGGTGGTAAAACCTAAGATTAATCTAAAAATTGGTTTAATCGTCGTTGGAGAAACCGGCCCTAAGGATGTTATAAATTAACATCTGTGGGCCCCAAATTGGGAAAACAGTATTAGTCTAAGCAAACACATATTTCGCTATTGTAGTTCTGGTTATTATAGCCGGAATCAAAACTAAACAGTGCCGTAGTGGCATGTAACGAGGCTTGGATGTTGGTTCTGCTTGACGAGGTTATCTATTTTCCAAACGATGCCCCATTACAAGACGCCGTTCAACGTGTCTCTTATACGTTTGCCTTGTACTTTTTCCTATTATACATTACGTATGTTTGCCTTATACTTCTATGTTAGATGTTTCACCGTAGCCTATATGTTCACCTTAGATTGTCCAAAGAGAATAGATTTGTAGCATTATTATTTGTCAATTAATTAGAATTTTCTTAGAGCCAGTAAAACTGGACATTCGGAAAGGTTGAATGTAATGTAATCAAACAATAATAATTAATTGAACGAAATTGAACCCGGGGAGGAATTTTTTGTGCAGTAGCGTTCATCGAATTTCCTTACTAGCTATTAATCTGTTGTCAATATTTGCAGTAGCAGAAGTCTTCAGAATATTATATGGCATTAATTAGGAATTTCGTTCAATTAATTATTATGATTTAACAGCAACTGTATAGTTGCAATGTCTCATTACCTTCCATCTTTAATCAAACAATAGTTGAATTCAATATGCTTTAATACTATCCCTTAATATTTTTTCAATTGATGTAATAGATAAACCAAAATTCATCCCTTTAGGCTGGAGAGTATTACATTTTTATTAGATTGTACGATATATATTGTGAGATTTGTCATTTCACGATCCTCCCGATGAAAGATGTTGATGATGATTATCGTTATTCATTCAGCATAATTTTTACTGGGGATCTCGTATGATTCAGAATTTCAAGGAGGAATTTAAAAAGAGCCAGAGTATAATTTTATCACTTTTATTGAGGCAACTCACTTCATTTATTCAATCTCAATATGTGGTTCTTTGAATCGAATTATTCCGATTTTATTTTCTAAAATCAGTGACAAGCTACCGCATCATCGAAACTGAGTAGGAAAAGAAGATGTCTTTCTGCGAGATTTTTAGAAGATTCAACTGTAGATTTATTCAATAAGTTTCAAGATGGAAGCTCTTTTGTCCTTGTACAGAACGAGTTCTGTTGTACTAATCAAATTTGGAAAGAAATTTAAAACAATTGAAGTTGGTGATACATTTGCAATTCTCAGATGATTCAAGAGAATTCTCATTTTTGCAACTGAAGAGGAGAATTTTCAGATTGTACCTTCAAAGCATAAGAATGCATGACAGTCATAATAAATAATATAAATTCTCTTATAATCTCTTCAAAAACAATTCTTATCTTTTGCAACTCATATGAGAGCTATTCATATTGTACTTTCGAAGCATGCGGGTACTTGAATTTCATCAATAAAATAAACAAAAATCGACGTACAAGCATTCATATGTACAGATCGTTCAATGTACGATCACAAGTACAAATCGAATTTATTCGCCATAGCATAACGTAACACATGTGAAAAATTCACAACATACAAAATTGAATAGAATTAATCAATTAATCAATCCTACTTTCCCTAAGTATATAAATTAATAACGATTTCTTGAGTACAGTTTAATCACCCTTATGTGGATGGGACAAATAAAAAAGGTTAACCTCATTGACGTTCAATGGTACTGATAATTTTGATACAAGAGCTTAGTAAATTTTTAGTATGAAGCCAGCAGCCTGGCTTCGAGAAATGAGCTAACATTAGTAACAGTCATTGTTTACTTATTTGTGGGTACTTGAATACTGGAGATGTCTGGGTAGGGTAGAGAAGCATCCCACGACAGTTCCCAAGGCGGAAGGTACTTTGGGGACATAACTGTTCATTTGGAGACGAGCACTAGAATTTTATTATCAGGTTTCGGTTAGTTTAGGCGTAGAGAAATGCCTGTCAAGGGCTCTCATGCTGATAAAACAGATTAATGGATTTTTGGCGAGACGATTTGACAGAGAGGCTCTTCAACTGAAGAGAAGGCCTCCTCTTCTCTCTTCCTTCTCCTCTCTTCTCCTCCTCTTTGTCTCTTCTTTCCTCCTCTCTGTCCAGTGCTATCGAAAGACGTGTGTGGCCGATTGCACTACAAGTTGATGTCTTCATTTGGAGCTTGCCCACCCACAGAACACGGCCCAGACCAGAACTATTAGTACGAGACGATCTTGTTCACTCCTTCTCTCATCATCTTCGTCTCTCATTCCTTCCTTCTTTGTCCATTCCTCTTCCTCCAAATATTTTCCTCGAAAAAAAAGCAGCCAATATCAATTGCAAACTAGACACGATATGGGTTCCAGGACACTGGTATCCCATTTCAAGCGATTCATCAAAACCAGTTTTTCAACAAATATTTCAGGACAATATCAACCTACACAAGAGAAAAATATCACTTAGTTTCTGTTAGTGCATGTATGAATATAATGTACACTTCTAATATAAAAATTGAAGGGTATTATTATTAGGTTTCAACATAATTTGTGCGTAATATATAAACTTCACTTAATTTCTCTTAGTTTAAGTACGGATATAAAATCTACTATTGTACACTATCTATTCTACTATTGTATCAGGTTTCAACACATTATATCTAAAGCCTATTCATAGCGTATATGCATCTAAAATTTATTGATACCAACATGAAAATTGAAATGGTCTTTCTTTAATTGAATGAAATGAATTTCCAATATGAAAAGCACTCAACTGAATCATGATAATTATTGAAAAATGACATGATTTCTACGCCAATCCTGGGGTAATATACATCATCTTAAATTGATAGATAGATAGATCGCTTGAGCTTTCTGGAATACTCGTATTACTCTCTTGAAATCGATCAATTTGCAATGCTCTCAAGTTAAGTGTACACAATCAGCTTCCAGTTTTACATGAGTTTTTGAAACCCCCACTTCATTAGTAATTGAATGAGAAATGAGACTGAGAATGAGATTTACAATTCCCGAGACGATTGAGATAATAAATAATTCTAGATTCTACAAAGAGCAAGTACATGATGAAAAATATCATTGTTGAAATATAACAATGAGAACAAACTCTACGTTCAATATTCCTTCGAATTTTACAAACTCTCGCAAATTCAATTTCAAATTACATTTCAAACTAAATGCAAACAATTTTCATTCGTCATAAATCCATTGATATTATGTACTCCTTCATCCATCCATTAAATTATCTTGCTATATGTTTTGGTTTTATTTCCATGTTTATTTTGAATTGATATTGTTGAATATCATGATATAGAATGACAACCCTCATGAGCAATCTTCTACAAATGGCAACCTTTATATATTGAGCAAACAAGTCTGTGGTTCCTTGGAGTTCAATGGTTTAGTTAGTTAGTTAGTTCATTTTAGAAGTAAGGATTATTGAATCAAAGTATCAAGATGTTAATTGAAGAAGTCGAAAAAAATCTGTAGTAGCGCAGTTAGGTGTTCGATATAATTAAGATGTCTTATTTTATTTGCTTGTTTGTCTACTGTACCGTCAGCTATAGGTTTGCATGTTGGGCTTCGGAGCATGGCCTTGCCTTGTCTAATACACTGCCTAATGTCTAGCCCACCTAAACTATGCATCGCGTGCACATTGTACAAGCCAGAGCCAGAGCCACTCACTTGCACAAAATTATTACGTCTCAAAACACAGACAGGTATCAAGCTCTTCCACACGATGTAGATGTGTAATTCAATATTGAGCTGTTGAAAATTAACTTATTCAACTAATTAGTCTCTCATATAGCTCGTGAAATCGGATCGGTCTTGTATGATATTGAACGTTTTTTGAACCAGACTATACTCTCCCAACTCCAATCTTTTCTTTCTCTGTCCTATAAGCGCCTCTCACCCAACAAAAAAACTTGTTCAACATCTATCTACCAGTCTGTCGGAAGCTTCCGCTACGATTCGATTCAGTTATAAAAGGCACTCTCACTAATTCTTTCTCTCACTATTATAAGAATTCCGGGTGAGGATATCATGCATCTTCTTCTATCATCGTATTAGCAGTCGAAATTGAGCTTCAAATTAGGGAATTGAATGAAAGCTGCTGTTGATCCTTCGCTGTTGGATATTGAGGCAATCGATTGCTTTCAATGGCTGGGTACTAGTATGCACTCCAATTTCGTTTCTTTATAAAGAATAATTGGTGGAAAAAATTATCAGTGAGTGAGGACTAAGAAGAACATTAATAGTAGAAGATTATAGAAGAACATTAATTACTGATATAGTAATATGAGAACAGTAATAGTAATACAAGGATAGTAACATGATATAGTAATATGATATAGTAATATGATATAGTTATTTTGTAACATCTTCGCTATTTCTCATTTGCTAATACTATTACAATACTACTAATACTACTACAATTTAAAAAGTTTGGTTCAAAATCTCTACAAATCGAAAAATGCTATCTCAAAATTGAAAGACATTAATCGATTGTGAAAGTACGAGTTCAATAAGGAGTTCATTACAGGATTCCCCATGAAGGAAGGCTGATGAGACACAATTTCGTAGCTGATTTTCCATGATGAGAGAAGGCTAGGGCCTAGGGCGGCTAGTTATTAGGGGCGTCTAATATTAGTTGAAACTTACTTCTTACAACTTAGCCGTAAATTAGTAGGTCATAGGTTTTTTTTTTAAAATCAGGAATAAGTTACTATCACAAGGAGAACGAATGTCTTAATTTCTTATTAGTGAGAGATAATTTGATAGCAGTTCACAGTAAAAGAGTTCAAAATATTCAAGAATATAATATAGAACTTCACACATGACGGAAAATTCTATCCCATTAATGTGTTTTTTATTGCTCAATTGTGCATTGCAGTAAGAAGCCTTATTAGGCTATTATATGCTATTCATCCAATTGAAATCACTTGTGATGCTGAAATAAGGCCCTTAAGCATTTTTATTTGTTTGGCTGCTCTCCAACGTGTAATCTTGATACTTCGTGTGAATACTTAATCATTAGATATAACGCGGCATTACACAGAGAATCAACACGCTCTCAACTTGAGAACACGGTATAGCCTATTATTTGCATAAAATTATCTTTTGCCGTGGACACTCACAACATTCTGCTTTCATCCAATAAAAATTTCAAAGCCATTTGTAAAGATAAGTTAGAAAAAATATTGTTATCAACCCGTTCATTTGGTATGTGTGGAGTGAATTGGCTCTTTAAAATGGTAAATACTTGGCTACTCTTTTTCTAAAGTAGGCTGTCTGTTGGATTTTTTACTCTTTTACTATATCAATGTGAAATTCCTATAAAAACAGTAGTTTTTTGTTGAAAGAAGCATAAAATTATAGCATACTTATCAATTAAACACATCGTGTGTTTGTCTCATGTTAATTTGCCTATATAGACCAATCATTCCAAGTCTACATACTTAAGGCTAATTGTTCCTCGAGGCAATCAAACTGAACCGACGTCATTAGACAGAACCAAGATCAGGGGGGGGGGGGGCTAGGGGGTTCTAGGCCTCCCCCAAAAATCTGATAAATAATTTGAAATAGCGGGCCTATCAATGATATTATTGTATTTTAAGACTTCAGATAGACAAAGTTAAGCTTAAAATTACATTTTTAAAAGTAATATTTCAAAATTTTCCCGGAGTTAAACCCCCGGGTTGGGTGTTTAGGAAGGACCCCCTATGAAAGGACCTCCCCCAGGGGGTCTCTTTTCATGAGGGTATTCCAAACCCACCATAAACCCCCTGGTGTTTGTCCCCCCCCCCAAAAGTTTGGTGAAATGGCACTCCTGACCAAGATTGTGAAGACATTAGGAATTTATTTTTCTGCAACTCTTGTAACCTGTTTGACTTAGAAAAAGAAAAGAATTGAATGCTCATGGAAGAGCATGCTCAGTTTAGTCTAAAATAAGAAGCTGAACTTGAAAAGAAATGGGAAATAGATATTGATAGAATTCTCTGTGGTTTAGTTAGTCTGTGATTTGTTTTTATGTCTTCACCAGAGTCGATAGACCAGGAAATCTTCAAATTAATGGATGTATATTATTCTCTTAGTGAAAAGATTATGGGGAGACAACTCTCTATTAGAATGAGCTCTGAATTATTGAGTCTTGTTGATTTGATATTTTTTGTCAAACTCAATATGCTGGAATTTATTTAATATTATGGATGTTTATTTGATAGGAATTCATTTGTATATACATAGGCTTTATATTGTGAGCCAGCACACAATATCTGCAAGCAAGGCATGTTATTTGAGTTGAGAAATTTTAATTTTATGTATGTGTTAAGAATGGTTACCATTTTCTTTACTTTTGTCTTGAAAATTTTCATTCATTGAAATTTCATTTGTTTCGTTGGAATGGAATTATTATACCATTTAATTTATATTATTTGTATTATGGTAAAAAAAATTATTTTATTTTATTTGTCGAACGAATGGGATAAGTTCTCGAAAATCTTTGAACGAGGTTCCTCCATTGAATCAAGCAGTGAACTCTCATCCATTAGCTCCTTCTTATTGCGCAATGCTCTCGAAAGCAACATGGAAATCGGTCACTTTACAACCAGACATTAGTAACGAGTGCGTGAAAAACAGAACGATTATCGTAAATTCCAAAACTAATCCAAAACCGTACTAAAAATTTATGAGTGTACTCATAAAACGGAACGTGTGAAACGCGAAAAGTGCTAGTGACGTCAGACATAAAGGCGCGGTCAGACGCATCCATCTCGAAAGGGTCACTCCATTTGGAACTTTTTTTTAGAAGTAGCAATGTTCCATTTACCTCCGCCGATCAATCAGTACAGGTGGAAGTCCTCAGTAGCACGCCTGAACCTCCCAATCACTTACTTGAGTGTGTATTTCAATTTCAATTTTTTGAGTTCAGTTACAATACAATCCAAAATGTCCCTCTAGCTAAGAGCTATTTAAGGGACTTATTAAATTTAAATTAAATACGGCATAGCACCACATTTAAGCCGAAAATACATAAGATTGAATGATTAATAAATAAATAATAAATAAACGTACATTGAAATCCACTTTCCTCCTCCAGCACTCTACTGCATTTATAGCACTAGTCTATTCACACAGCACAATCAATTTTTGTGTCTATGAGACACAGAAATCAATTTCGTCAGTTTAAATCAACATTTCAATACCAAGAGGTTTTGGAACTCAACCAATAGTTTCCTACCGAGTACTTTAAATGCTTTGTGTTTTGTGAGGATTGAGCGACGCGGTGAATCGGATTTAAAGAGGCTGTAATTCATAGGGAAAATGGAGGACCTGAGGTTGTAATATTTTAAAAATAAAATAAATGATAGAAATACCTTGATTTGTCCAATCACCGTACACTTGAAGATCTTGCAGCATGTGCGCACATGGAACAGGAACTGCCGATGAAGGTGTTCACTGATTACAAAGTAAATTTGATATGATGAAGTATTTTATGTATGAGGTTTTGAAAGGGGTAATTTGAACTATTTGAGGTTTTGAACAAAAATTAATAATGAGGGTTTAACGAGAGGTTGCGGTTGATGTGCATTCGAGACAGTACACAACACGAGAGAGACTTGAACGACAAGAAGAACAAAGGGGTAGCTGTTATGAACAGACAATAAACCGCGCATGCGTACTAGCATAGAGTAATCAGAATAGAACAGGTAAAGCAGCTGGGTTTGTGGCGGTAATATTTAAATACTCTGTTGAGCTGAGACAAGTAGTAACAATAAAATTATTCTTAAATCTAAACTAGAATACGAAACATAGCGGGGGCCTTGAATCCACCTGGATTCAACAAGAATAGTAAAAAATATAATAACTAATAATAATTAAGTTCACAACTAGTGAATGACAATGAAGTTCATAATACTATTTACAAGAGTGCCAAGAATGGCTGTAGATTATTTGGTGTTAGGAATCAATCAGGAGGTTGACCACGTGATGTTGTTTTGGCAAGATGATAGGATGTTGAACATCTGCAGATATGTGACAATGCTTAAGACGTCCTCCCTCTTGAAGGAGACCATCATCATCAAGAAATGGGGAGAGACGGTGGAGTTTTATTGATTTTCAGCATGGCAATGTCTTCATGAAATGCTGAGTCTTGAACTTGTTTGAAAATTGTGTGTTTGGCAGTAGTCAATTCCTGGGTGGAGAGATGTCCAATCTTCTTTGCGGGTGTTGAGTAATTGAAGACAAAGCGGAGGATGTAGGCCATAACGCCTGAAGTTTACTGAAGTGAGAAAATTTATGGAGGAGATCCCATTCAAGCATTTACTGCAGTAGCAGCAAGAGTGATGGGCGACAGAGGTTTGCTCTCATCAGTATCAGCAAGTT
Organism: Laodelphax striatellus; assembly: GCA_017141395.1. NCBI lineage: Eukaryota > Metazoa > Arthropoda > Insecta > Hemiptera > Delphacidae > Laodelphax > Laodelphax striatellus. The sequence goes on along the minus strand of CM029544.1, from coordinate 13,372,326 downwards.
CCACAGGAGTGAATGCAGATATAGGCCAGAGGTTGGTAGGCATCTCTGTAACCAGGATGGGCCGGTCCACCACAAGTTGTGAGCAGGAAGGTCAGCTGGCATTATACCACGTGAGCCTGGTCTGCAGGGTTTTGTTCACCAATGTGTCTCCAACTGTCTGTGGGTACCAATTCCTGAGTTTGAGCAACCCGATTTGCTACAAAAGTTTTGAGACGATGTGGAGGAGTTTGTAACCAAGTCAGGGTTACAGTAGAGTCACACCATAATGTGATAGAAGAAAAGTCCAGCCTTTTGTGAAAGTTGAGATCACATATGAGGTCAATTGAGCAAGCAAGTGAGCAGCACACAATTCCAGTCGTGGTAAAGTGAGTTTTTCAGAGGGCCACTCTGGTTTTGGAGATGAGTAACTGGACAGTAGCGAAGTGTCAGTTTGTGGTGTCCTGAGGTATATCACTGCAGCAAATCCACGTTCAGAAGCATCTGCAAATCCATGTAGTTCAATAAGGCCTGAGTGCAACACTTGTAGAGCTCGTGGTATGGAAATATCCTTGAGTGTGGCTGAGGTGTCAACAAAGTCTTGCCACATTGCAAGCAGTTCAGAAGGCAGAGGTTGGTCCCAATCTAGGCCCTTTGTCCATAGTAGTTGCATGAAACTTTTAGCCCACAGAACAACTGGTGAGAGGAATCCACAGGGATCGTAGATCTTGGCTATCACACTCAGTACTTCTCGCTTGGTTGTAGCATCATGAGGTAGGTTGAGGTTGTAGGCAAAGCAATCATTTGCTGCTGACCATTGGATACCAAGGATTGTGAAATGAGGTTGTTGATCATCCTGAAGAAATGCGGGTGTCTCTAGGTGACCCTCAGGAAGATTAGAGAGAAGTGTTTTGGAGTTTGAGGTCCATTTTCGTAATTGAAAGCCACCACATTGTAGTAGAGAGATTAATTGTTGTTGTAGCCTTGAAGCCTCTTCTTCGGAGTTGGCACCAGCAATGATGTCATCAACAAAGGTTTGAGAGCGTAGAATTTCAGCTGCTTCTGGGTAGGAATTTCCTCAGTGGCAAGTTGATGAAGAGTTCGAATAGCAAGATATGGAGAACAACTCATGCCATATGTTACAGTGGTCAATCTGAAGACAGAAGCAGGCTGAGTAGCATCAGTACGCCATAAAATCAATTGATAGCACTGGTCATCAGGGTGAATGTTAATTTGCCTATACATTTGACGTATATCACAAGAAAAAACAATCTTGTGCAATCGAAATATCAGCAACAAATCACAAATGTTGGTCTGCATTTTCTTTCCAGTGAGGAGAATCTCGTTCAAGGAAACACCAGTTGAGGTTTTAGCACTAGCATCAAATACAGTGCGTAGACGTGTAGTACTGCTAGATTCTTTGAGGACGCCATGATGAGGTAGAAAATAATGCAGAGTAGATAGATCAATGGCGCTAGTCATTTCCATATGACCTAATGTCAAATATTCTGACATAAAATCAGTGTACAAAGACTGAAATTGAGGTTGAGCCTTGAATTTTCTTTCTATTGAATTCAATCTGTGTTCAGCGTTGGCTTTGGACTGACCCAAAGGGGGGTGGTTGGCCTTGAATGGCAGTCTGACACAAAATCGTCCAGATTCATCACGTGAATAGGTTGAGAGGAAATGTTCATCACACAATTTTTCTTCTTCAGATTTTTTAGACGCCAGTGGAGGCTCTTCTTGTTGCCAAAAACGTTGGAGAGAGTTATGTAGTTCCAAATTGTTGATAGCCAAGAGTGTGGTTGATGCTTGCAGAGTGATGGATGAATCAGCTTTAGGCTTGCATGGAGTCTCTCCCATGACCATAAAACCAAGATGAGTCCCAATTAAACTAGGCAAACCAGGACCAAGATGATGGACGATCTGGTTGAGCAGAAGAGGAAAAACAGAACCACCAAGCAGAATGTCAATGCCTCCAGCTAGATGAAATGTAGGGTCAGCCAGAATATATGGTCGCACCTTTTCCAATACCTCAGAAGCAATTTCCATGTGAGGTAGATCAACACAAATTTTATCAATAATCAAGAACTCTTGATTGAGTGAAATCACTTTTCCACCCAGAGTTTCAATAGACAAAGAAGTGAGGCCCTTAGAACGGATGGGGCTTGAGAAAATCCAACAACGCTGTGGTTGCTCTTAGTCCGAGGTGCCAACAATAATTGTGCAGCATGTTCATTGATGAAACATGACTGACTACCAGAATCAGCGAGTGCGCGGAAAACATAACTGTTTCCATGAGGAGAGGTAATTTTAACAAGTAGCGTTCCCAATAGCACTGTAGATTTTGATGAACAATGAGAGGGTTGATTATTATCAGTAGTGGTCAATACTACTGAATGAGGTGTCATGTTGACTTGAGGTTGACCCACGGAAGCTGCATGGCTGCTGGGTTGAAGAGGTGTCATGTTGACAGTTGAATTGTTATTTTCGAAATGCAACAGACTGTGGTGCCGTTTATGACATGTGAAACAGTTTGATTTCGATTTACACTTTTCAAGAGTATGATTTCCTAAACAAGAAATGCATCTTTTATTTTCTTTGACAATTTGAAAACGTGCTTTGGGTGCTTTGGTTTTGAACACAGGACATGAATAAATCTTATGTTCATTGTTGTGGCAAACAAAACAATCAAAAGGTTTTGTATCATTTTTAGATTCATCATAAGTAGTAATCAATGCTACCTTATTTGTAGAGGTACTCCTGTTGATTTTAGGAAAGTATTTATTTTCATTTACTGAAGTAGACATTGTAGCGGAGATTTGAATTTTCAATTTCATTGCACTCCTGAGTTAAAAAAGTAATTATTTCTTGTGATTCAGTAAGTACAGATTCGCTAGATTTGTTTGAAGAACGAAAATGTTCAAACTTTTTTCGGAGGTTATTGTCCATTTTACGCATCAACATAGCACACAGTAAAGGGTTATTAGCGGTTATATCAATTTTTAAACCATTTAAAGCTTGGGTGTTTTCATTGTAAGAGTTCAGAAATTTACGCATTTGAGCCGGTTGATGAGTAATATTGGATAAATCGAGAATTTTATTGAGATGCAATGTTATCAAACGGCGAGGTGAGTTGTAACGTTCATAAAGCAAGTCATACGCAACCTGATAATTACTCTCAGTTATTGGCAATGATTTAATAAAATCGAGAGGTTCTCCTAAAACAGAGCTCAACAGGTATTGAAGCTTAGTTACACCTGACAAGGTAGAATTTGAATGAATGCTTGAATTGTATAAATTAATGAATGAAATCCAATCAAGAGGGTTTCAGAAAATTGTTTCAAATCAAGCTTAGGTAAGCGAACTGGCTGTTCATTTTTTACTTTTGACTGATTCAATTTAATTTCTAAGTTGTGTAACGTTAGATTAATATAGTCGATCATTTCATCTGCACTATTTAGCGGTGCATAATTGGGTTGGAAATCTTTGTCTACTTCCAATTGTAATTCATGATAAGAATCAAGTGAGTCTGATAAGTCTGATCTTAATTTGTTCAAAGATTTTGAACGAGCAAGTAACTTCTGATAAATATCCTTATCAGAGATCTTTTTTGACATATCATACAAGATTTGAATTTGTTCAAATGCATTATTTTTCTTAGCGGTGATCACTGCTAAAGATCTAGCCATTATAGAGGTTTAATTACGTACTGAAAAAAAGGAAAATATTTTGAGAAGGAAAAGGTCGCGCCAAGAGGGCTGACGAGGCGTCTTAGGTGAAGGAGGCCCCTGAAGAGAAAGTAGGGAAAAGGATTGGTGAATGATTTAGATTCAGCAGGAAATTGAAGTACGAAGAAATAATATTATTTTTTGAATAATGACTCATGAAGTGATATTGAAACGCTAGAAATTATCTTAACTTTCATTAGAAACAAGCGGGGGACGATAAGCATTCATTGGCAGCTTAATCACAACGATATAATAACTAAATAAGTTACTGGATTATAGTAAGGTATTATCACAAGTATTGAAGTTGACAATATAATAACGTGAGGTACAATATCTAATTGAAAAATGCACTAATAATAGTGATAATAAGCTGATAAAATGACTCGACACACTGTGGTAGTAATTGCGATTACAAATTGAGTGATAATTGGCAAGCATTCACAAATGGAATCGAATAATACAGCAAAGTAATGCGGTTTTACAATAAGCATGAATATACTTAGAATTTAATTGAATTAAACAGTTATCTGAGTTGAATTCATTCAAGTTACAAATTAAATACAAAGTAAACTTAAACATCCGAGGTATAATACGAATAAATTGAATAATATTTCAATTTTGTAATAAGTAATGTAGTTTTCAACAATTGAATACAATTATCAATTGAGTTCACAAAATAACATTGAGTATTTATTTCAATTAGAAATACGCCACAAACCATCAGCAGTTATTTTATTTTGATTTGAAAGCATAACCTAGTGAACGTTTTTCAAGTTCAATGTAAACAAAGTTGACCGTGACGAAATACAGCTGTAATGTCAACCTGAGCACTACGAATACCGTTATAATCATGACACAACAGAACAATGAGTTGTTTATGCCACACGAGCACAATACAATCTACAACTTGCATAGCATTGATAAAGAAATTGTTAGAACGATGTACTTTATAAGTTTTAAAAATTGAATAGAATTGAAATTGTACAAAAATTGATAGCTTTTATTATTGAGTAGTGAATATGTATTTCCATACGGTGAAAAAATGATTAATTGATTCAAAAATCCGGTCTCGGACGGCCAAATGTTTTGTGAGGGTTGAGCGACGCGGTGAATCGAATTTAAAGAGGCTGTAATTCATAGGAAAATGGAGGACCTGAGGTTGTAATATTTTTTTAATAAAATAAATGATAGAAATACCTTGATTTGTCCAATCACCGTACACTTGAAGATCTTGCAGCATGTGGAACAGGAACTGCCGATGAAGAAGCGTAGCACTTTGGGGTGTTTCACTGATTACGGGTAAAGTAAATTTGATATGATGAAGTATTTTATGTATGAGGTTTTTGAAAGGGGTAATTTGAACTATTTGAGGTTTTGAACAAAAATTAATAATGAGGGTTTAACGAGAGGTTGCGGTTGATGTGCATTCGAGACAGTACACAACACGAGAGAGACTTGAACGACAAGAAGAACAAAGGGGTAGCTGTTATGAACAGACAATAAACCGCGCATGCGTACTAGCATAGAGTAATCAGAATAGAACAGGTAAAGCAGCTGGGTTTGTGGCGGTAATATTTAAATACTCTGTTGAGCTGAGACAAGTAGTAACAATAAAATTATTCTTAAATCTAAACTAGAATACGAAACACTTTGAAACTATAAAATTACTTAGAGTCAGTCCTTTACTTGAATGTGTATGTGACACCGAGGCTAAGGCCACACCACATGGAGCCTCGCTGGGTGCTAAGAGCCAAGTGACTCGCTTAGTGACCTAGCTAGGCACGTCGCTAGCAGTGTGGCCACGCAATGCGTCTGTTCACTACGATCAGTCACTAAGCGAATCACTTGTCTTTTAGCACCAAGCGAGACTCCTTGTAGAATGGAATTAGACTTAACGATGAATATATAAGTTCGTATGGCTTTTTATCGGTGGGGAGACCCGTACGAGCAGGTTCCACTTCACCTTATTTTTTTGTTGGTCACCCTTCCAAGAGCAGTCTTAAGTGTTCGTGACTGCGTGATCCTCATGATCACTCAGCAACCGCTCTCACCAAGCGACCAAACACAGCCACTTGACAATGTCTAGACCCAGAATAATTTGGTCACTTGAAATCATCATTTCAATACCAATAATAATAATACTCCCGAGTACTAGACGAGTCTGAGACTCATTTCGGATTGCTCAGTTGAAAGCATCATTCCAATACCAATATAATTGTTTGCCCCTTTTAACAGTGTACTTTGATCGAAGTGAGAGTATGATCATAGACGAAGAATACGCAAGTAGACTTCTCACCAGATAGGGACGGGTGTTTACGTTTTTACTGTACGGCGAAAATAGAAAATAGCGAGTTTAGAAGTCTAGCCTTTTGATTAACATAGCAAGTGTTTGAAGTACCGCCGAGTCCCCAGAGATATCGCCACTATCACGTCGGTTTTCCATCGTACACCGTTTAAAACATATGATAAATCATCTACTTGCGTATTCTTTGTCTATGGTATGACTCATTGCAAGTGCTTATTTATCAAGCATACGAGAAAAACATCTTGGACTGAGTACGGATGATGGTAAGTGTTGAACCTTTTACCACTGTCATTAATTTGAGGTACAGAAGTGGCTCTCAAGAGTAAAGAGTGTCAGGGGTATTAAGAGTAGTGAGTGTCTTGGAAGTGTATCAAAGCAAACCACTGCGTTGAAGTAGTGTATTGCCGAAGCTTTCAAACGCAGCGGTCTGCGTCATATTGAAAGCAGATGGTGAAACCAGAGACAATTGGAATACTTAAAGTTCCTATCGTCTTTGGTGAAACACACCTCTACAGCGTATAAATCACGCAAATATTCAAAATAAGTTGGTTTTTGATGTCTAAATAGTCCCGTTCTTTTTAGAAATGATACCCTATGAAAACCATGAATCTGGCATTGAAAAAATCACAGCACTATCCTTTATATTCCATTATTTGTGATTGTGATCCTTAATCTTATTGTATTTCTTTATTTGTGACTATATTAAGGCTATTGGAAAATTTTAACTCAAATATTCAGTCAGCAGATTTGAAATAACTTCCCTTCTTCGATTTTCACCTATTATAATACACCAAACTCTTATGCAATATTCGAATTAGAACAATCATCTTACGTTGTAGGGCCAATATATTTATTATATTCTATTGATGGTGAAGCAATAATTGATAGGAAACGTAAAGTATAGAATCTAGAACTTTAAAAATGCCTTGAATAATAACTTTCTATGCAGTGTTGTCTATACTATTTGCTACTTTTATATAGATAGATATAAACTAGAAGTTGTTTATAGTTGATTCGTGAATAATTAGATCAGGTGTGGAAAAATAATTTGATTGATCCTTTCAAACGCAAGCAAGATTTGATAGGAAACGCAAAGTATAGAATCTAGAACTTGAAAAATGCCTTGAATAACATCTTTGCCTATACTTATTCACTACTTTTATATAAATGGATATTTATATAAACTAGAAATTGTTTATACTTGATTCGTGAATAATTTGATCACCTGTTTATTAGGCAAGAAACGTCTTCAGTGAACTATGTCAATGAGTTCACTACCGTGTCTGGCTGAGAAGAGAAGAAAGAGTAGCTTGTTATTCAGCTAATGAATCGTGCTCTGGCATGGAGAGACCACACACGGACCTCACTTCATTCATAATGTTCTGTAAACTTCGTGCATTGTTTGGACGAAGCTCATCATGCAGATAGTTAAGTTGATTTTTTTTAGAAGAGCCCGTTATTATTTCGGACTTCCTTAATCTAAGACTCTGTTGTTTTATCGAGATCAATATTTGTACTATTACTACTAATACTGCAATGGATCAAGATTAGTTGGAATGATTCGTATAGAACAAGATCTGCTATACCCAAAACCATTTTATAGAAGAGGACAGAAGACTAGCGAAGAGAGGGTAAGAGGAGAGAAGAAAAGGAGAGAGAAGAGAGGAAAAGTGAAGAGAAGACAAAAGAAGAAAAGAAGAGAGAAGAGAGGAGGAGAGAATTGAAGAGAAGAGAAGATAAGAGACGAGGAGATGAGAGAAGAGAAGAAAAGAGAATAGACGAGAGGAAAAGAGAAAGAAGAGAAGATAAGAGTAGAGGAGAGAAGGGAAGAGCAGAGAGGAGAAGAGAGAGGAAAGTAGACCAGAGCAGGAGCAGAGCAAAGAGAGAGAAGAGAAGCGAAGAGAATAGAAGAGAAGAGAGAGAAGAGAAGCGAAGAGAAGAGAAGAGAAGAGAAGAGAGAGAAGAGAAGAGAAGAAGAGAAGAGAGAAGAGAAGAGAAGAGAAGAGAAGAGAAGAGAAGAGAAGAGAAGAGAAGAGAAGAGAAGAGAAGAGAAGAAAATTATCGGCTTGTTTCAAAAATGTTTCAACCCTGATCACTTGAGAAAATTGTAAGGTTTGAAAAAATATTATATAAAGTCAATACTGTATTGAGTAAATTGACGTTAGTTCTGAAACTATTAAAAGAGAAATCGATTTCAATACACTTAGTTTTCTTTTATTTATAATTATAATATGTATAACTATATTCCAATTTCAGTAGATATTATTTTTCCTTCAAGATATTTAATATTACTACTACTAGTAGTTAGTGAATAGAAGATCTATCTACTAACCTTGAACACTCTTTATATTTTATAGTACATAATATTATGTTTGATTATGGCATTATATTCGCTTCAATTCAGTAGTAGAAGGAAAATTGATGGAAATTTATTTTGTTTGATCGATGTCAAAGAGTTGAATCAGATCTAGCTAGAAACAGGAGTGTTTAGTGAGCTGTATAAAGTTAGAGTAAGAAAAGTTCAAGGGACATTTTCAGTGACGTTTTTACGCTTCGCGTTTGTGCAATACCAAATCAAAAACTGATCATTCCGGTTGTACAATTGCTTTCCATGTTTGGGTATTATTGTAAATTCTATTTTTTGCAAGTTATGTGAGCTTCTTGGAATCCCAATGATATTACTCCATCAGATACTAGAATGAATGGGTACTCAAGTTGAGAAGAAGTAGTTTCCAGATTCATTCTTGACCGGTATTCTGATTTTTCTTGAACAAGCTTCAGGAACATATTATGATTTCAACACTACATGAATTATAGTTTATTGTTAACTGTTACTGATAACTTATTTTTTTTTTCTAATTTCTCTCGATTCAATCAAACAATATTTCCATAATGAGGAAAATTGGGATTTATAAATATTGTTTTAAGAATTCTGTTGTGTTCGATTCGATATCGTAGTATTTTTCAATGTCTTAATGGATGAAAATCATTTAGATATTGTCAAATCACTAATTATAATTTGAAGTTTCTATCAAGTTCGTTAATCATTAGTCTTCGTTTTGTTCTGAGGATGATGCCCACATGAGCTCTAGGCTTGTGGTGATGATGATGAGATATGACGACTACTTTTTAGGCAGTCGGGACCGACGGCTTAACGTCTCCTCCGAAATCACAGATCGTAATCGTTGATCGATAATTCATTAATCCAAATATTACAAGCAGGTGACGTTTTTTTCAAGCTATATTAATGCAAGTCTTTTTCATACAACTTTTATTTCATGAATCTCTTTATAGTCCAGTTCATTTTCAATTGCTAGCCGCTTTTTTGAAGGACTTGCACAAGGACGGTAGCAGCTAGATCGAAAGAAGAACATCCGAATTAAGAACGATAATTACAGGGCAACAGATAAGGCCACAGCAGTCAACAAACAGTTGTGATGTCAATTAGGCATGGCCAGCGATTAATGAGAATGATCGATGGGAAGATGACTCGACTTGCGACTGAAGACTGAATATATCCGGTGATCAAGATGAGAGAAAGACCGAGAAAGAGAATTTATTAATTCAATGGAAACGATAAGAGCGGGGACCACACACACTGATAGGAATGACACACTGGTGTAACGCATGTTGCTCGATCGTTGCGTTGCGTTTGATCAAGTGTGAAGTGGCGTTTTTGATCAGCAGCTGTAAGCACATTAATCACCCCCGGCAATTAGCCATGTCTGCAATTCGAGCATCCTTTGCTTTGACAATTCCAACTCTTCTGATTTCGAGGAATAATTTATATCACAACAAGGATCTGATTATTTCTAGCTTACTCACCTCTGCTAAAGAAACTAACTGTCGGCCTGAGATGACCGATGGCTTAGTTAATCCTGCAGTTTTTCAAACACGTCACACTAGCCTTAAAGACTCGAAACAGTCTCGTGTTTCATTTTGGCGGCTGGCGGCACTTCCCTCCAAATCATTTCAACGATTTATTGTCGTGTTAAGCTCACAAAATAGCCTCACTGACAAAGTAGGAATTTTAAAGTATTACTGTGTCGTGGACTTGGGGCCACTAAAAGGCGGCGGCGGCTTTCTACCGCTTCTGAGACGTGGGATGATACCATATCGGCTTGATTCCAATGATATTATCCTAATGTGTAGCCTATTATAAATAGATAGATTGAAGGAAAAATGTTCATGCTGTTATTTGAGTGACTCAAATTATTTCTAAAAAATTAGACAGATGTATGAACTGGATTTATAAATCTGTTTATAAACTGAGGACTGATATGAGATACAGTCGTGAGATTAATGAATGGAATGGATTGATAAATTGGATTATGAACTGTAGACTGACACAAGATACTAGAGTAGAGGAGTATCCGAATTTGATACAACCATACATCTGAGTCTGATCATGTTCTTGTTTTACACGAGAAAAATTTACATAGAATTTTTGAAAAACTACGTAATAGTAGTATCATAGGACTGACATAATTATAGAATAGTTCTCGTATTGCAGATTAACGAAAAACTATAATTTGTGAACTGATATACAGAAAAAATTATTAGATTACATTGAATTTATTCTTCAATGAAGATTACAGAACTGTAAAGATAAGTGTAGGGGAAGTGAGAATTTTTGGTAAAACCATAGAGAAGCAATACTCTCAGAAAACATCGTTCATGATATACGCAGGTGTTCTGTTAGTGAGCTAGTCTAGTTCCAGTTTATTTGAGAATGATAATGGTTTAACAACATAACTAGTCTCTTGTTATTGTATTTTAAGCTTATTTGTTTGTTATCTTTTTATCAAATGAAATCTTATGAATCAGTCTCGCCAATACAAGTAAAGTTCAAATTTGCGTGTTGTTCACCAACATAAATAAAATTAATGAATACAATGGTATACATGAGAACAAAACAATCACTTAGAGAATATATGTACAAATTAATATGAGGCTCAATAAAACGAAAATCATGCGGGTCTGTATTGAGAAAAGTGTCATGTGTGAAGGTATACAAGCTAAAATGCTGCCAAAAAGCGATCATTGAATCGCTGTTACATTCAAAAGGTCAAACTATGCAGTAGTTAAAAATCTGTGGCCTACAGGCTACAACAACTTCAGGATATTGTTTTTTAGCCATTTATTTTTTAGGATACTTTTTTAGATTATTAATTACGTGAGCCAAGAGCCAATGAGCTTCAAGCGTTATGTATCGATTCAAGTATCGTAGCTTGAATGTGATGTGTAATGTACTCGAACTATAGTATTGTTGAATAATAAAATATTGTGAAATATGAAATATTTTGGAGTGATTAAGGTGGCTTATCGCTGGTCTGATAAGCCAAAAGTTCCTGGTTCGATCCCAGTTGACTGCAACAGATTTTTCTCTAGCCACTCTGTTCTATCAGAGGATACTTTCTCGACTGCCCTTTTATTACCCACGCACAAGCCTAGAGCTTATGTGGGCCTTCTTACACTCAAGATAAAAAGCATGAGCCGAATTTCAAGTTGCGTTCATAGTGGAACTGATACTACACAGGATTCACAAAGTGAATTCCTGCTTGTAAAATGATGTGAAAGATTAACGGAAGTCGCGTAAAAAATAGAAAAGAAGTACGGAGGAAACTGAGTGATGCCTCAATTACTTAGTTATCACTTTATAATTATTATTTGAGACTGTATGGAGGAAAAGATTCCACAGAAAAGATTAAACTCTCTACCTTCTCTTACTCATTTTTATACTTTTAATCTAGTTTTCAATCAAACTGGCCAACACTACAATGTACAATGGAATATTAAGTTTGCCTCCAAGAACTAGAACTAGACTAACAAAAGTCTTCAGTCCCAGTTTCACGAAAATCTATTTAGTTTTACTTACTTACTTACTGTCCGGCGCTACAGTCCATCGTGAACCTTGGCCTCCATCTTCCAGCCTCTCCAACAATCCCTGTCTGCAACTCTATCCTTCCACCCTCTCTTTCTCATGATGAATCTGTTTAGTCTAATCTCCTATTATTTCAATTTTTATGAGTAATCGAAGATTAAGTTTAATCCACTTTCGAGTAACCAGCCCTAAAATATCCTATTATAATGGTATTGACTTATTAATATACAGTATTATGAACAGAGGCGGCTCTATAGGTATTTCAGGTATTGAGAGAGCCCCGCTATTGAACTTTGCCTTGGGCTCCGCAATTTCTAGGGCCACCACTGATAAAAATAATTTTTTTCAAGATTGATATAAATAGTTCATTGATATACATTGATTATTAAGCGTATGGCTTTTAATAGTGGGGAGACCCGAGTAGGGTTGTTCCACTTCATCAACATAACCAATTATCCCTTGATAGGGAACATGGCTTGATAAGGTACCCTTACACTGGACATGGAAATGGATGTCTAGTAGGCTACATTGATACAATAATATACATTCCGTGGCGAAGCGTGGTATACTTAACCGGTCATCGCCGGGTATATTTCCCGGTGATGACCGGTCAAGTATACCACGCTTCGCCACGGTATACATGGATTACATTGATTGAAAATACATTGATATGAATGTATTATAGCTACACTCAATTTCCACGCCCAAATTTGAAAGAAACCTTTTTAACTTGGAAAAACAAACAAACAAGCAACCCACAACACAGAATTATTTATTGAAGGAGTCAAAACAGAACAATATAATTTATTGCCATTAACAATATCATCCACAACGTGGCAAGATTGGGCTAATAGCATAGCACTGAGCTGCGAGTTGCTATAACAAGCTGTGGGCTAACGTAACTTGTTGAGACAGGTTAGTGGGACGTTGAAAAAAAACCTGAGAAGGTCGGTTGGTTTATAACTGCTAAAGTCACAGCAGAACCGCATATTCCAATTTGAGACGAATGAAAGATGCTGCTAATTATACGGCTTTCCTGTTCATCATTTCTTTAGCGTACTTGCGATCAACCAGTTCTAATTGAGAATTGTGACAATTAGCAATCAACAAGTAGGCTATTATCGAGGAAAACATTTCTGGAAAAGGAAAATCAATACTGTATCTTTCTGAATGGAGCTACTATTGCAAAGATGTTTTCCAAGAGCTACTCTATACTTTTTTGCTCTTTTTTATGTTTGTTCAGAGATTCCCAGATCATTTAATATTTTATATCGTAAACTAACTCTATTGTTCTCCACTATATTGTCTTTTATTCTATTTTTTTGGTCTATGTATTTCTAAAATCCATATAGTACTATAGTGAATTAAAATATTCATATGGAGTGTAGCTGAATGTTCAGAAGCTTCCCATCAGTTCAAAGATTACCAGATCATTTATTTTTTCTATATTTTGTATTAAGGTTAACTAACTCTATTGTTTTCCGCTGTACAAGAGTACGCTACACTCACTATTCACATACTTGGGGGATTTGGATTTCTAAAAGCTTACTCTAACACGAATAGGCTGTCCTAATTACATTAAATTCAAAAGTTCCATCATATAGTTAACAATGATTTGAAAAATTGGTTTTCAATAAATGCCCTACTTTTGCAAAGAAATGTCCTACTTTTATACATTTCCAACTTATCAGCCTTGCTTCAAAGGCAATGTATGCTTCTTTTAATGTTCTCGGTAGCTTCTTTTGACTTGAGTTGATTATGTTTAATGGATGAATGTTATACTATAAAATTTTGAGTACGAGTACAAAAACTGGGGATTGATTCCCTTACTTTTAAACAATATGCTGCTTAGTTTTAAATGCTACGCCCTTAGCTACCGATAGCCTAATTAGTTGAAAGTTGTTCGATGAATTGCCAATATCCGGTACGGAGAACATTCAGTTTATTAGTGCAAGAACGCCAGCTATATATGGATCAATTATTAATCGGGAAAAGTCAAATACATGCAAATTGACCATTGATTTATGTCCGTCATGTCTCGAATGTTAATCGATGGTTCCATACAACTAACTCAAAATGACCTGATAATAATCGTTTATGAGTCTTTAAATAGAAGGTGGGCTAATTTACTTCACGAACTACCAAATTACAAGTGGTTTTACAGATGTTTTTTATTTCATGCATGTGTTGAAGTTTTTTCGAACACATGGGATAGCTCAGAAGCAACTGTGGCCAGTTTTAATTTATGGAAGAGTAGTAGGCTATATATAATGAAGGATATTGCATATGTATTAATTTTCCCTTTTATTTTCATATCCATTCTCGTATTCTTACAAATGTTACAAACCCTCATCCAGTTATTTTATACTACAGTATTTAAAATATTGTTTATCATCATGATCAACCTTGTGTAACTTTCATAGTGTTAAGAAAGCAATGGAATCTCATCCTTTTGAGCCAATATTGTCTATTGTAAAATCAGATTTTAAATTTATATAATGTTTACAGAATACTCAAGCTCAAATATAAGGAAGTATATATAAGGAAGCATCTTATAAGTTGATAATCAAATCAGTCAACATCTTTATTGAATTTCAGCTGTATTCAGCCTACAACTCATTAAATAGCCTACTACAATGTTGTTCGCTCGATAAATTTCAATTTCAACTTCAGGTCAACCTCTACGATTTCAGTCACTCGGTAGACAAATCCAATCTTTCTATTCGTCTATAGAATAAAACATTTACTTGAAAAAAAGAACACGAGAGAGCTTGTAACTTTCATGAAAACGTTTAGTGAACTATGCACGCTTTTTCTATACACAACAAAATTGCAATGACAATATTGAACTTGGTCGATCAAAGGGAGTGTGGGAGAAAAAATGTCTCGTTCCGTCAAGTTCATTGATCGGTTAGGGGGAAGATAGAGTGCCTTCATTTGATAGATTATGCAATCCAATAATGACGCAACACACGAATGTGAAGCAAGGCAGATTTTCTTCAAACTCATCAATAATATGTAGACATTCTCTTATCCAGTACATTTTTTCATGAGTCTAAACAGTAGACTATACCTAACCAGAATAACAACCCAAATCCGACTTGTTTTCAAGAAGGATTACATGGAATGAAGTACTACTTAGTACTAATAGAAGACTATTTGGAAACCTAGGCTCAAAATGCATCTTGAAACGATTTTAAGCTAGGGCTGATTTATCAAGGTGCATTTATAGTGATTTCTGATAGTAATTAATTATTTGTGGGACTTAAATCTTCGAATAAGTGGGTGTACTATAATAGAAAATGTTAAATTAACAGTTTGCTAAGTAATTTCCTATCATCAAACGTAAAAATTGAATAAGGAGTTTCCCTCAGGCACAGCATATACGCTTATAGGTTCAAAATATTCTTGTAGGCCCAACATAGATCCAAAAGTCGAAAATTGAATAAGGTGTTCTTCAGGCCCAACATATTCTTAAAAGGCTCATACATTCTCATTTTCTATGTAGGCTCCACATGAGTCCAATATGTAATTTTCCGATTATTCTTATTTTCTTCGTTTGGAACATTCGATGCATTTTTAACGTGTAATCTTATCAATTTTCCATCTTCTATGAATATAGTTGAGCATTGACTCGATCATGATTATAGAGGTAATAGGCTCGTTTGGATCATCGTTAATAATAGTATTCGACAGTGGGCAGGCTTACCTCGTCGCATTTATTTATCCGTAGAGAGTAGAAAGCTCGAAACTAACAATTATTGTCAATTAATTTAAACTTAATTCAAGTTGCCGATATGGCTGCCACTGGCAATCTCACTGGTGCTAATACTCTCGTCAACCAGCATCTTTATTGTACAGACAGTGCTTGAAACCGAAACTAGATCAATTAGAAATCAGACTTTGCTCGAAAGAAGTTGTGAGTACGAATACAGCATACTTAAATAACGACTACCACTTTGAAGAAACCTATCCAATCAGGTGCGGCTTATTTCAAACATGTTGTGCATGGAATGCGAATGAAGACAAAATGAGGAAGGTAAACGTTGACATTCACTGCACAAAATAATGATCACTGTAGACCTGTGTGATGATTTTCAACTATATTACCTGACAGAGAAATCACTTGTATTTTGTTTATAAAGATTTTTTTATTATGGTCCTATTACGACCTATAAATGATATATAAGACTTTAACCAATAAATATTTTATAATATTTCCTATATGGTTCTATTAAAACCTACCATATTACCCATTGCTTCCTAACTTACTATAATTCTCAAATGACGCCTATGCTCAGGGCCTTTTTGGTAGAGAAATTCTAGTATACGTTAAATCTCACCCCAGAACACCATGAAGAACATCACCCCCATAATAGTAGTTGCTCATAGTGGTGTGAATTTTTAGGCTCAAAATTTTTCAAGTTGAATTCAATATTCTTGAATGTTTTTAATTGTTTGGTGTTTTTTGGCTCCTTTATTGACCTTTTCAAATTTAAAATTCATTAATTTATTTTGGGTTTGTGTTTTTTCAAGTGAAAATCGTTGATGTGAACAAAACTATTGTACATAACCTTAATTTGAACAATCTATCAGCCTAAATTTTGGAACAGAAGAAGTTTTGGGTTACACCTGTTTTTTCTTTCCTATAAGATTGTATTGCTTGATTCAATAAATGATTATTATTATAACTAGTGACTTGGACTAACATTAATTTTTTACTCTTATTTCTTATAAACTAAAAAATAGTACTCCATAACATGAAGAACAACATGCTGAAACAGAGCTCCAAGTGTACTAGAGCTCCATCCGTGTCTACCGACAACGAACGTAAACGTAACGTACCTGACATGACACTCCACTGAAATAAAGACTCCGCCCATCTAACCAACATAACGTAATTAGCTCTTGGCAGTAAGTTTGAAAATTTGTCTACTAGTGCAATTAAATAAGAACGCTCTGTGTAGTTCAAGTCCTATTTCATACATTTATGATCTATATTTGATTGATGTATTCTTTGCAACAAAGAATTGGTTCAGTTAAAAAAGAGATGCCCTGGGAATAAGCTAGGAATTTGATCATTCTACAATATTCGAAGTAATTATTTGTCATTGATTTTTGTCATTCATTTATGTATACCTACCCATAATAATGTCCTAATAATGAATTGATTGAGTTAAAAAAGAGAAAAAGAGATACACCAGGAATAAACTAAGAATGTAATCTTTCTGCAGTGATTCGCAGTAATTTTTTTCATTCTAGCCATAAATCCGTTTGAATTCTCACATATTTCCAATCAGTTTCTTGTTTATAGGTTATGTCTAGTCTCCGACAAAGAATTATTCTTCCCGGGCATTCTAACCGACATCAGAGACCGTGTCCGTAGGAGGGTCGATTACCGGGAGAGGTGAATACGCCCATTCAAATTACTGTACATTGAAGAATACTTGTCGGTTAAGTTGCGCACGTTACGTTTACCGGTGCTGTCGTTAGATATGAATGAAGCTATACAGGTTCAACAGTATCGTTTTTAATTTCCAATGATTAGCCTACTGCTATAACATAATTTAACATCGGGAAAATTTAGCATATTTTGAATGTGAATAATGTAAAAAACTCAAATTGTGGATTTGAATTCGTGTGGAAACAGAACTTCTTCTTCCAAAAACTCTTAACAAAGACAATTCTATCTTGTGAGAAATGTTATTAATAAGAGATAGATATTCTTGTCTCAATTATTGTCTTAGTTAATTTTTCTTTGTTTTTAGAACATTTCTTTCAGTTTTTCTCATCGGTTAATACTTGCTCCATGTAATTAGTGCCTATGAAAGGCAAACGCAACACATAATCATTCTCAGTAGAGGGAAGGAATCATTCAAAATCTCTATTAATTGTTTACACTCATCACTACATTTAGCACATCCATCCTCCAGCCTATTTACTATAAAAATCTACATAGTCATGATGAAGTTTTGTTTTTCCACTTTCCTGAAGTCGAAACTGCTTTTTATTAAAGCGATCATCCAATCTGTCTCTCAGTATGTGTATGTTTAACAACAAGGCTTTACTTAATTTACAATTCAGGGTAGATAGAAATAGTATTTCAGTTAACTTCTCATTAGCAACAGAGAATCAGACTGTCAAAGATCACATTTATTTTGACCATAATTGTAATCTATTTTTATGATTTTGAGTTCGTTTTCGAACACATTTAACCGCATCATTTCAGTGACCTCACTATGCGTTCATTTCGCAAACTCCTCTAAATATTTCTCTACAAAACGAGGGACTATATTATGAGATTGTACATTTTCAAAACATATTATTCAATTCTCCCACAACAAGCACACTCTAAGAAAGAGTAGCAGTAAGCTCATACAGTCTACACAAGAACAATAATGGAAAATATCATCCAAAATAAGTATACAAAGATTTCTTGAAATAGCTCTATCTGGAATACGATAAAAAATAAATGAAAGGAAGGAAATGGATATTTTTACCGTTCTATGACAACGACAAAGCATTCTTACATGTTGGAACTATTCCGTATCGAATCCTTAAAATGCAGGAGAGCTTGAAGCTTCAACAAAATGATTTTAGAAGAAAAAAAAACTACGTACAAAGAGAATACGTGTAATTTTTGTACCAACACTCAATACAACTTCGCAAAGCTTCGTAGATTTGAAAAGATGATGCATTTCAATGAGAGAACTGATTTTCTAATTTAGAGAAAAAACAGGGAGGAATATTACAGAATGAGTAATAATGGAATGTTGTTAGGAAATAATAAATAAAACAAAATAGTCAACTGAGGTAAAAACAATCTTATAAATATCGACTCCCAACTTTAAAACCATAAGAGAAGTTAAATTGAACATTTCATTAATTGACTTAATAAGATGGAGTTAATTGTAGCGTAACTTGTCACGTTAATTGAATTCAATTGCAATTTGAGTGGAATAGACAATTTCCTGACGGCGCTAAGAAAATTTTACCATCAGTGATTGCCATATTTAAGTGGGTTTGTTCTAATTGTAACTTTTCAATATTATAACGAAAGAGAATAAAGACCTACAATAAAAACTGCAGCCGTATATAGCTGATTTATCTTATTGCAGTTGTAACAATTCTCTCAGAATCTAGGAATGAATATGATAACAATCATGAAAAATAAATTTGTTATTCTTTTATCACTTCTATTACCTGGTGAGTTGGTGTTGCTTTGGTCACCATCATCAAATTTTCGTTTCATCCAGTTTCTCAATTAAGGAAAGAAGATAGGAAAATATACTAACATAAACAGAGTAAAGCAAAGAAGCACTACAAAATAACCACTATTAACAATGGAAATCACCTTTAAAGATGAATATCGTACCGTATACATGCAATGCATTCAATAGCCAGCAAAAAGTACTCCTAAGTTACTAATCCTGTAATACTAAAACAAAATCTATCGCAGAGAGTGCAACAGCCATTTTCTCTCCAAAAAAAGCTTTTAGTCCGTTAATTTTTTCTTTGCTTCCCTTCATCTTTTTGGAATCTTTAAAGCTCTCAATGGTTGATTTCCATGACGAAGTTGAAAACAACTAAGCTCTTAAACGAACATTATTATAATCAAGGATATTTGAAGGCTTGTAGGCTAACTTCATTTTCACTCACTACCTTTACAAACCCAAGTCGAAACTAGGAACAGTCCTTTCTAACAGAAATTGTTCCGTGGAGAACTAGAAAACACTCTCATAACATGAGCAACGTCGATAATATTGCACATTAGTTCACGTTTCAGAACCAACATAAATTCTATTAACCTTCAATTCCACCGATAACACATGGCGTAATCGAATTATGATTCATAATGATCCATGATTCAGATGGAAATACGTCCTCTTTAGTCTGATATAGCGTCGAGACATTAAGGAGACATTAACGATCGGGTGTCGAAGTGTCTCAACTCACTCATTCTGAAACCTCATTTCTGTTTCTCAGAATAAGCCTCCAGTAGTAAAATTTTCAGGGGATCTAATAGAATCGATGAGGAGCAGATAGCTGAACGAACGGCTGAAGGTAATATAAAAACAAGTAAATCAATCTGAAATCAATTAGGGAGCTCACCATACATGCTACAGTGGATTAATGATGTTTATTGGTGAGGAGACCTTTACGAGTTGTGCTTTGTCACTTCATTATTAATCTATGCTTAGCAAATCTCTTGGTAAATCTATAATGTTTTCAGGATCTAAAGATCATGGTGAATGACAATAAACTGATATTGAAGTCACGGTTGCGCCAATCCAAGCTATTGTAGGCCTACCACAGTAGTAGATTGGTACTAAAATTACGGAAAATCAATAAGACGCAATTGAAATATGTTCAAATCGGTTATTCAATACGTTAAATTAAAATGTTTCAAATATGGTGAGAAGTATAATCTCATTGAAGTAAGTTTAGAGTGAGAAAAATCACGATTTGGGCGAATGGAGACTGAAAAATAGTACGTATATTTATAAGAAGGTGGATAGGCCGAATAGAATCCCTCAGCCGGTGAAATTTATAAATGTTTAGTATTATTAATTTTTAAATGTTATTATTCATTTCACTGCCCTCAGTAGAAAAATATCATAAGTTACTTCGTTATTTGAAAATTTTTGGTTGGAGAAGTAGCGTAATTAATAACTTGGAGGAGAGAAATTAAGTTGTAAACAACCAACTACTTGCCTATTTAGCTACTTAGCTACTTGCCTAAATTTGATCCAATATTATAAGCATGCAAGAAAGCCCATCATTAACTTGTGAGTAGGAGGAATTTTTCTCTAACCCCCCCCCCCACCTCTTGCACCATGTATTATTTAAGTGCCCCCCTTTTACAATCACGCGTGTAAGTGCCGTTTTTATTTGATGTTACCGCTTAAATCAGTTGAAATTTGGATTGTAAATATAAGTACTTAGCGTAATTAAAGTACTGAAACCCTTCAAACTAGCAGTTGAAATCTGTCTATGTGGTTTGAAAGAACTCCAGTAACGTCAGTTATAACCTAATTCATTTTTCAATCTTATTTACACTCTTGTTTGCAATCAATATTGTAACTGCAGATTGATGAGTGGAAAACGTAATATTAAGTTTATAAGTACCGTAGCTCAAGAGCTGTCTAAGGATCTAAACCCCTCACGAACCTGATCACTGGTTCATGAGGTAAAACTTCAAAATATCTAATACAGTGCAATAATATTATTAAGAGCCTATAAATCAGTTTTGTACCATGCCTCAGCAATTGAATTCAACAATTATTGTAATGACGGAGAGAAACGAGATCTACAATATTTGAAAACGGTCTACAATAACAATAGGAAGCAGATTATTCTGTAACTAGACGAATGTCAAAACAAATTGGAATTTTGATGAATTTAAAAGTTTTATTCGATTGACAACTCTTGGTAATAAAGGAGAATCACAATTTTAGAACGGAAAGCAATTGGAACTAGATTATTCACAATGTAAAAGAAACAAATCACAATGATTGGGAACGGGAAACGATTGGAAGCAGATTATTGAACTGATTCTCGATGGAAAAGAAACAAATCACAATGAATAAGAACGGGAAACAATTGGAAGCAGATTATTGGGCTATTTAACAATGTAAAAGAAACAAATCACAATGCTCTGATATTGTTTTCAATGGGAAAATCAATAATTAAGAGTAAGTTTAGATTCTGTAATGCTACCTTGTACGACTAGATTATTTGGCTGATTCTGTGATTTACAATGTAGAAGAAACAAATCACAAATCTGATATGGTTTTCAATGGGAAAATCAATAATTAAGAGTAAATTTTCATTCTGTAATGCTACCTTGTACGACTAGATTATTTGGCTGATTTTGTGATTCACAATGTAGAAGAAACAAATTACAATGCTCTGATGTGCTTGTCAATGGGAAAATCAATCATCGAGAATTAAAAGAGTAAGCTTTCATTCTGTAATGCTACCTTGTACGACTAGATTATTTGGCTGGTTCTGTGATTCACAATGTAGAAGAAACAAATCACAATGCTCTGATATGCTTGTCAATGGGAAAATCAATTGAGTTTTAATTTTGTAATGCTACCTAGTACGACTATTATGAATACTGACTGATGTATGAGTATGGAGTGCTTACCAGAGGAAGGTCTGTCGGAGTAGCGGGTGCAGTAGACCCAGGCGGGCCACAGCATTTCGGGAGGAGACGACGCCGGAGACGGCTGGCTGGTCGGCGTGGACTTTGAGGTCGGTGTGGAGGAGGAGACGGCGGCCGACTTGTGTTTGGTCAGATCGACCGGATGAGTGCCGAACTCGGGACGTAAAATATTGTCTATGCTAAAGCTAAGCGCGCTGGGCGAGCCAGATTTGGAGGTAGAGGACGATGAGTCCTGGTCGGAGGTGGATGCCGAGGTGGAGGCTGGAGGCGGACTGTCGCAGCCGACACTGAGCACGTCGTCGTCGCTGTCATCCTCGACGGGAGTCGGTGAGTCGGTGTCCGAGCGAAGCATCTCGACGGGCACTCAAAGCAGTCCGGCCGAGGACGACCCTCGATGTCGATGACACTCCCGATCAAGCAGCATAGCAGGCGCGGTCACACGTCGACAAGCACTGTTGTTTGTGTTGCTTATTCAGTTCAGCTCACCTGCTAGCCATGCAACATGGCGGCGGCGTCTCGGCAAAAGGCGTGGCTTTGGCACCCTAACAGCAATGCGTTGCAACGACTACTGACACAGGACAGAGTGCCGGTTTCCGAGAAGGCGGTGGCGCGAGGGGCGTGGCCAGCTGTGGCCAATCGTGGCTCGGCATCCCCGAAAATAGACGCTTCTACTTGTGTGGTCTGCCGTGTCGTGCAATTGTCAGCGATTAATATTGTGTGACGGGCTGACAGGTCGACATGCCCCGTCCCCCCCCCCCACCCGCCGACCCCGGAAGCATCAGCATCGGTGCTTTGTTATCGCTGCGGCCGCGTCTGCGCCCCACTGATAACCGGTCCTATTTTATAGACGCCAACTCGCATCTTCTCCAGCTGACAACTATTATCGAGCCTTTATCGAGCTCAATTTCCAACAGCTATCTCCATTTATACCTGCTTGTAGTCTACTGTTGCCTACCTGTCATTGGCAACTTTTTTCTGTTTAATTCCGTTGCGCTAAAAGCTTTGCACGGATTACATCTGCCCAACTCCTACCTACTTGGAGTAGGCAACACTCCTAACTCATTTCACCCACTCAGCCTCTGACTTACTTCTCTCTCCATACACACAATCTATCACGGCACTCGATCAATACAGACCGCAGATTTGTGATCCAATGCAAATTTTAATACAGTTAAAATGATCAGATAATTATCATCATCATTATCATCATCATCATCATCATCATTATCATCATCATCATCATCATCATCATTATCATCTTAATTCTGGTGCTTACAAAATTGAGATGCGTTGTACAAAATCCAATATTAGAACAATAATAATGACAGAACACAAGTCATATTCAAGATACTTCACTTCAATGTTCAATAATAACTCATTGGATGAATTGATTATGTATAGATAAGGATTGCTTTCTTGTGGAGGTACGTATCGATTCACCTTAGGCCTGCCATATAATATATAATAGGCCTATTATCAATCTTTTCTTTCTCATTCTTTTTTGTAATTTTACATTTTGTTTTGGTTTTTACATATACTGTACGTAATATTTCAAAATGTTGTTAACTTTGAAATGTTTGTAACTTGGCTTCATTAACATTTGGTGAGTTACTCATCACCATTCGGTAAGTATAGGAGGGTTGAGTGAGGGGGCCGGCTGCACCTCATCTTCGCCTACCAAGACAAAATAAAGGCAGCAATTCAATATGCAGCAATACCATTAAACTCTGGATAAGGGCCCTTTTTATGAGCCCCCTCTCGTTGTTTATGAAGGATCATCCCCCTCTCTCCTCAATACTGACCGTACTCTCACTTCTAATAAAGCTTTTTTATACATAATATTTTACAAAAACAGCCAAGTTGATGGCAGTTCATTCTCAAAACTATATTTATCATCATGATAAACACAATCATACACACATAATCGTAGCTTATTGAATAATAAAATGATTCCCTTATCATCACCAATAGTTGGTGATTTAATCATCACCATTCGGTACTGTAAGTAAAATTTTAAAGTGGTACTTTCCACAGAAATGTCTTTCACTTTACGTTCCTAATCCTATTACACTTCTGCTGTGCTCTTTACTTTCACACATTTTCTAATTGGATCAGTTTGTTGAAGCTATAACCTCTTCATTTCTCTCTCATTTATTTTTATATTTATTTATATTTTGAAGCTTTAGCACATGTTCAAGTCCTATTGTCGAAGATGTTCACATTCATTATGATTCAATAAATAAATAATAATCAATGAGTTCATCCAACTATTTTAAAAGTCACAATATTGATTGTCATTTCAATGAGACATTCTGTTCCTGTTGGACATTTTGCTTAAAATAGGAGTGTAATTTGTGCATCTTATAAAACCACATCCATTGCATTCCAATGTTGAAATACATAACGAAGATTGTATTATAAATGGAGAATTATGAGATACGTTTAAGATTTGACCAATCAACTATGTAACATTTATAATATTACAGTGCTTAATCCTTAATTATAGAACTTGGAAGCCAAAGCGAGAAAAAACGCTATTTCTACTTCAATATTCTATTATATATGGCAATGGAAGTTGACGATTATTGTGTCCATACAATAACAGTTGTCAAGAAAATTCGTAACTGAAGAGATGAGATTTCTTCAGAGTAGGCCTACAAGTTCAGTTATACTAGTAACTATAGAGTTAGCCCACAGCACAAATCGTCGCTTGCTATATTCAAATTTGAAGCCAAATTTTTCAACACCTATTATTCTATCTCTATCTTACTTATACTCTATCTATTACACAGGTCCAAGTAACTCCGTCAAAAGCTGAGAGATGACGCTGAGTTTTACATTTTAAACGCATTTCTCCAAAAATACAAAATGAGACCTGCACATCAAGGACCAATAACATTTCTTTTTTGAGGCAAACCGCAACTGAATTGGCCTAATCAGCGGTTGTCATTAGTTTGCCAACGTTTTTTTACAACAATTTGCTAGACTAGCCAACTATACTCCGTATACTTCGTATAGTTCAGCAGGTAACCTATTGTGGACATAGTTCCTTCAAGCGCCGAGAGATAGCGCTAAACTCCTCCTTCCACTTTTTACCTCAAACGTATTTTTCAGAATACAATGAAATCCTGCATAATCTCGTACTTCTAACACTTCTTTTGGCGCAAAATCGATCCACTCAAACCTCTACATGGGCCCCTTAATACCTTTGACTGAATTCATAAAATCGAGATGATTTTTGAGTGCGCGGGTGAAGGGGGGACGAAACTCCTTCGGACGCTCTTTACCAACCGATAAGCATGAAAATGATAGTCTACCAAATTGTTCGATCTAAATTAAAAGTCGATAAAATTTGTTCATCGACGTATATTGCCATTTTATAATTGAAAATAGGATTTTCAAGGTTATGCAACAATTCTACATATCTTTTTGAACAATTTGGTACCATTTTCATGCTTATCAGTTGGTAAATGGTGTCCGAAGGAGTAAACTCGTTTTGGATCCCCTTCACCCGCGCACGCAAAAATCATCTCGATTTTATAAACTCAGTCAAAGGTATTAAGGGGCCATACGTTTCCTCCAAAGTTTATGGAGATAAAGATAAGAATAGTTGAAATTATCGGATAGAATTTGAATTAGAATAATATAAACAGAACTCTGTAAATTATAGACTTGCATGAGAATATTGCATAAATTCAACGAGTGAGAAATTTTATTAGCCTATCTCGAATGATTTCAGATTTAGCTTGTACTTGACTTCACAACAGTTTAAGTTGTAAGTGGCATATTTTTATGCTTGAGAAATTCCATTTTCGCGCTCACTAATTCATATATTATTATTGTCCAATAAAAATCAACTGATTGATAAAGGGTTGATTGTTAGGTATGATTGTTAAAGGGTTTTCGATTTTTCAAATTGCAAGCCCGGTATGTTTTTTGCAATGCAGACTGTTCCAATATAATCATAATTTCCTTTAATTGTTTTGTGTTGTATTGCTTTTATTATTGGTTTTTAAAAATAAAATTGTAATTACAGTATAAGAGTAATTTTATTTTCCAGTATACATTAGTTTTAAAATTAAGGGCCTGGCCACACTCCTCCTTTGCTTGACTTCACTTCACTTTACTTACTCGCATACGGTAGTCTAACAATATCTTTATATCGTACGCTATATATAGATTATCTATGCGAGTAAGGAAAGTGAATAACAATTTTTCTATCTAAATTCTATACAGTATTATAAGACTTTTGAATTTTTGAAATGCAATATTTGACGATTTTGAAAGACTATTGGTTCATCACTAGAATTTACGATATGCAGTCAATATTAATACATTATTTTTTCTAAAGATGAATCGATAGAGTTAACTCTACACTTCGTTATGGCGGTCACAAAATACACAAATTCAATCTTGATAGACTTGAAACTTTATTATGAAATAACATAACAAATTTATGAAAGATTGAACATTTTTATTTCAAAACAGAATAAAAAAATATATATAATCTTTTAGTATTCAATTTTTTCTTCTTTGGTCTGATAATAATATCCACTGAAAACAGTGTATACTAATGGATAATAATATATAAGTCTCAGAATGAAGAAGAAATAGATTTCAAGTACCGTATGTTTTCTAGTATTTATTGAAATTCCGAATTTATTCAGCAAATCTTCATCTCCAATACCCAAATAATAAAATAATAATAAATAAAAAGCAACAACTAAAAGAAAGTACCGAAAAAATCAGCATATCCATATATATGGATAACAAAAATATTTCAATTTCAACATACAAAACATGAATCAGAATTATTCTAGAAATAGACGTACCGTACCAGTATATCAGATTAGGAGTTCCATAAATGAGGCAACAAAGCATTTTCCCTCCAGATAGCTTTCAGGTTCCAACTTAAATAATTATAGTTCTTGCAAAATCTTCTAAAAATCCAAATTTAAAAAAATACAATTAAAGAGTTGAATGTGAAAACAGGCTGAAGATTGTTTTGAGGCAGACGCTTCCCAGAAGAGCCCTACGCTTTGCATGGGTAATGGGCTCTACCACTTTTATGTATTAATTTTCTGTTAATTTTACAATAACTTCTAGCAAATAAAAGCAATTATTATTGATTGTATGTGATAAATCGCTATTACAATACAGTAATGTGAATAATTGCACCAGTGTGTAGGATAGGGACTGAGAAACTTATTTCAAATTGACGCGCTCTCACCCTCACTTAACATGGAGTGTTTATGTTAATGAACTATTAGTTAATCTTACCAGAATTATCCAATAAATATCACATATTGATTGCTAGTTTATATATTCTCAACTATAATATTACATTTCACTCAATTTACAGTCACTAATTTCCAGAATGTGATAATTTGGGAGCGTGACATTTTGTCCCAACGACAGTTTGGTCCAGCGACATTCTGTCCCATTTTTGGGACAGAATGTCGTTTCATGGATTGGTCCAACTCAGGAATGTGGGACAGAATGTCGCTGGTACGTGTCGGAAAAGTGAAGGAATGTGAAATTGGACAAAATGTCGTGCATGGAGCCGACATATTGGTCCAGCTCAGGAATGTGGGACAGAATGTCGTTGGTACAAATTGTCGGAAAGTGAAGGAGTATAGATTGGACCAAAATGTCGTGCATGCAGCCGACATATTGGTCCATCTCAGGAATGTGGGACAGAATGTAGTCAGTGAAAATGGGACAAAATGTCGTTTGGAATCCTTGGAGTGGTGAACCAGAATGTCGCTGGGACACTTTTGTACCATCCCGATAATTTCATGCTCACTGTTTCAGTTGGACAGCCTGCCATGTTTATAAAACTTTTAATAGGTTAGTATCCGTTTTTCTTCCTCTTTCTCCTTCGGTTCGGCCTTCTTCGGCTTCCTCCATTCTTTTAATTTTATTTACTCCTGGTAAGTTCTATTTTCGTGATATAAACATTCATTACTCAAGGTATTTATAATGGAAGTCTAGAATCAAAATTATGTAATTGACTTAGTTTATTTACAAGCTATCTGTACACTACCAACAATAATTATTCTCACACCATGCTTTAATTGTTGGTTAAGGCTATGTTGATCAAGTACTTACTTCATCATGTTTTAATCTCTTCGGACCTCCTCTGAAAGTTTTATTTTATTATTTTGGTGCCATTCAGCGTGAAATGAGGAAATTAATCTAATTTTGTAGACCTCTCTGATATTCTGATGGCTCAACTTCGTGCTGAACACATAACCTCAAAAAGTCAAACTCACCCAATTCTGAAAACTCATGCTTGTTCTTTGTTGTTTTCAGTCTTCAGAACAGGACTTTATTTCTAGCTATTTCTTTAAAAGAATTATAATTTCTGTGTTTATTTTATTGTTTATATTGAATCGATTTGCAGTTACAGGTAGGCCTAGAAGTAGATTCTTCAATCTTAATTTGCTTCTTCCACTCTTGCTTCTCTTGAATTGTTTCGAAATGACCACCCTGCTATGGAGTGGATTGCTTCACAAATGAAACTATAATGCTTCAGTTTGGTCTTAGTACATAACATAAAGAACCTATTATTATCTAAGCATAATACTGTAAAGTTCTCATCTTCAAATTATAAATTGGTTTACCGTAATTGTCAAGCGCCATTTCAGATTCCCAAAGTATAACCTGCATATTTTTCAGGCGAAAATGCCGGAAGCAACAGAACTTGATAAACCATCTCCCTCTTTGACGGAAGTTCAAAATGATGCCTCAGGAACTGAGTCGGACTCTGATGACTCAATTCCTGAACTGGAAGAGGGCCCAAAAGGAGCTTCCGATGGTCCAGGAACTTCAGGTGCTTTTGGTGAAGGACCTTCCATTGATATGGTCAGCAAAGCTAAACAATCCCGTGGAGAAAAGAAGGCTAGAAAAATCATGTCAAAGCTTGGTCTCAAACCGGTATGTTGATGTATTGATTATTGTGACATATTTACATTACTTGATTAATCTTTTGGTGTTTTTATGTGAAAATATCCTGATCTTACATTGAGGAACTAGAGGAAAATGTTTTAAAAGCAGAATGTATTTTGTAAAGTAAAGCCCAATAAACAGTTGTCACGTGCCAAATGATTAGGCTATGTGTAGGTTATGTTCATAGGCGTAACTAGGTTCAAGTAAAGGGGGGGGGGTACTACGGAGGAATCATGGGGGGTGATACAGCAAGATGAAATCAATACTGTATAATGCTAATGCAGTCATACTTAATAGAAATGTATTTGATCAGAGATACGCCTAACTATAAACATAAGAATTTTAGTTTTAACACTTTTTAATAATCAAAGCGGAATTTCATAAGCAAAATACAATTTTCGCCTACCAATGGTGGGGGGGGGGGTTTACAACCACCAACCGCCTGTTTCCTGTATTACAATGATTCTAAATTTTTATGAAACAAGTTCCAGATCTATAAATTTGTTCTTTGCAGGCAATAGTTATGTTTAAAATGATTTCAGCAGTATTTCAAAAGGCAGTAATTGAAATCTCATCCATGAGACTGGTCAAGGGCCCGTTTCCGTAGTTGAGGATTCCAGGGATTTTTCAATTACATAATCCAGTTAACTAGAAATAATAACTTGAAATGTATTTTGGTAGTTTAGATTTAGATTCACTGTTAGATATACTTCTAATGTAAATTCAAGTGGTTTGATAAGAATTAAAGCGTACTTCAATGCTTCAAGACAACAAAAGTGTATTTCAAGTCTTGATTTTTTACTTTTTCTTCATAGATCCAAGGAGTGACGAGAGTGACAATCCGCAAATCGAAGAACATTCTCTTCGTCATCAATAAACCAGACGTTTTCAAGAATCCTGCATCCGACACGTACATTGTTTTCGGTGAAGCTAAGGTGAGTCTCCTTTAATTTTTCACCTACGGTATGTTCTTGATTGAAAATTATTGTCAATTTACTTATCTGTGGAATCATTTTACACTCTGAAATTGAGATTATATTTATTTTTCTTCGTATACAGTGTACAGCAAACATACATAAATAATTTAAAGAAGGCTCCTCACATGGGCGAATGCCGGTAGGTGGGGAGCGAGGATCTAATTGCTGGAAAATGTAATTAGGGTACTGTTTACTATCACATGTTCGAGAGCCGGTTGCACAAAAGGGGATTCAAGTTAATCTTCGATGAACATTCTTAACCGAAGATTGAACGTAGGCCTAAATGACCTTTATGGAACTGGGACTAAATGTTCCATAAAATATTGAAACCATTGGATGACGTGGTTTCATGGTGAAACCCTAATAAGCTAAAGACTCTGTCTTAAATGTATTGATATCAAGTTGATTATTTTAATTATACCATTCCTCTACCCAGTACAAGCTTCATTTGTAAGACGGTTTATAAAAATCAAACAAATCACTTTTGCCGTTGAATTGAAATTTATGCCACAAAAACGGATGTTATCGTAAACAATCGCGTGGGATTATGAAGTAAACGAGTGATTTTGAATTTACAGATTGAAGATCTTGGACAACAAGCTCAGTAACTGTCTTAGAAAAATTCAAAGCCAGGAACCATTTCCTGGAAATACTCTGCCATATGGAGAGCTGGTTCAGTGTAAGTGCTCTCACTCATATCATTGAACATTTCTCTTCAAATAATATTATTCTGCGTTCAATATAATTGAAGCTTCTTAAAAGATGAATATGCACTTTATAGCATTTCAAAACCATAGGCAACATTAGTTTCAGCCACTACCATTAAAAATCACAACTATGAAAACCCACCTTTAGAATGCAGTATAAAGTCTAACGGCAATGCTATTTGATACAGGAATGTAAGCGCGCTGTTAGCAAGAATATTATTTAAAAATTATGATATATCTAGGATTCAATATACCGTAATCACAAATAATGTTGTATCTAGGACGCAATGCAATAAAAATATTGCTGTATTTAGGATACAATGTTATCATAAATTATATGAAGTCACTTCAATATAATATATTAGGCTCTATTGATTTAAGGAGATAATTTTTAAAAAGAATCACTGATAATTGAGTGGTTTGAAGTCCACGAATCAAATTCTTGCTATTGATTACGCAAATGTTGATGTAGATTTGATTTCCAACCGATCATTATAAGTTTTTCTTAGCATTATCATTAAAGTATTTGTAATTATCCCAGTTTCGTTTCAATATTGATTTTTTGGCTTTAATCTTGTAAAACAAAGCTTTCCCGAATCTATATATTCATAGGCTGATAATTTATTCATTAGTTAATTTATAAGATTATTCATATATTGAAACCCTTTGGTTTCTATTCCAATGACATTAAGCGCACTTTGTCTTATATGTGTGCATTTCATTAGTCTTTGAAAATCTTAGATCTCAGTGCTGCCAGATTGTACAGCTGATCTTAACGGATCTAAACTGGTCTAAACAAGTTGCTTTTTCAATAGAAACATGGCAACAGCGCGCTTACATTCCTGTATCAAATAGCATTGCCGTTAGACTTTATACTGCATTCTAAAGGTGGGTTTTCATAGTTGTGATTTTCCATTAATTGCATCTGGCAACGCTGGGTCGGGCTCCGCTGCGGCACTCGGTCGCAGTAACGAAAACCCACCTTTAGGTTGATTAGACGGACGTTAGGGTGCCATTCTCTGTCGGAGCTGTCATTAGTTCTCAGCTCTATAAAATCTAACACACTTGCTGTAGATTGAAATTTATGTCAATAGATATTATCGTAAACAATATTATGTCAGAGCTGCGTTGAATTTACTGCATTGAAGCATCTTGGACCAATATTATCTGCGCGTTGCTAGAATCGAAAATCACAACTCCTGACATTTCGCAACGCACCGCCTTAGATTTACATGTTGTGTGCTCAATCAATCAAATTCAAAGTCTTCAGCTTTGACAGTAAATGTTCTTGCAGATTTCCAGCATATTTCAATTTCAATTCATTTATTTACACACACACTATTACAAAAAATAAGCAACAAAGTACAAATTATAAATTGAACAAAATACAAACGTAAATAAAAACAAGAATCTAAGCTGGGAGAAAGTGATGTAAAGAAGAATATTGTGATTAAAACATTATTTCAAACCATTATTACATAGAAGACTTACTATGCTTATTGGTTTTGGTTATTGGTATGAATATAAAAGAATATTCATTTATGTTATAGAATGAGATATTATTCCCAATATTATTCTTTCATATAATAATTTTTTATTCACTTATTCATTAGTCGACCCATTTTTTTGATATTGGGTTGTTGCATACAATGCATACAAAGAATAGTCTTGTAATGTATGTAATGTAGTTTTTAGTAATGTATGTAATTTATTACCAAAGACTATACAATACCATACTGTATATTGTCTTTGATATCACTGATCTTACAGTATTCCACATGCATTGAATATAGCTGAAATTTGTTTTATTTTAGCTGGTGACACCGATACAAGAGGAAAGTGATGAAGAAATTGATGAAACTGGTGTTGAAGACAAGGATGTTGATTTGGTAATGTCGCAAGCAAATGTCAGTCGAGGAAAAGCAATCAAAGCACTTCGAAATAATAAGAATGACATTGTTAATGCAATCATGGTGAGTAGTATTCTATATAAATATGATAATGATAATGATACAACATATCATCCTATAGATATTATAATCCCATGTTTTGATTTATTTTAGGGTGATGCGAACATGAGCTCTAGACTTGTGCGTGGATAATTAGAAGGGTGATAATGAAAGATGAATTCAGTGACTTCATGTTTCTCATACAAAATTAATATTTAAATAATAATTAATTGAACGAAATTCCTAATTAATAATGCTATATAATACTCTGAAGACTTTTGCTACTGGTAATTGATAATTAGCAATTAGGAATTTCGTTCAATCAATTATTATGATTTAAAAGCAATTGAATAGTTGCAATACCTCTTTTCCTCCCATCTTGATATTTTATAAATTATATGTCAAATTTTTCTACAGTTTTGTTGCGAAACATCTCTTTAAATCAGCAGATACAGTCGACTGTTCTTGAAACCTTCCCTAACCAAACTCAAACTATTATAATCATCGAGAATACAGTTCATTTACAGTAAAAATTTAATACTACATTGAATTTAATATTTATTGAATAGTGTAAAGTTCAACAAATGTGTTGGTTTGCGTACTGGTGTATTACTGTTATAATCTGTAAACTAGTGCATAGTTTTGAGTACAACTAACCGTAGTTAGAACTTACCATTTTAGTCTGTCTTTCACTCTATTATAATGGTTTCATTACCGTTGATTCTGGAAGTTTTTACTGTATAATTCGAGGTTACTGCAAGTTCTTGAAATTGTTTGACTTGATAATTTGTTTGTCAATGGCTCAACAGCCCTATGCGGGCTTAGGCCTACCAGCTGGTTGCCAGTTTCACATGCACTTGACTGAATCAGCAGAGGTGAATGATCATTAACCAGAAACGATGTAACGTGTGGTTAGCTCATTGACATCTCAACCATAAGGTAGTTTTCGCAACCCAGCTTGACTTGATAATTGTGAATTATTAATCAAGAAATGAGCTTGTAAAAAACCTCGCTATCAATCAATATTTGATTAATTTTGTCTATTATGAGTGATTCTGAAGATTCTGTAATCAAAGATCTGACTTTATCATAGTTGACACATTATTTGAATTTTGTTGTTAGATAAGTAATTGTTGTATAAAAGGAAGTTGTTAGTTTATCATAAATATAAATTGAATGGCAACCATGGGCTCCATACTTTGACGTTGTTACCTCTCAATGCCAATACATTGTGCATTAGCGCTAAAGCGCTCTGTTATGATAATGTAATGGCGTGAGAAGAATCTGTTTTAAAATATTTTTCATTCAGCTGCATGAATATTTATGTATATTGCTGTTAAACGAAATAAACGAGCTGTTTTTCAACGAATATTCTTTATTTTCAGGAACTCACCATGTGAAGCGTTTGAATATGAATCTTAACAGCTGCAATCGGGGGTTTCAACTTGTCAATTGTTGAACCTGAAGTTTGATTTATTTCTGTTGTGAAAAAGACTTATGTGGTAATACTATTTCTAGTTTATTTCTCATCAAGGAAAATGTTTGCCAAGAAATTAAAAAGTAAGTGCTAGGAAACAGTTTTGTGGTTTTTCTTGAATCAGAAACTTTTGCACATGAGAAACTAATAGGAGTTAATATACGTCTTTGTAACATCCATTCAATGTTTAGTTTATGTACAAGTATAGTTCAGTTAACTTACAAGTAATACATGTAATGTACATGTAATTACATGTAATTTTCCTCTGAGAGGAGAGAGAGAGAGAGAAATACTGCTTAATTTAATGTTAACAAAACGTCGTTATAACAAGAACGGAATTATAATGTAATTTTCATTTTTCAATTTCATTTTTTACGGGGCACCCAGACCCTCCCCTCCGTACCGGAACCTTAAATTTTACAAATTGAACACTGCTTGTACATAAACTCCTATTCTCATGTGCAAAAGTTTATAGTTCAAGAAAAACTCATAATTTCAATTTAATGAAGTTCTGTAGTTTTTTTTGAATAATGAGATATGTTAGCGACAGCGTAGCCTAGTAGACTTGTACATTGCAACTTTAGTATGCAATCGCGGCTGTGGTCAAAGGTTCGGCATTCTTTTTCTTCCCTAAAATGAAAAATTTTTAGAAACCTTACATAATATGTCGATGTGTAATTCAAAAAGAACCAAATCACATAAAAATCTATTAATGTGTTTGGCTGTAAATGCGTTACATACATACAGGGCTTAATTTGTGTCGGTACGCAGTAAAGAGAGAGAGAGAGAGAAATACTGCTTAATTTAATATTAACAAAACGTTTTTATAACGAGAGCTTCAATATAACGTAATTTTCTTTTTTTTAAAGACGCTACTTCTATAGTAAATCATTTCAATTTTTTAATGTGTTTGGCTGTAAATGCGTTACATACATACCGGGCTTAATTTGTGACGGTACGGAACGGTACGTCGCACCGGTACCTCTGTGAGGAGGGAGAGAGAGAGAGAGAGAAATACTGCTTCATTTAATGTTAACAAAACGTTTTTATAACGAGAGCTTCAATATAACGTAATTTTCTTTTTTTTAAAGACGCTACTCCTATAGTAAATCATTTCAATTTTTTATCGAAAATATGGAAAAATAATGGTAAAAATACTCAACTAAAATCTTTAAAATCACTCTAAATACTAGTTTTTAGATATATATGTCGATGCGTAATTCAAAAAGGACAAAATCTCATAAAAATCTATTAATGTGTTTGGCTGTAAATGCAGTACATACATACAGGGCTTAATTTGTGTCGTAACGCAGTAGAGAGAGAGAGAGAGAGAGAGAAATACTGCTTAATTTAATGTTAACAGAACGTCGTTATAACGAGAGCGGCAATATAACGTAATTTTCTTTTTTTTTAATAAGTCGCTATTTTCAAACCTACTCGCTGCTCCTAAAACAAAGCTTTAATTAAGAATTATTCTATCACAAAAATAATATTATCTTCGATACACAAATTGGAGAAAAATTCATTGTAGCTTTGTTTTGTGGAGCTCCGTTGCGAAGCACGGGTGGCATCTAGTCCCTGAATAAAATGAAATGAAAACAGTAAAGTAATATATGCATTCTCCAATCAAAGAACAATGAGATATTTTTAAAACCCTTACATAATATGTCGATGCGTATTTCAAAAAGGACCATATCCCATAAACATCTATTAATGTGTTTGGCCGTAAATGCAGTACATACATTTACAGCGCTTAACTTGTGTCGGAACGCAGTAGAGAGAGAGAGAGAGAGAGAAATACTGCTTAATTTAATGTTAACAAAACGTTTTTATAACGAGAGCTTCAATATAACGTAATTTTCTTTTTTTAAAGACGCTACTCCTATAGTAAATAATTTCAATTTTTTATCGTAAATATGGAAAAATAATGGTAAAAATACACAACTAAAATCTTTAAAATCACTCTTAAATACTAGTTTTGAGAAGTTTGAATTCCATTTTTTACCGGGGGCAAGCTCCCACCCAGACCCTCCCCTCCGTACGGGAACCTTAAATTTTACAAATTAAGCACTGCTTGTACTTAAACTTCTTTTATCATTTGCAAAAGTTT
This sequence comes from Laodelphax striatellus, assembly GCA_017141395.1. Lineage (NCBI taxonomy): Eukaryota > Metazoa > Arthropoda > Insecta > Hemiptera > Delphacidae > Laodelphax > Laodelphax striatellus. Next base: position 13,336,088 of record CM029544.1, on the reverse strand, counting down.
ATAGTTCAAGAAGAACTAATAATTACAATTTAATGCAGTTAGTTTTGTCGAATAATGAGATATGTTAGCGACGGCGTAGCCTAGTAGACTTTTACATTGCAACTTTAGTATGCAATTGCTGCTGTGGTCAAGAATTCAATTTCCAGCATTCTTTTTCTTCCTTAAAATACAAAATTTTTAAAAACCTTACATAATATGTCGATGCGTAATTCAAAAAGGACCAAATCCCATAAAAATCTATTAATGTGTTTGGCTGTAAATGCGTTACATACTTACAGGGCTTAATTTGTGTCGGTACGCAGTAAAGAGAGAGAGAGAGAAATACTGCCTTATTTAATGTTAACATAACGTCGTTATAACAAGAGCGGCAATATAACGGAATTTTCTTTTTTTTAAGAAGTCGCTATTTTTAAACCTACTCGCTGCTCCTAAAACAAAGCTCTAATTAAGAATTATTCTATCACAAAAAGAATAATATCTTTGATACACACACACATTAGAGAAAAATTCAATGTAGATTTGTTTTGTGGAGCTTCGTTGCGAAGCACGGGTGGCATCTACGCCCTGAATAAAATGAAATAAAAACAGTACAGTAATATAATTATGCATTCTCCAATCAAAGAAAATAAATGAATAACAAATGATAGGTCCATAACTATAAGTTGTGCGTAGATAGTGATTATGATGATAAGGATGATACACAAGAAAATGCCTGACAGAATGGGAATCGAACCAATCACCACTTGCAGCGCCAATTGACTGCAGTTGTGAGCCCAGCCTACTGGGCTACGCTGGCTCGCCTTATTTCCAGTACTGAGTTTCCATTTATTTCAATTTGTTTATTGTTATCCTTGTTCACTGACTATAATCTGTAAAAATAAATTTGTATTAATAATAAATGACTTCCGTCTTTGCTTCAAACGTTTTTGTGTTTTCAAGCCGATCTTTTTGCCGAAAAGTATGATGCTCAGAATTTTATTTTAAGGCCTGTGTCCACGGTCAAATTTTCATCCAGTAAGATACATTCAAGTCCATCAAATTATACATGATACAATTATAAGTTATAGTAATTATACAATTTGATACATGATGCGATATATATGATACAAGACGATTCAACAAGAATTGAAAGATATTTGATTCTGTTTTTGCAGGTGATACTGTACTTTCTTATTCAGGTATTGATGATGAAGAAGATATAGCCTTATCAAATGAGTTCTGACTTGAGAGTTTTGAATTACTGGTCCAGTAAAAATTGAAAGACAAAATATATTCAACTTGAGAGGAGATTAATTCTTTGATGAAGATTTGTTTTATCACAGTTATTCAAAGTGTATTACACTTTCTATCTCGTTCACTTCAGGTATAGCTCAGACATCTGGACTGAAAATGAATAATTGTCATTACAACTCATTACCGCTTTTTACCACGTTCAAAAAGTATAAAATTTTCATTCACCATTTACAGTATGGATGGATCCTAGTTGATGAATTCTTACACTTACTCCGTTTTGGAAAGTTATAATGAGATAATTTATTATCAGTTCAGGTGCCTTAACAAAGTGAAGGACTGTAAATACATTTTTAATAGGTAACAACAGATATATCTGTCAACTTTGAAAAGTAAAATACTATATTGGAGCAGTGTAATGATTATGAATAATATACAATGAAACATCAATAATTTAAGACTCATGATCAACAGCTCAGATATCAAAGAGCTATCATCGCATATAAAATAATGTAAACCGATAAAAATATATATATATGTATACCTGTAAGCACAGACGATAGGAGTATTACATACCTAGAAGAATACTAGATATATCTAATCTGTGCTGTAACAAGAATTTGAATTCATTCCAAATAGTTTGAATGTTAAAAAGCTACATTTCCAGGATGATACTGATAATACTTGATACTAAAACTTGATTTGTAAGCTTATTTAGACTACTTGAAATTATTTTTACTAATTAGCTTCTCCCTAGATTCTTACTAGAATTTCCCTACACAAAATGGAGTATTCTCGGAACTAATGAACAGTTTCGGAAAGTTTGGAATGCTCATTATTCTCTTTTTTATATTTTCAACAATGACATTAATGATATCTTAGCGTTATAAAAAACTGATAAACCGAAAGCAACATATTTTGTTCAATATAAGATATAAAATGTTTTGATAAAAACCTATAAACGACCTTAAAAAGCGACACATCCTTATTTGCAAATGTCAAAAATGAAATATTTGGACTTATTTCATTTATAGAAATTTCTTGAACATAAGATTATTGAATCTTATTTAATATTTAGATTCAATGATGGTCAATTTATTTTAGGGAGTATTTATTTTTATATATATTTTTTTATATATTTATTTTTCAAGTAAGGCATTTATCATTGAAATAATTATAAAATTGAAATATTAAAATAATACATAATTTTGCAATGTCTCAAAATTGATATTTTTCCAGAATGTTCAGCTTCTGGACAAATATTTGTAAATAATTGATAAATTTTACAAATTGTTTCAGTAATGTTTTAAAAGTTCTTCGTAGTAGATGAAGAATGGAATGAAAGTTGTGCAATTTATCTATTGACCCATCAAGTAAATTTGACAAATTTTATGGAATTTACACTAATAAAGGTAGAATTTAGTGAGATAGATGTGCTTCATAAATTATGTGAGAAAGATTGAATACAATATTATTTATCAAGTACCTAGGTGAAAGAATGAGACCACTTTTGTCTATTCCAAAGAGAATTTATTACAATAATTACATTCTTTCACCTATACTTGATAAATCTTGTTCAATCTATCTCATAATTTATGAACTACACTAATTCAGTTAGTAAAACGCGTTTAATCGTTTATCCTCTTACGCACACGAGTCTTATTAAATGTCGAGTATTATCAAATGTAAGAATAATATTTAGGAACAACTGTATGTTATTCATTGTAAACGTATGCTTGGAATAATATCGAAACACAAATCAATTATTTCCGTTTGAATAGAGGCATTCAATATGAGAGATTCTATTAATAATCTGTTTGGGATGTGTGAAACGCGATTTAATTAATTGACATCTATATTCAATATCGTCCTTATTGGTCATAAAATCTATGTTTATTTCTGTTCAAACGTCTTACCTGTTCCTATAATACGCAACTGGTCAGCTGAAAGTGCACCTACAAAGCCGAAATCATAGTGCAATCTCGAATGTAATTATCAACATTGATATCTGATTACAATATCATTTCACTAGATGAGTGAATTACTGTTTGTTGAATCTATCCAGTCGAACTCTGTCAACTGTAGTGTTGTTTTATTTTCAAGTGACAACTGATTTTACTTAATAATAATTTAAACTTTAACATATAAACATATAAGCTGACTTTACTTAATAAACATGGTGAGTCTTTTCTTCTGTTTTTTAAGAATAATTTTGTGGTCCTGGAGGAATGTGTTTCTTCAAGACTTATGAAAAGCGTAAAATTTACTAAAATTAACTTTGGTTAATTCGTAAAGGTTATAAGTTGAAATTTAACAGATTAGAAGTATAGAACCGTCGAGGTTCGTGTTACTCCAGTTCCCAAAAATAATTTGAATAATAATTTCAATAATCTTCGCCCAATAAAGCATTCATTTTCCTGAACTGAAAACTTATACTGGATAGTGAAGAATTCTAGAATAACAATTATTGTTCTAACTTCATTCTTTGTGTAGAAATAACAATGATGTGGTTCTATGTGTCAGTATTTCAGAATCAAGCCTAATTCGTTGATTTTCACAGGTTGCTATTTTTCAATGGATTTTTCTAGTTACTTATCTAGTAGGTGCATTATCAGCTCCATTTTCACCTTGTCCGGATGTCTTCACTTATCAATGGATGAACAATTCTGGTCCTTGGGTTGGTCTAATATCAACTCAACCTCCGCCAACATTGATGCAAATTAAATTGGATGTTTATTTGTATTTGACAGCTGCTCTTCCTACGGTATGTACCTCTTCATTTATTATGGTCAGTCAACTTGAGAAGAAACTTGGTAAATACTTGAGGAAAAATTTAATACCCGATCATAAAAGTGGGAGTGCAGAGGATATTATTTACTAATCGATTTATTAAAAAAAAAATTACAAAATTTTACTATCCAATTACAGAAACTGATTCTAGGTCAATATCTTATAACACTATGCAATGTTTCATAAAAGATTGAACATTAAAATTTGAGTAATTAGGAAATATATTTATGTATTTGTAAAAGATTTTTCTCAACCAATTTTTTTCAGAATCAGGCATTTAATATCAAGTTTATATTAGCTCACTCTTTTAATTGATATATCTACTATCAACTCCTCCAAATCAAATAGAATAAAATTTTATTTTAAGACTACTCCAGTCTTCTATAATATTTTTGTAGTCTTCAAACTATTATTAATTATAATACACATGCGATAGATAGTGTTAATTATTTGTACTATTGTGTGAGTTTTTCATCGTAACTACTGCTGTGAAATTGTATAACTTTGTTTTAATAACTTCATTATTATTCAGAGAAGGCAAAATGTTTCTTACTAATATCACATTTTTCAAAATTTTCAGAAGTATGCTGGTATTCTAGAATTGTATGAACCTAAAAGTATTATTGTGAAGCGTTTGATGATAGGAGATTTTAAGCCAATAAAATATGTAATTCAATTCCCATTGACAAATCCTCTGCCAACTGTCAAAAATATCTCCTCCAATGGAAAAACTTTGTGTGTAGGACCAAGAGGTGAGTAGACCTCAAAGCGTTTTATAATATCAAGCACGAATTTCAAAATAATAGCCGTCTTTATAGTACAGGTAATTCTCTTCATTCAAATAGTTGATTCAAAGTAATAATTGTTCGGATTCAGAGCCAACTTTTGTATTACAGTATCTTCATTTGGGATGATTCGTAATTAGAGGATGAAACGTTCTAGTGAAATTACTCTGTATTCATCAAAACCAAATTGTTATTCTAATGGGAATTGATGGGCTTTACTTAGCCTACTAGTTTCTCAATTTTTCACTCTCCATTTTCTATTTACATCTTCATGTACGACATGAAATGAGAATGGAAATAAATGATTAATAATTATGCTGACGAAAATGTTAATCAATATTAGGCTAACTCGTCAAAATTCCGCAACTGCAAGTATTGACAACACAATCTGTAGCTGAAGGATAATCGTTGAACTGTGCTAAATAAAAAATTATTCCTTTGATGTGTGTTTCGTGTTATGTGTTTTAATTATAAATTTGCTTATGGAAATTAATTGAAACATTTTGTTAGTTTGCGGTAATGTTTGTTGAATTTATTCCAGTGTTTGCACCTGTTGTAACAACTATTCACCTGGAGCACACGTTGTATCCACCTCTAGACAGAATAAATCAAGTTTCCCCTGGTGGGGCTCAAGTGGGGCCTCCATCAAATGGAGGAGCTACAAGAATCGATTTAAGTCCAGCATCAGTTGAAGGTAGGCCCTACATTGAATTTTTCATCATTTCTTCTTCCTTATTTTTTATACAGTAAGTTGCCCCTGTCAGTAAAACAATTATTGGCATCAAGATTTAGGGTAATGCTATCTCAGTTGCTTTGAGCATCCTACGATGTTAATGAATGCATTGATTACAATTCATTTATTTATTAGCATCCTAATAAATAATTTATTGGTGAGGTGGAACAACCTTCGGGTCTCCCCACCGAAAAAGCTATACGCTAAATAAATAATAATAATAATAATTAGCATCCTTTGACCGCCTTTTATAGTGGAATTGTCAGTAATTTAATATACTACTTCTCATATTTTACTTCTTCTATATCTTGTTGGACAGTCTGAAAATGCTTCTTTTTATTTTTGTTCAATAACGAAGCCTGATGTACAAATTTGTATTCAATGGCAAACAAAATATTCTCTTTCTTATTTATTAACTCTTTACAAAAGTTATTAAATTAATAAAGTAATATGAATAATAAGATTATTAAATTTCTAACAGTTTTTTTTTGCTAGGGATGATGCCCACATAAGCTCTAAGCTTGTGCGTGGGTAATGGAAGGATGATGATGAGATATGAATGGACCTACAGCTTTACGTGGGTTCCGAACCACCGGGAAGTGATTTTGTAGCTCATATTTTTTTGTATTTAGAGGAGCCGATCACCGATACAACAGGAGTGGTAGGCACTGTCTCTTATCTAATCTCACCGATTAGCCTCGCCTCTGCCACTGGGACCAACTCGCTTCCCACAGTTTCTAATTTAGTTTTTAAATCATTCATTGATGTTTTATGATGTCCACTGTGAGAATAGATTGATTGTATAAGTTCATTCGAGTAACTTATATACTATTTATAGGCCTGATTAATTAAAATATTCTTTTGGATTGCAGAAAATGAAGAGTGCGGCCGTGCAACTAATCTGAATCCTCTAATTATTGGTGGATCGAATATAGAGCGGGGATCTTGGCCTTGGTTGGTAGCAGTTTATGTGGTCGATGCTCTTGGAATCAAATTCCACTGCAGTGCAACTTTGATCACATCAAAGCATGTCATAACAGGTTAAGTAATTGATTTTACACGTTTTTTAGGGTGATGCCCACATGAACTTTAGACTTGTGAATGGGAGGGTGGTGACGATGAGAAATGCTGGCTATAGAAGACTTAATTTAAATTGGCGGATTGGGTATGTTTGTTGAGAGATGACAACTATAGTAGAATTTTGGATGAATGGATAAATGTAAGCTTTATGTTGTTTTGTATGGGAATTTAGTATTTAGAATTTAGTCAATTTAATATTATTAATTACTATATTTATGGTCATGCCAAATAAAGAAGATGGATACCGAATACAATTACAGTATAATGTCAAATTCGATGCCAGGGGGCTATTTCATAAAATTTCCCTGTAAATCAAGGATTAGAGTCATTAGAGACATTAGAGTCTCGATTTTTAAATTTCATTGTATAAGTCCTACTATAAATTCATGTCTGATTTTTTCAGACGAACAGTGAGTCTGTTTTTTCCTGATTTACAGGACTTCTAAAGTTCCATGAAACAGGCTTCAGCTTGAAAGATAAATCATTTTCCACAGAATATTCTTGAAATTTTAAAACCCCTCGCTGTTGGAGGGGTTTAGAAATGTACCTTAGTATTAGATATTTTTCCAATTCTCATCACAATCCGGTATATCAAGTTTCATTGAAGTGATAGTTGACTAAATAGGCCTAATATTATATTTTCATTATATGTTATGATCAATTTATAGGCCTAATTTATATTTCTTGTGGAAATATTTATTCCATATTTGAGATATTTCAATTTGTCCATTCAATAGTCAGTTTATTACGATTTGATATTTAAGTTTTGCAGAATGATAATATGATAATTATAGTGTACACGTTGAATTTATGAAAATATTTTGGAATGTTTTAAAAACGGTATTATTATTTTTATATTGATAAAATATGCGCAGCCGCCCATTGTGTTAGTCACGATTCAACTGGTGTTCTTACGGAGGACTCAGTGCTGCTTTACTTGGGAAAATTCAATCTCAAACAATGGACTGAACCTGGCTCAGTTTTAAAACAGGTACTTTGAAACAGAAATTCATTCTATGTCTAGCTAATATCACAGCCATATGAAATGCATGTTCTTATATAGGCTGCTAGGCCCACTATATGGCTGTGATATTGAAACTGAAATACAGTGTAGCAGCCTGTATATAAGAACATACATTTCATTCCTATCACTAAATCTTGTGAAGCTATTTTCAAGATATATCATGAATATATATTCTAAAATTGACATCAGTAAATTATTTTGCATTATTGGAGTTAAAGGTGGGCTATCAAGTTTCATTATCAGCTCTTCAAAGTTCTATGATTTATTTTGGTAGCTTGTTTTCATGAATATGTATATACGAATATGAGTATATCATAAAGAATAAAGAATAAATTTATTGCCAAGCAAATAAATACATGTTACATAGTTTTCATAAATATGTATATACGAATATAAGTATATCATAAAGAATAAAGAATAAATTTATTGCCAAGCAAATAAATACATGTTACATAGTTTTCATAAATATGTATATACGAATATAAGTATATCATAAAGAATAAAGAATAAATTTATTGCCAAGCAAATAAATACATGTTACATATCTTTCTTGGTTGAATATGAACTTGAGATATTATTTCTCCTAATTAATTCAATTACGGAGATCAAATTTAAAGAAAGAAAAGACACATCTTCAAAAAAAACTATTTTCAAAAACCATTGGCAACACCCAGCAAAGGGAACTCCTGTCCTACGAGTGAGAGCATCAATTCAAACATACGTTATATCTTTAATCTTTAGGATGTCGAAAAATTGCAATTGAAATTCATCCAATGTGAAACATCCTATCCTTATATTTTGCAATTTAGTATTAAAATTGAATTTAGTGGCTTATTGTAAAGGCGATAGTGACTTAAATAAAGTGTCTTATGTATTTGATGTATCTGAATAAATAAATTATTGGTACATTAATAATAATAATTATTATTATTAATTCAAGGTCAATAAATCAAGATCTTGCATTTGTCAATAATCAATTATAAAAATGTCAAAAAAACTTCCTTGGAACTCTCTACTAAATTATCATATCAAACTATAGATGACTAATAATAATTTAGGAAGCTCTTGATTTATCTTGTATTAACAACTCTGCTGTGGAAATTATAGTCTACCCTCTTGAGTAGAAATTTTTCGTGTATTCGTTTAAGGAAAACAACATGCTTAAAACTGTAAATATTTCTCACTTTGTGGAAAAGTGCATATTATGCATTCCACTCGTAAGAATGAGCTCCATCAGCAAGTAGATAGAACCTAGAAAACGTTTTTTGTATAAAATCGCCTGAATTGGAAGATATGAACACATGTATAAAATTGTACGAAGTGTTTTTATACATATCACTAATGTGTTGATTTGCATTTCACTGATGAATTATCTTCATTAAGAAAATGTTAATTATAGACAAATGCGTTATTCACTTGCAGGCTACCAAAATAAACATTCACCCCGATTACAATCGGTCCATTTATTCAGCCGATATAGCAGTAATACAATTTGAAGCCATAAAGGAGTGGACAAATTACATACGTCCAGCTTGCCTATGGAGTAGATCATCCAAGATAGAACCTTTTCTTGGTCAAAAAGGAAAGATTACAGGCTGGGGTCATAATATTGCTGGCACAGGAAAATTACAAATTCCACATTCATTGCAAGTTCCCCTGGTTGATCAGGAAGAGTGCATCCGTAGTTTTCCGGATTATCGACACATAATGACTGAACAGACACTTTGTGCCGGAAGCAGAAATGGTAAGGAGGACACCTAAAAAGTGTCAACTACTCGAACTATTATTCGTCCATCCTAAATACAGCTTGTTGATTATTTTTATACAACATACCATAATTTCTTGATTGCTAAACAAGAAACTAGTATCTAGTCTAGTATATGCCTTTAGTAAATGAGCAAGCATTATTCCTATGTTCAACTCTCACTGTATTATTTGGAAAAGTTTTCAAGTTGTTGAAGTATTAGTTTTAATTGAGATGAGGTTCTATATTAAGATGAGGACTACAGCAATAAAATTATACTAATAATGAAGATGTCGTATTTGAGTTTTGTTTCGCTTATTGTCTTTACTAGGTATTGTAGTAAAGACGTTTATTGTCTTTACTTATTGTCTTATTACCATACGAGTACTTACTACTTACAACTTACTACTTTACTACGTCTTGTAGTAAAGACGCTTATCGTCTTTACTTATATTGTCTTACTACTTTACTACGTAGGAATTACTGCCAATATTGGTTACACTGATTATTATTTGATACACTGAATAGAGGGTTTCTCTTGAATTATTATATTAATAAATTAATTGTTCTGGATCAATGTTCTTTTTTCACTCGATCAAATTGCAGTCACTTTAAATGTTATACAAATGTATTATCAAATAGTATTATCTATTATGTATTGTAAAACGTAATGAATAACAATTAATCATCTAATGCTGTGTTTACACAATCAAATTTTTCATCAAATTCCACTCAATAGAATGACCTTGAACTAAGAGCTGATCAGGTACCCCTAAATTAAACATGGACTGTTATAATGTGAAAACATTTTTATGAATGTCTTGTACCATATTATACCTAATTAGCTGTTTCAATATTCTTATATTGAATGGAATTGGATGAAAAATTTGATCGTGGACACACAGCTTAAGCAATCTGTACTTAAAATAACTTATTTTCTGTTACTTATGATGATATTTATTTATCTTACTCTGTATATGCTAAAACTATTTTTCAGTTATTTTATTCTCCTGATATGTCTTTTTTTATTTAAGGAACTGGTCCTTGTAATGGCGATAGTGGAAGTGGTTTACTGATGCTGAATACAGATACTTGGCAGTGGGAGCTGAGAGCAACCGTCAGTATTTCTCTTTTTAACTCAACATCTCAAACATGTGACTTGACAGAATACTTTTTACTTACCGATGTAGCGAAATACCGCTATTGGATATTATCCCTGATGGAATAAAAATATAAATTTGTGTTACCCTTTGAATTTCTTTGTAAGCTTCTTGTTATTGTTGAATTAAAAAATAAAACTATTAATTGAATATTCTTGTTTTCCTTCATCAAATACATTTCAGTTGTATTGGTTAAGACTTAGGGGAGACTAATCGTTTACCTCTCTAAATAAATTAATTTTTTCATCGTGAATGTGGATGGGAATGAATTTATAAATCATCAGTGAATTAATAAATTTATCGTCAATCAATCTTCAGTAATAGATAAATTCTCAATCTCCGTCAATAGTCTCGAAGTAATGGAGAAAAGCACCTCCTTCATATTGAACTCTAGACTTAAATCGTATTGTTCTTGTTTGCTTCCAAGTTTTGAAACTTTTACTCCACTGCAGGAGAGCAAACTTAATTGATATTACAATCAAACTTATTGATTGTACTTCCAGTATATAGTGGACATGCTGAATCAGAATTTTACCAATCGCATTTAAGCAATCTATTTGTAGTTTAAACTTCAACAATATGAATTGCTTCTCAAATAAACAAACACGAATTGATAAATTCAGATACATGATTGCTCAAATGCTCATATTCATCCATAATGGATTCATGATCTCGACCAAAGAGACAATATTGATTTAGGAGAAGTAAGAATTAAACTAAGTCATGATAAATGGGAAAATGATGGTTTATTATTTTTGCATATGAAATGTACATTACGAAACATAACATAAATTACATTAACCAGAAAAGCTTCTCGAATCAATTGCTTAAAAGGCAATTCGCTGACAATGTGTCTCAATCATACAACGATTACTGTACAGAAAATAATTACCGTAGATTTCAAAAATATAATACAATATCAAGTGCAATCAAGAATTTTTACTTTCAACTATCAGGCACAAGCTTAAAATTGTATCACTAAATTATTGATCTGAATTTTATCAATAAAATCACTCTTCAAATGTGCAATTCAGACAATTCTTATTTTAGATATCACATTATTAAAATGAAGATAACATGTGCTTAAATCAATAAGGTTTTTGAAACAATATCGTTTACTTTCAATAAAACAATATATGGATATGCATAATTATATTATAAAATTGTGGGCTGAGATGGAACGAAAAGTTATGATGTAAAACTTTAAATCTATAACAGAAATAGTTATGAACTGAACGTACATCTGCATGAATTCATCCTCTTAATGAATGTTTTTATATTCATCTCATAATGGAAGAAATATAACTTCACTTCTCAAACCACAAAATAAAATGAGAATCAATTCTCGAACAGCCCTTTTCAAAACTTAAAATTAAATAACCTTAAATCTAAAACTTTTGATATGCATTGATTAGGTGGACAGTCACATAACATTATACATAAGCTTATATTGGAATAACATGCACAGGAACAAGTAATATGTTCTCCAGAACCTTGAGTGCTACAATGCAGCATGATAAAATTAATGTAGAAAAGTAACATACACTATCCTAATATGATTTAATAATCAAATTATTATTATTATTTGAGCTTAACACTAAATGATGCAATAATATACTGTACAATGTATTAACTATTAAATCGCTTCTATCTAATAATTAATGAATTTCACAAATATACAAAATGATGATCAGCAATATTCAACCCGCAGGTAATAAAAAGTTATTTAAAAATATCTTATGCAATACTCGAATATGTGTAATGCATATGGAATTTCAATTTAATTGAAACTTCACATTGAGTTTAGAAGGAAGTAAATAAAAAAGCACTTATTCTTGTCCTGCAGAATATTTTGATCATTGAAAGATCAATAAGGATGTTTCAAATGAAAAATAAAAGAATCGAGTTAGAACCGTATTAAAAAGTATAGAAGTTGTCACAACTACAGATTTATTGATTTATTTTGAAATACTGGTTTTGGTTGTAACACCATTTGTTGTTGTGACAACATCTAGTGTTTTTATTCGATAGGGATAACTACTAGAATAAAATCTCCTTGACTACTACAGAGTGAGTGAAAGGTATCAATTTCATTCCAGACATAAAATCGTTATATTTATTTTAATAGATGAATTTTTAATCTATAGAGAGTTGTAGGGAACTGTGTTTATAAACGTAAAGCGAATACGTTGTCTCCAGTAAACTTCATGGTTCGAAAAGGTAGAGAAATGGCTCAAGTCAATAATGGTAGGAATATTGATAAATCGTAGCAATTGAGATGATATTTTAATTGGATTAAAATTGTTAAGTAGTATCGAGTAATTGATCAATTTCTGTAGTACATACATTACTGAATGAAAATGCTATGAAATGAATAGGCTATACGTGACGTGGTACAGTGATGATCATAGTGCAATATAATCAAATATGGTGGAAAATTGAAGCAGAATTTGAGATGACATGATTTACAAGGAACTGGAGCTTATCACACATAATGATATTTCATCAAATCATTCTAATTTTCCATCTTTGGCAAAATTAAAACACCATAATAATTCAGAATGGAAAGTGACATCTGAGACAGAAGAGAATATCGTACCGCCTTAAATAAGTAACTTAATGATTGTAAAAAACCCAATCATTATGGTAACGTTCTGGGTTGGTAACAAGAACTGACTTGAAAATCCAAATTCGAATAAAATACTCAAAAATACTAATAGAATACAGTGATTGCTAGATTCAAGAGAGTTATGGGATGGGTCTCTGAATTAAAGAAACTCCCAGTTTATCACAAGAAAATCTACTACTTGCTCGGTCTTATTATTTAGATTATTTCAAATGGAAAAAATTATCTTCAATGTAGAGAATCTGCTTGTTTTTATTAGTTTTTAGTAACTATCAAATTTAGAAAATACAATAGAGTATTGGAATTATCTGATTTATAAGTTATCTCATATAACTCTTGTTTGTTAGTCTTATGCCCGGTTTTTCAGTCGTTCAATAAACTTATTGAATCAATAACTTTTTTTGCATTTGAAAACACATGGTTATTGATTCAATAGTGCTATTGGATCCATAAACTGTCTATTGAGCGACTGAAAAACCGGGCATAATATTTGTGTGTGGGTAATTAAAAGGATTATTAAGGAAGCTAAGTGGACCTACAATTTAAAGTGGATTCCGCACCACCGGAAAGTGATTTTGAGTAAATAACTAAAAGGTAGATGTGATTATGTAATCGCATAGAGTAACTATACTCTATGGTATGGTTGTTATCTGTGGTAATAGTCATCAAGTCTAAATCGTCACATACTGAACTGTCATCTCCTATCGTATTGCTGGATAAACATGGAACTATTTTTATAGCAAATACTGTAATATATTTTTCTTACTACCCTGAATTTCACATTACAAGCCCTGTACATCAAAATTCTCAATGACACACTCCAATTATGAATTATTTAAGTTATAAGTGATGCGTTCAGATGTGATATGATTTCAAAACTATGTGTTTAGTATAATACAGTACTTCATGAAAGCTCTGTAGTGAACTATAAACTTGCTATAAATTAAATAATGAACAAAAATCTATATATACTTGGGGTCGAATTATAATAAATTGAGTATATAATTGATTCGCTATTCCACTTTTTCCATCTAGTGCACCATTTTAAACTCACTATTATTGAATTTTCTAGTCACGAAATCTATTATGAAAATCAGTTATAATATTATGAAAATATATTTTATCAAAATAATATCATTCTAACATTAGTGTTGTGATGTTTCAATTGAGTATATTATTATGTTCTTGCAGTTAAGCTCTTAAATAGTATGCATTTATACAAGGGTGGTGAATACTTGGGGAAATCAACAAATTCAGGCTAGATAATAAGTACCTAAGGAATGTAGATAATTCTTTCAATAGTTAATTTTTGTTTTAATAATGAAGAGTTTTTCAAATAAGAGAAAATTTACAAGACATTCATTCTAGAATTGAAATTTGTGGTAGGCCTACGAATAAACCTACTTTTAGCACCATTAAAATTTGATTGTTTTTTTAATAAATTTTATACTAAGATGAATATCAAATCGATATCTATTCGCCAATCATGTGGATAATTTTTAAGAGATTTAGAGTGATTAAATGAATATTCCAAAGAGAAATGTGACAGTCACCTAGCTCATTTATTAGGCAAAAATTAAATTTTTATTTCATAAAGACTTGATGAGTAGGCTAATAGTTGAGTTTGGTGTTATTTTATAGAAGTTAGCTCCAGGTTGGATATATCGTCGAAAAATTGATTAAAAAATTTAATATTAACAACAAATTTGAAATCAAGAAAGTTTCTATAATAGTTGAATAGAGCTAGATGAATATAAGTTTCATACTCTATCAATCAGCATAAAAATTGAGAAATAAATTCTTAGTCATAATAAATTATTATATTATAACGTGATAGTATTGTGAGAATTTTTTTTAGCTGTGAGATAACGGTAGACATGGTAAAAGGAAGACACAGACTACACTTTAAAAGAAAAATTATATATGGGCTAAGGTGCGACTATTATTCAAGCTAAGGAGAATAGAGGAAAGCTTTATAAGATAGCTGCTGTTAAACGTATAGGCCTAGGTACGGTATTCTAAATTCAAAACGATGGGATAAAAGTATTTGAATACATGAAGATCTTTTAAGAATGTATTTTCGGGTACATCCTCAACGCTCAAATAACATTATTCTTGAGTTAAAAATTTACAATGTCGATTGGAATCAAATATAAATTTTAAGAAATAATGTCTTTAAGATTGTCACAGTCACTCCTTAACCTAGTTTGAATGTATAAATAATACAAGTTACGTTTTGATTTTAAAAGCTGGTCACTGCGTTATGGAAGGCTATGCCCTGAAAAATAAAAATAATAATTAATCAATTAATCAGCCATTATAAATAATTAATTGAATTGCATACTTTCAACAATAGCCATGAACATAATAATTCAGTACATTACAACGTTTCTCACTTTTAAATCTATTAATGGATGTAAACAATGAGTACATTTCGTACCATAATGAGTACAATAGGTGTAGTAGAAAGTAATAGGATTTTCGATCCGTTTGCAAATAAAATTATTTTTAGTTTATACATCAACAAGATTTATAGCTTGTATATTATTATTTCTAAAATTCTACTAACCTTTTGATGATGCTGAGGTCAAACTATAAGGCTCCTCAACTTGACCATAGGTGAAGTAGAAAGTAATAGGATTTTCGATACGTTTGCAAATAAAATTATTTTTAGTTTATACATAAACAAGATTTGTAGCTTGTATATTATTATTTTTAAAATTCTACTAACCTTTTGATGATGCTGAGGTCAAACTATAAGGCTCCTCAACTTGACCACATTTGTGTTGTTATATTTTGCCATATCAACTTTAGCAGCCGGCTCATTCTTTTTTGTTTGGGTATGCCAAACCAAAATCTGAAAAATTGAAATAAACTTTTGAAAGAGGAACATTATTGGATTTAAAGTGTTGATTGAGTGTATGGATTGACATAATAAAAAAATGGATGGCAAAATATGAATGGAACATCATGTGATGTTCATAATGAACATAAAAAAGTCTGTTAGAACACATATTATAATACACCCACTTTGTAATACGCTATTCTAGTGGAAATGCATA
The DNA here is from genome assembly GCA_017141395.1 of Laodelphax striatellus. NCBI lineage: Eukaryota > Metazoa > Arthropoda > Insecta > Hemiptera > Delphacidae > Laodelphax > Laodelphax striatellus. The sequence goes on along the minus strand of CM029544.1, from coordinate 13,319,854 downwards.
ATCTATTTAAAACGGTAACATACCTTTGTACAATTTTCTGCTTTAAATTCTATATCTTTTGGATCAAAGGGTGATAAACTCCTTAGGAATCCATCCTCTTCAAACCCAGGCTTGTAAGGCATAATTGCGTTCGGCCTCTGAAATAATTTCATCAAGTGATTAATAATTATTATTCATAAATAAGTAGGCTATAACTTTTCAGAAATTTCTCAAAAAGAATACTTTTTATGTATAATATTGAAAAAAGTTGAAAGAAGAACTATTTAAAATGAGTGGGAAATATGGGTGGATTAATGACGAGTAAAGGAAAATGAAGATTCTATCAATGAATAAAATTGAGTCAAAGTTCAATAATTCAAATTGATGTTAATTAGTAGGCATACAACTACAACTATTTAGTGGACTAATGAGTAAAGGAAAATGAAGAGTCTATTAATAGAAAATTGAGTCAAAGCTCAAAAATTCAAATTGATCTTACTGTAATTAGTAGGCCAACAATTACAATTATTCCGCAAAAGAGTATTCATACTCTTCAAATATAAAGAGTTGAAATCCTCCATTTATATTGAATGTGAAGTGGAAGAACGTTTGAACTCTATGCATGTGAGAGATACATAATTTATCGACAAATCCGGGAGAATTTTCCTACACAATCTGTTTTAGCTTCAACAATTCCTACAAAATTTTGAATAAACAATTTTTTTCAACATTTGACTTGTGTAAAGTGTTTGATTCTCAAACAAGTAATTAGTATAATATCATATTATGTATCCGAATTCGAACGAATATTCTGTAAGTCACCCAATAAACTGGGAAATCGTAAAGAAATTCATTGGGAATGTATAAAGACATTTTTATATCCAAATCTTTAAAAAATCAATATTTTTTTCTCTACAACGATCATAAATTGGTTCTATATTTTAAATAATAAATTTATTAGGCTAATTCCTATTGGGAGAATCCTATAATTGCAAACAGTGCAGAATAAAATAAATATGAAAAACCTTGCATGTACAAAGTTGAAATTACCTCATGAAGAAACTGTACACTGACTGCGAAGCCAGCCATATCCACTGGAAACTTACGACCAGCTACCCAGCCATCATAGAAGCCTAGAAATGTGCCATTATGGATGACCGGGGTACTAAGGCCAAATTTCGTGCACAGTCCTACTGGCCACATGGACACTTTTCTAGTGAACCTCATCTGAGAAAAACAAACAGGAATAATAGTTATAGAATAACCTTTAATATCTGCAGTAACCTGCAAAACCTTCCAAATACTAACGATTACTTTTATAATCTATAATAATAATTTATAATCTCTGCATATGATGGTGTATAGTTACGGATCACAATATTCCTTATTTTATTTCATTTAAGGTAAAGCTTATGATCTACAAGAAGTAATCAAAGTATAAGATGAGCTTATTAATGAAGTTATCTATGAAGGTTGTGGAGTCAACCATTTTCACTCTTGTTTTTACTATTTGTAGTCTATTTTAGAACTTATAGAAATTATTTGTAGTTTAATTATTTGTTGTCTTTTAAGAGACATTATGGAACACAGTTTGAAACCCCCAGTTTTTGAAATAACTCCGTTTTGAATTTACTGTTCATATTTCTTGGTACACGTGCACCAAAGGTATCATGTTGTCGAATATTATATTAAGGAATTATTTGTTTTCTCCCTTTGGATGAAGTCTTACATCCACCTGTAGTCAATATATCTAGTGTTAATAACACTAGTGTAACACTTTATTGTTAACATCAATTATTGATGTTAACAATAAAGTATTTACGGTTGATAAATTACTAAACAGTTTGAAAACTTATAAGTTGTCAGTCTACTTCATATTTAGTTACTGATCAAACTTATAAGTTAATTACTGAACAAGCGAATGTAAACCATATAACTCTAAAATAACACTGGTCAACAAAGATTCTGTTACATTTATAACATTTGCTGAATCTCTTGTATTTTTGATTGCTGATTCCTTCTATAAGATTAAGTCAGAGATTTCGTTCTATTTTTTCCAATGATGTAGTTGCTTTTTATTTAGCTCGTACATCATACATGGGTACGAGCTATGCTTTCTCAGTGAATAGTGAATCACAATATTATATTAGGTACGGTAATCTACATTAATATAATAGCAGGATTCTTTTAAATTGTCAGAAAACAGCTGATTGATGAACACTCGTTTACTAACGTTAAATCAGCTGTTTTCTGACAATTTAAAAGAATCCTGCTAATATCATAATATTGTAATCAATCCATACATTATGATTGTGTTTGTGATCTCTCTAGTGTATATGGGAAATTCAAATGTGAAATGACGTATATTTTAAAATCAAATTACCTCGCTGAAAAGTGCAATATCATAAGTGTTATCGTCATCAGCAAAGTAGAAAACACCATCTGTTGCGTTTGCTCGTAGCCACTGCAGCCCTTTATTGCGATTTGATACACCCCTGGGCTTTGAACCTTTCTTCTTTTTGTATGATTCAGGCATTGGTGCTGAAAAATATCCATTCCTTGTTGAATAATTTCATTCTATATAGGAAAAACTTGTATTGCATTATTCGATCATTCATTTGTTAAGAAAGAGGTTAATTCACCTAGCCCTAATGAGCGCGCGCTCAAAACAAATAAACTTATTTATTTATAGACAAATAGATACCAGAATTGATCAAAATAATATAATTAAATTTGAAAGTTGGAAAGTAATTTACATTGAATCATGCCATATATATCACATCAAATTAAATATTGGGCTCCTTTAATGCATATTCAATATGTACCCAAAAAGAGACAGGCAATCATTTTTTGTGCAATATCATAGGTGCAACTGCTTTCCATAGACTTTTCACTTATGGAAAGTGCCTCTTTTCCGTACTAGTTTGGGAAACAAATGGAAATTTGCACAGATGAAAATTAGGGTCTTAATAGCCGTACAAGATGGGAAAAATCAGCTGACAGTGAGGCAAAAATATTGCCGTTGACTCACATATATTATATGTTTTACGTATGGCTGATTATTTAACGTCCGTTTCGAGATTTCTGTCATGCATTTGCAAAGGCTGATGGAGAGGGTAGTCAGGGCTTGAATTGCCGGTCTTGAAATATCTTGAATACCTTGAATTTATTTTTTTTCAAATCAAATCAAATTCTTTATTACAAAACAAATAAGCAGTGAAATTTTTAATCTTTCGATTATATTTTTAATTAGAAGTTCTATTTAACGTCGTTCAAGATTCTGTCATGCATTTGCAAAAGGGCTGATGGAGAATGTTGGGCTTGAATTTTCTGCAAATATCATGAATACCTTTGCTTGAAACAATGATTATCATTACCTACGCATAGAAAAAAAAAAATTGTCCGATCTTGGACAATAATTGACCGCCCCTGGCAACTGGGATGGATGAGACTGCAACTGTAATAAATAATACAACCCTTCATAACATGAAACAAGTGATTTTGGTTCCTATTAACTTACCAATAAGATGTTCAAATCTAATGCCAGTTCTTTGTAGCAGCTCGGTGACCTGGGTTGTCTGATTGTGAGCATCCTCAATGACCAGCCAATGCAGATTAGGCACATGCATGAGTGTCTGTGCCAACCTGGTGAGCTCTGGCACCTGCTCTGGACGGCGGTAGGTCGGTGTGATTATGTAGAGAGGTGGCAAAAACTGGAAGGCATTACTCTGAACGGATGGGTACGACGACGTGTGGCTGTGGCTATGGGGTGGAACCACACACACTTCAAGCATCTGCTGGCCCATTTGCAATGCTATCTCTCTCAGCACCTGCAAAATAACCAGATGAAATTTATCATTTCTGAAGAAACCCAACATTTAAATCACCATGTGAGCCGTGAACATATGCTATCCACGTACGGTTTCCTTCCCAAAAATGTGTAGTTGAAATAAATAAAGAATTTCTTCGAAAATCCAGAAAGAAATTTTTAAATGGATAGAATGTTCTGGAAGTCTTTGTTAGGAGTATTACTATTAAGCTTATGGCTTTTTTTGGCGGAGAGACCCTTTCGGGTGTTCCGCCTCGCCGTGTCATCCTGTTTTCCCTAATGAGAAATATGGAAAAACATTATAGGATAAGTTCAACACTGAATTTTAACTTATAAGTCCCGAAAAATCTTCAAAATCAAATTCTTTTTGTTAGAAGTGAAAGTAGTGAATGGGTTTCCAAGTATAACTTTCAATAGTATTTTGAGACTTCCAGTCTCACTTGCTCCACACTATACCGTAATAGGCTGTGGACGATCTGAGATTTGGAGACGGTGATACACTCCCTGCACTGACATTGATAGGGATTTAAAACTGAGTCGTTCTGGATCAAGTTAAACCATGACTGTTATTTTCTGATTTTTTTATTGATTGTTTGTTCCATAGTTTACGGTATTTCAATCATACTGTAAAGCACAAATAAATTGATTGATAGGCCTACCTTAATAATTTATTTATTTATTGTTGTTACATGGCATAATTAGGAGCAACATGTAATAATTTTAACCATGTTGCTTCAATGTCACAAAAAAATTGTACACTATAACATAAGATCAACCTTGAGACAAAAAGTGAAATTTTATGACAAAAGTGAAAATTTTTTATAAAATATAAAGATATTATAAATTACATATTATAATGTTATTACAGACCAATGAAACATAAACGAACGACTGTTATTAGAGAGGGGGAAATAATAAAATATAATAAAAATATCAAAAAATAATAAAAAATATTATTTCCTAGAGACAAAAGTAAAAATAAATAGACAATATCAAAGTGAATAAGTAATATTGTAAAATATAGAAAAGTATCATGTAACATTGTACATGGAAAAAGTATTATGCAAGGATCTCGATGTAAATCCTTTTAAAAATGAAAAAGAAAAAAATGTCTATGAAGGTGAAGTCGCTCATCCCTGATGAGCCATGTTAAATGTTTAAATCTCACTAAAATATTGAGTCAAGCTGCCAAAAGTGTTAAGGTACAGTACAGTACTGTAATAATTTCTACTTATTACTTATTTAACAATTGAACGGTTAAAACAATTGAAACTTATAATAACGGCATCTCAAAGTAATGGCTGAGTTTCACGATTCTAGTAGACGTTATACTTACTGGAGGCAGGTTACTAGAAGCCTATCTACTTACCTACAAACCACAAAACCAGTAACCTGTCTCCAGTAACCAGAACGTCTACTAGAATCGTGAAAACCAGCCATAATAACAAGTTTCAGAATAGCCTAAAGTAATAAAAAGTTACACAAAGACTTAACGTTTATACTTTTCAATCTTAACCCATAAGATTAATAATATATCTTCATAAGCAACTAGGAACTCTGGAAAGGGGTTATTTTTGTATGCGCATTATTACAAAAATTTGATTTGTCAAAAATTCTAGTTCAAATATTCCGCTCTTTCAATCGCCACTAGCGCTACCTAACGGCATTATTTGATACTCCAGTCTGTTGGAGCCGTCGGCCTAGAATGTCAAGTCCAGTCGTTCGTTGGAATTGGAAGCATGGAAAGGAAAGCATTGGAAGCGTGGAAACCCGCATGTGTCCCCGTCGATTTCGAGGTTAGGTTCCACTACTGATTCCTTCAGTTTGAATTTCCAGTAAATTACTGTACCTAAAGTTCATTATTTTTCTTCATTTTACTTGAAGTAAAACTTGATTTCAAACTAGCTGAACTTCTCAAGTTCAATATGAGCGTTGATGAAGACGATTCGGTGCCTGAACCTCTCAACTCATCTAGCGATGATGAAGACGATCGTGTGGTTGAAGAAGTGAGTAAAATTTATAAACTTGGAATTTTTTGTATCTTGTCACAACATTGTGGATTTTATAAAACAGGAATGATTAAAGTGAGCTGTTTCTTTCGATTCTATTTGAAATTTTAATTTTCTTTTCATTAAGGTACGTTTCCATTACTACAAATCACATGTTCCCGACATAATGTTTTCCATTACTACAAATTAGAAGATTTTTGTCGGGGACATGTGATTTGTAGTAATGGAAACGTACCTTTAGAGATTAATCTTATCTCATTGGATTCAAATAATCTAATTAGTACCGTACTTGATTTTATATTCGATACAAAACGTCTATTGGTAGGCTAGAGGCACCTTTATCGGCCCTCCCTGCTGGAGTCAAATTTCCTGTTGCAATCGATTCAGCATGTTTTCTGAACACAAAACCATCAAGATTAGCCGTCGCTCACTAATAATTAATTTTAAAAAATAATTTAAAGTTGCTAACCTCTCTTTCCTTGATGGACATTACACGTCTCAAAACTATTCTATCCACAGAAAAATTAGCTCAAAATGAACCTAATTGACACTTTAAACCATGTAGATTCGTAATTCATACAGCCAAACATGTAATTGCAGTTCCCCCACCACAATAAAAAAGGCTCTTGACGCTTGTCAACGTGGTTCGCGCAAAGCGCGAACTAAGTTTTTCATAGGCTTTGTTAACTTGAAGGAGAGGTAATTTCAAGGTGATTTGCTACTTACTAGCGAGGTTAGCGAAGGTTAGGGGAAAAAAGGTTAGGACTGGTGAGAACCTTACGAAATCTACATACAAACAACTTGGAGAGAAAAGGAGTACAGTCGAGTTCTAACTGTCGATACATTGGAGCATGTACTAACGATAATGATAATGATAACGATATATTGCAGAATAAACAGCTATCGATACATTGGAGAACGTCGATTCGATTCCAATAATAGTATCATGGCTGCCGGAGGATAGGGAAATTAGCATGCAAACTTGTGAACTTTGAGCTTGATTTATTTCAAAACTACAGGTGAGCGACAGCTAATCTTGATATTTTTGTGATCAGAATAACATGCTGAATCGATTGCAACCGGAAATTTGACTCCAGCAAGGTGGGCCTATAAAGTACACTTGTCCCCTATCGGTATGTCATTACAGATTTCATGATGTCCTACTTCAATCTTCTAAATTTAGTGAGTATTGTACACTTTTCAAGTACTTTCTCAACATTCCCAGATTAATAGAATGTTTACACATTAGCGTTTCTGAACATGAAAAATAAACTCTAAAACACAAGCCTAGCAAGTTAATTTATCTAGCTGATTACCGTAGTCCATGTGTCGTTAATTTAGTATGATAGAGTGGAAGTACAGTAGAATGAAAGGGTTCAGGTTAATACATTATTATGAAATACTTGGTCAGTCATATAAATTCATCACCTGGTTTACAGTATCCCGTCTACTTGTCCCACGACCTGGAAGATCGTCTTTACATACTTCAATACCCATTGCGACCTACAGGTTCTTCATTTGACAGCTCCAAAGTTATTAAGGTAAGTGTAAGATATTTGTATGTACAAATATGTATGAAATAGCATAAAAATTCTAAAATCATCGCATCTGTTGAGATGAAAATGTCTGCATGTTGAAGACGACAATCATTAGGTTATTTGATAGATTGATTTATAATAATATTCATTTAATTTGGCGGATGGCATTAGATAGATAGAGAGATTTTTGTTAGAAGATAAAGAGATAGATAGAGAGATATTCATTAGATAGAGAGATAGAGTGATCAGCAACGTCAATCAAATCCAAATTTATTTCCTTTTTGCCACAATACAAAATAAAATAGATGAACATCTTTACGTACTAACATATTTACAAAAAACCTGGAAAGGCATAAGCCTGAGCGTAGGAAATCTAACAAAACATACGCATAACTTATCAAATCAAGCAAAGTTTACAACAATAATATTGTAGCCTACATAATGAAATGAAGATGAATTCTTTTTGTTAAGTGAAAAGGATGAAAATGCATGATACTAATGACGGATGAACCATTCTTTTTGTCAATGAAAGGGAAGGGAACGATGAGAAAACTTATGACTTGCCTAAAACGCCATATCTCTCATTGGAATATTAATGAACTTTCCACTGCTTGTGAAATAAAGCTTGGTTTGACTATACATTCATACGATCTTGATCAGATGTAAAACTTGTAATAATATTGACCGGATATCAAAGCTTGATCGAAGTTTGTGCTACTAGCCTTATGTCTGGCAGGGAAAATAAATAATTAAAAAAAGTGAACAGTATTTTTTACAATAGTTGATTCATAGGTTTCTGTCTCTTAACTGTATAAGAATGAGAATGACATTGTCTAATATGAATGTATTTTTTCAGTTCTCTGTTAAGCCTGAAAACCAGGAAGTCACAATGGAAGTTGCTTTGGATACAAAGAGCAATAACTATGACCCCAGTCATGGTGAACAGATCGCAACAAACGTAGATGGATCAAATCAGGAAAATTCACAAGAGAAATATTTTAATAGGTGAGTTGGATTTCAGAACTTTTATATCACAGTCAGTTCTTGAAAAAAGCACCTACTTTTCCCAACATTGCAGTTCTAACTAGTTATTGATATCAGCAAAATTGTCCAATAATTTGTTGTCATTCAGTGGCTTATAACATCAGTATTTCTTTTCAAAATCATTTTCAGTAGGCTAAATCTAATCATGCTATTATTAAAATTGTCTTTTATTGGTTAATCTGATATCTTTTTGCAATTTCTCACTACTACCTGCATTACAGCTTACCTACAGTTGCCTGTTATGGTTTACACCAATTCTATAACATTCTTATTCTTTTAATATTCTATATTAATAATATTAATGGATTATTATATTAATTATTTTATATTAATATTCTATTAATTCTGTAATTTAAGCAAGGCAACCTAAGTGATACTAATAATACATTCTATTTCTTATCAGATACATGATACTTCAAAAAATTATTCAGTTTGAAGTTATCTCAATACAGATCTTGAAATCTTATAAAAATCTCAATTCATGATATCAAAATATTCATTCAATATTATATTGAATGATCATAAAAATTCTTAGATGTTTATGGTATTTTTAATAAATATTCTGATATCGTCTGGGTATTCCCTGTTAATCCCGGAAAGTGTTGGAAGAAAAATGTTGAATTAACTGAACCAATTCTAATAATGAATTGCTCAAAGAAGATTGGTTTTTCGGTTCTAGTTGTTATGTGTCTTCAACAATGATTGATTTTATTTTTCACATTTTTTTTTTAAATTTTTTCCAGCCAGATGATGGATAAACTCACATTACAGGGTACAAAATCTTTGACTAATATTGATACCGTAGCAGTAGCCTGCGTGAAGGACAAGAAAGTTGTGATATCGCCGGTGGCTGGCGTAATTAGTATGCAGCCGACTTTTCCGTTCCTGGATATCTCGGACAAAAAAGCAAGGGAGGAAGCTAAGGAAAGAGGTGAAGGTGAGTATCGAAAGATTAACGAATCAAATTCAAACGACGTGACACGGAGGACGGAGCTATTGTAATGACTTCCCTTTAAACGACAACATTCTACGGTTAATTGATACGACTTTCCGTGCAATCGACTCCCAAAGATGCAGAAGAATTCCACAACTCATATTGTTCTTTAAATTTTCCAATAAAGTAACACCCTAACCAGCTCTATTAGAATAATTAGCTTAGTGAATTCTTTTTTTAAACATGTCATGTGCTTTTCCTTTCATAATCACATGCTCAAGTTTTGTAAACGATGATAAATGCATTGTGCTCTATTTTCTTTGTCCACAAAGTTGCACACACAAAGGTCTGTTAAACTTAATCTCCAATTGACACTGTTAATTCTTATATCTTATTGAGTAATCAAAAATTAATCTTAATCCACTTTTGTGCAATTAACAATTCTCAATTCTTGTTGAGTAATCAAAGATGTATTTTAATACACTTGTGAAACCGGCGCTTGGTATTTCAAAGTTGAAGTGAAACATTTTTCTATTAAGAACTTATAATCAACCAAATTCGTCAGCACATTTTATAGTTCAACTGATGAATATGTTCTGTTGCTCAGTAATAAATCTCTAAACAATGAATTTAATCACTGAATAGAAATTCAACTTTTTCAATTGTCTAATTGTCACTATAGATCTATAGTGACTACGATATCTAATATTTCTGCTCTGGTCTTTTTTCCCCACATTTATCTATTTCTTATGTATTGGCTCTTCTCATTCAGTTACTATTTTTTTAGTAATGTTACATCAACTTGTTGCTTATTATCTGTTTTTTCTATTATTCCTCGATAGTTCAGTATATCTGGAAGTATTGAGTGAATCTTCTCAAGTTCAGACGACTCCATTCCCTATATATTCACACTTGGTCGATTTTTGTGTGCTGTACAGCATGCGTCATAGCGCATGCTGCAAAGCACAGCACATGACGCAGGCGGCGCTGCATTCGTTTTTTCGCCTGATTTTAATAGGATGCGTGAAGCGCAAGACGAAACGAAAATCGACCAAGTGTGGACATAGCTATTGGGAAGTCCATCAACGATGCTGTACGGTATTGCATATTATATCATGCGTCTTCTATGATTTATTCCAATTCTAATAGATTGTTCCTTATTCTAGATGCTTCTGGCGGTGAGGAAGAAGAAGAAGCAGCAGAAGAAGAGAAAAAAATAACAGTTAAATTTGCGCGCAAAGAAAGCGAACGAATGAAAAAGGCGCGGGAAAGCTCGTTTGATTATCTCAGCAAGAAAAGTGCCGAAGAACCTTGGTACCATACTAGCTACCATGATGCAACTTCGGAAGAGTCTATGGTATGTTTGAAAACTCACATAATTTCCAATCTACCTGCTAATATTATTATAATATCAATTGATAAAATTAAAAATAACTAGCATATCGCCCTTGCTTCGCTACGGGGTCTCAGAAATCCCCTTGAGGTTAAGGGTGTGTGAAGTATCTAATCCCCGCCTGCAAGTTGTTAAAGAGAATTTTAAAGATATATGAACATAACTATTTAACATAAACCTACTATTTTGCATGTTAACTTTGACATAGAACCCGAAAAAATGTACATGATTAGGCCTTCTCAAAAGATGTAAATTAAAATGAGATTACTGATAGAAAATTTGGGATAATTTTTTTATGAATTGGGGTATATCTATTTTTTTGTCATCCTTGATCATACTTACAACATATGGTATAAATATCACCAAGCCTCTAATAACTTTGAAAAAATCATATGATTTTGATCTCAACATTACCTTATCAGTGCTTAGAGCTGAATTTCACAGGTGAGAAACTTGGCCTTCAGTTCAAAAATTACCACTCCATAAGGATACATTGATAATTTCAAAGTACTGTAGAATGAGCTCCTTAATGCCGGCTCCATAGCAGTTGCCGAACTCCGAATGATGCCTCCACATATGCGTCACATTCCGAAAACTATTTTTGTCGCGGGAATATACCGAACATAACCATAGTAATATCAGTGGTCACTCGGTGAGAGCGGTTGCTAAGTAATCATGTGGTTGAGTAACAAACATTCAAGACCGCTCTCGAATGGGTGACCGACACAAAAAATTGTACAATGAGGCGAGGTGGAACCTACCCGTAAGGGTCTCCCCATCAATAAAAGCCATACGATAAAAAAACCCGAACATAACCTTTAACCTATTAAACCTACAGACCACAGGTTATTTAATAACAATGAAGTTATAATTATCATTGATAGTTATAGGTTATAGTTATATAATCATTATTAACAGGTTGTATGCCTAAATAGTACGTTTTTAATAACCAAACTCATATAGCCTATACATTCGTCAAGACAAAATATTGTTTTAAACTGTATTATTATTTAAGCTATGTACTAACTCACAGTTATCACAAAAAATACAAGTAGAAAATTCACATTCAAAATACAAATCAATAATCTACTCAATTCAAAATATTCAATTCACTTTATTGCTATGAACAATTCAATTACATTGCCAAATCCCAAGACGAATGTGTGGATGGAACAAAAGTTTGTCTCAAGGCGAATGTTCGTGTGCTTTGATGTGTGGAAAAGACCGACACGGAGCGGGAAAGAGCGAACATGGGAGTTCGCCACATAGCGAACCATCCACACTAGTCGTGATATGCCGAATACGTATTCGGTATTTGCCAAATGCCGCATGTATGGAGCCGGCATAAGTATAATAATCATATAATAATCGTATAATAATCAAGTGATCAAATTTATTTAGTTTGGGTTCAAACTGAAAGCGTTTTATCTTGCAAACAAAGCATTCACCATTAATAAATCAAAAAGATTCAATATTGTAAGGTTTGAGATCATAATATTATGTAGGCTATTCAGAAACGTGAGGAACTTGTCAGTCCAAAGCTTCTCAATGAAAATAATTGCATGAGTTAAAATCAGACTACACATTACAAACCACCATTAGAAAACAATTCAGTCTGTAATGTTTGTAAAGAATGACAGATATAGAATAACAGATATAGTAAAGATTGATATAGAATGACTTTTTAATTTTTCTGACATTGCGAAGTTTGGTCAGTTGTATCCACTCTACCATTCAATCAAGTCGAGAACGAAAATATAAACCAACAAGATGAACAGAGATAAGTTTACAAAAATCAATTAAGTCAACCACGTATGAAAAGTCTGATATAGAAAAAAAGGAGAGATTAGAAATAAAAAGGTGACAAGAAGGCAGACAGTCTTCCTGTGTCGTATGTCTTGTAATGAATGATTCAATGATTTATTTCCGCCAATAAATACATATTGGCATTGTCATTATTGCAAAAAATACATTTCCTTTCAACAAAATAAGCACTAATAAATATAACATGGATGATTTGGTAACGAAGATATTCATTGCTGTACAATATTATATCACGAATACTAACTCAAATCACTTGCGACCGATTGCACGACTGCAGATTAAATTCAACCGTCGTAAAATAACGTATTTCAGCAAAACCAAAGCAACTATTTATTTATTGAGCTCCGTTAGATAACCTTAGATGTCACTTTAAAGTGATAAATTTTATTGGCTCTTGTGCAAACGGCCGTTAATGTTTTAATTAAGAATCTAATTGCATGAAAATTAGTATAGAATATAATAATTACAGAATTGAAAGTTATGGATAAAGTGAATGTTTGATCCTATCGTGCGTCACCCATTACAAAAACTGCGTAATTCGTTCCTATGTTTACAAATCGAATTGCTTAATTTATTAATCAACTAGGCATAGTACGATGTTTTCAATTGGGCGGATGAATCAGCTGTTAACAAATCGGGAAAAATACATATGTTTGTTGGATATCATACACACACACACACACACGTTTGCCTGCATTCATGGATTTTAAAAACTTCACTTTATCTAATTATAAATTATTGTAATGTCAGCTGTACAAGTGGAATTGGATCGATTCACCTTGCTTTGAGTGTGGTGTAGCATCTCAGACAATGGAACATCTGTATTGTTATCACTCTGATTTCCGCGACTTTGTTTATAATAAATATATGTTTTAAATAATGACGTGATAGACTGGCTTTTCAACCTTACTATCGATGTTCAACTGCTCCTAAGTGTATTTTAAATGTTTTTCAAATTTATTTTAATCTCATTTTATTTTTGGATTTGTGTATTCTCGAGGACGGAATCCATACGATACGACGACGACGACGACGAATGTCAGCTGTTATGTTTTTCAAATAGAATGATTTTGTCAGCTGAGCTGTTACGCTCTTGCAGATTGTTCGCAGACTATCAGAGCTGGGCATAATATCAGCTGTTTACTGAATAACAATCGTTAGCCATCCGCCAAATTGAAAAAAACTACTATATTTTGTTTTGCAGCTTGAACGTGCCAAATTGTTTTCAATCAGCGAAAGTATGGAAGATCAGACTGCTGCACTGAACATGAATCCTAGTGACTACATGGATAGTCTGTTCCCCGCGATTCAGGAACAGACGTGGACTGAGAAACCGGTCCAAGTCACCGAACCGGCGAAGTCACCTCACCCTGCAGAGGACAGGGCTGAGCGGGCTGGACAGTCTGATTCATGATTCAGGTAAATTATTACAGAAATTACGGGGTAAATACTCTTTTTGTTGATTTTATAGTTTATTGCTCATTATTGCACTATCAAGTTCGAGACGAAGTTGAGAACTTGAAACGTTCAAGAGCCGTCAAAATTTTTTTGACGGCGTTGCGAACGCTATTTTTTGTCATAACACAAAATAATACAAAAAAGCAAACAAATATAATGAAAATATAAACGTAGTGGTTAAAGGGGCGGCAGCCATCAAGATGACTGCCATACTGATGTGTGATCGGATAGAATCAGCTGTCATTTAAGGTCATTTTTTTCCGCCCAAGGACGGTAAAAGTTCACGGCCCTCGTTGGAAACTAGACATTTTCGGCCTCCGAATGACGGAGTAATAGGAGCTATACTAGTATAATAGCTAATATAATACAATAGCTCCGGATGTTGCGAACAAATCGTTAAGCTTTGGACTATCTTCAATCCTAATGTGGATTATAACTTGAACAGTGAAAATATTACGTACTATACTAATTATACTGGAATAGCTGTTTTCAAATACTCTACTGCATCGTCAGGCTTTCTATACGTCTGCAGAACACTTTTCCACTTTTTATAGTACTGTATCCTTTACCGTAACTTTATCTGTTACAGCTCAGTATTTGTTCCAGAATCTTTGAGAACAAAAGTTTCTTGGATATTCTCACTGCAAATTTCTTATTCAATCTATCTCAATTATTCATTTTATTTTCGTAAATACAAAGTCCTGCAGAACACTTTTCCACTTTTTATAGTACTGTATCCTTTACCGTAACTTTATCTGTTACAGCTCAGTATTTGTTCCAGAATCTTTGAGAACAAAAGTTTCTTGGATATTTTCACTGCAAATTTCTTATTCAATCTATCTCAATTATTCATTTTATTTTCGTAAATACAAAGTCCTGCAGAACACTTTTCCACTTTTTATAGTACTGTATCCTTTACCGTAACTTTATCTGTTACAGCTCAGTATTTGTTCCAGAATCTTTGAGAACAAAAGTTTCTTGGATATTCTCACTGCAAATTTCTTATTCAATGTATCTTTGTTATTATTGTTAGTATTTAAAAGTAGTAGTCCTAGTGAGAGCTGCTAAACTTATCAATTTGAATAATAGTAGATTAGAAAAAAAATTGCTCATTAGTCTTCTTAGACTAGATTGCAATATGAGGTGTGGGAAAAAAATTTATCTCAATTGTTCATTCTATTTTCGTAAATACTAAGTCCTCCTGTATCACTTGCGCTCGTATAACATCCAAGGCAAAAGCCGTATGTTCTCTTGAAAATATTATTCTCAGATATACCACCAATAAATTATTTGAATAATGAATTATTTTTGCAGGTGAAGCTGCGTTTGATGACGTGAGTCTTGTCTTCGTAATCCAATCTAAGAAGAAAGTTGAAGTTTTTGTAATTACCTTGTATTTTTGTAATTACGTTGTATTTTTATTTTTGTAATTACATTGTATTATACGCAAAATAAAATGCGGGGGATCAGGTGGACACTTGTTCCCCCACTACGGCAAACATAAAATCTGACTATTTGGCATTATTGTATCATTTTTGTACCATCAATAAGAAATTCTGTACCCCAACCCTAAAAGAGATATGAGCAAAATAAGACCGAGGGAACAGGTGGACACTTGTTCCCCCACGTCAAAAATGAAATTTGACTATGCCATAAAGTCAATGCATGTTGTGCTCAGTTTTTGAAAGTAATCACCCAGCTGAAGGAGAAGGCTGAAAAGCCTGCTAGAACACGCGCGTGTCACCGAAAACTCAAGCCTTGGATCACTACCGAATTGATTACGGAAATTAGAAAACGAGATAGGATGAGCAGACTTGTTAGAAGAAATCCTCTTGATCGGCAACTACTTAATGATTTCCGTTCATTCAGGAATAGTCTGACCCAAAAACTGAAATACGCGAAAATTAGATATTACAAAAAAGAAATAACTGATAATGCAAATGACCCAAAAGCCTTTTGGAAAATTATAAACGAGTACAATGGAAGTAAAGCTAAAAAACAACAATTTCCTATAAAACATTTTCTAAATAATCCTGAAGATAACAGAGAAGAGAGCATAGTGGAGGTGGCAGATGCCTTTAATGAATATTTTTCAAAAGTTGGAAGTAAGTTGGCTGCAGAGTTGCCTCCCCCCTCACAGGAACAACTTAATCAGGGTGACACTTTAGGTACCAATTTACAGTTTCAACTCCAGCCAGTCACTGGCGTCCAACTCACGAAAATTGTAAAAGATATGCGTGGTGGCTCGGCGCCAGGTATTGACGAAATTAATTCAAGCTTGATTATAGAAAATATTGATATTCTCTTGGTTCCCTTAAATCACCTAATAAACCTGAGCCTGACATCTGGGGTATTTCCTGAGGATCTCAAAATAGCTAAGGTTATACCGATTCACAAATCTGGTAGTAAAAGTGATATGAACAACTACAGGCCCATATCCTTGCTGAGTGTAGTGTCAAAGCTATTAGAAAAATGTGTCAAATTGCAATTTCAGAGATATTTGGAGGAAAACAACTTGCTTTCCAATTGTCAATTTGGTTTTAGAAGAAGCAAGAATACCTCAGATGCCCTGTTTGCAATTAATAAGGCTTTCATGGAGGCAATCAATCAGGATGAGAAGATTCTATCAGTTTTTGTCGACCTGGCAAAGGCCTTTGATTCGATAGATAGAGACATACTCTATTCAAAGCTGAAGCTCATGGGGGTGAGTGGCTTAGCCTTGGCCTGGTTCAAGAGCTACCTTGGGGATAGGAAACAAGTAGTCTCCATTGGACCAAAAATGAGTGGAGTCAGTGATGTGGAGTATGGTGTGGTGCAGGGTAGTACCCTTGGGCCAGTTTTGTTCCTGGTCTATATCAATAATATTGATAAGCTGAACATTGAGGGTGAGTTTTTTTTATTTGCAGATGATACTGCAGTTATATTCAGGGGTTCAAGCTGGAACGAGACATTTTTTAAGGCTGAAATGGGAATGAAGAAGCTGAAGGCATGGTTTGATCGTAATATCCTCACTATGAATGTGGGTAAGACAAAATGTCTGCCTATTGCACTTAGACCCTCTAGTGAGCCTCCAGATAATCTAGTGCTGAAACTCCACTCCCGTGATGATATCTGTGGCACTGCTTGCAATTGTCAGACAATTGACAGGGTAAAAAGTTACAACTACCTAGGAGTAATAATAGATTCTAACCTGAGATATGAGAATCACATATGTAGTTTACAGCGTAAGCTTAGGAAAATGATTTATATATTTCATCAGCTAAGTTTTATCTTGAACAAACAGGAAATTAAAACAGTTTATTATGCCTACATTCAGTCGATCTTGAGTTATGGTATAATTGCATGGGGAGGAGCCGCTAAAACTGCAATTGAGCCACTATATGTTATACAGAAGCTTATTATAAAGGCCGGCTTGAAATTAGAGAGACAATACCCACAGAGGCACTCTTCAATTACTCGCGATTACTGACTGTCAGGCAGATATATATAAAAAATGTACTTTTGTTCACGTACAGAAATAGGGATTGTATTGCCACAGGTGTAACACACAGCTACAATACAAGAAGCTCTTCAAACATTGGTTTACAGGTTCCCAGAGTTTTCAAATCAATTAATCGCACAAACGCCCTTTATGTCTCCAACATTCTATTAAGGAAAGCACCGACCAGAGAAATTATAGAGCCCACGGTCGGTATTCTTGCCTACAAAAAGATTATCTGTAGTTGGTTATATGAGATAGGAGCCAATAACTCAGAGCATTTGCTGGAGCCGTTATATAGGTAGTCTCATAATAAGAGTGATAGTGACCTATGATAAAATAAAGTTCTCCGAAAGCATCCTAATCATACCCCACAATTATTGTTCCTGTTAATATTAAATCTTCATTCTGGAATTGAAAAAGAAAAAAATACTGAATGGATAAGTATATTGCGAATCAATTACATTTATCCCCTCTCATTCCTTTCCTAACATGTGTAAGCCTTCATAAATTTTTATTATTTATTTATTTTTTATTTTTTTGGTAATTTGTATTTTTATCTCTTCTCTCCTGCATTGCCGTTGTTCTTTGCTCATCTTTTCAATACAGTATTTGTATATTTTCTATTAATTTATTATTTATTTTTTTCTGTTTACAAAATTCCATTTGACATTTTCAGTCAATCTAGCATTGTAATGGTACTCGTCCCACACACAAGTCTATGACTCATGTGGGACTATTCCTTTGTTGTTGTGTCAGTGCACTATAATAATGTATCATAGGCTATTTGCATGTTTTGTTTTCTACTTGTTGTTTTTTTTCATAATTGTTTTGAGCCATCTGTAACAACCTTTTATTTATGTAATTGTGCGCTGGCTGTGACAATAAAGAATTTTTGAATTGAATTGAATTGACTATGCCATATTGTTGTACCATTTTTGTATCCACCAAAACCATTAAGGAAAAATTTTGTACCCCTCCCCATTTTGAAAAAATTGCTTTTCAAAAGTGGGGGTACATGTTTATGCCAATCCTCTACTTAATAGCAGATAATTCTCAATCATCAAGTCTACACTAATAAAATATCATAACTTGATGATCTATTTCATTCAGCTGCTGCACTGTGACCTGGAAGGTAGATGGTTCATCTATAGCTCATACAAATCCATAATAACAGAACATGTAGAAAATGATCACGGCCTTCTTAATAAACCAACTGCAGTACGGCCTACGGTTTAAAGCAGCTGGTTGCTCTCCTGACCTGCTTTGCCTGCAGATTCCAAGTTGAGTAGGCCTATACAACTTGTATACTCAACTTGGAATCTGCAGGCAAAGCAGGTATACAACTTTGATAACCATTTTCTACATGTTTTGTTATTATGGATGTTGTTTGAGCTATAGATAAACCATCTACCTTCCAGGTCACAGTGCAGCTTAACCGTGGGCCGCACTGCAGATGGGAAGATGGTGGATGGGTGACATGGTTTATCAAGAAGGCCGTGATAATTTTCTAGATGTTCTATTATTATTGATGTTGTATGAGCTATAGATAAACCATCTACCTTTCAGTTAACAACCCAGCAGTGCGGCCTCAGCTACAAAGCAGAGAAATCATTTACATGAAATTTGTATTTGCAAAGGCAGTGGCGGCGCTAAGGATTTGGGCCCCCCCCCCGCAAGAATTTTTGTGGGGCCCCTATATGCAGTATTTTTTAATGAATGGAAATGATTGAAAGGCTTCCTATCGTACACCTATATGAAAACCTACGTATGGAGTATGGTTTTATGATTGAGATAGTGTAGTGTAGTTTACGGCATCACATCATAAAATTTGAACATTGTGTCCAATTTCACAATAATAGGAATTATCTTTTCTTATGGATTTAATTTCTCCAAATCAATATGGTGGGGCTAACTTCACGGAGGTTTCAGATTTGGATTATCTCTTTACAGACGCTCATTAATTATTCTTATCATCAAAATTCATGCAGAATGTATGGACAACTCATACCAAAGAAGGATTTTTGACGTCCGATTTTTCGCATCTTCGAAAACTACTTCATGAGTGGCCATTTCTGTAATACTTCAAACTGATATAGAATTAAATTAATTTATAATCCATTTATGTAGTAGGTAGAACTAATGATTTATTATTCAATCAAGAATCAATTCCTGAATACTTAGTGAAAAAATAAAGATGAAAATAATTTAACTCTTATTAACCGTCCGTAGTGAGGTCAAAGTTTCGAGAGAAGGTTCTTGAGGTTCTAGAGAAGAAAATCTCAAATTTCAGATGGTTATTACCTGAACGGGAGTGAACTTCGTCAATCCCACGACATATTCTTGTTCAGCCTTTCACGGGAAGCTGAGAGGTAAAATATAGAAATATAGAGAAGAGGTAATAATCCTTTCACATGTAAATCACCTTATCATCCTTTAACATTTTTGTGATCGTGAAGGGTCGTCAATCCAGTGATCCATACTACCATACTACGACAATACTGATCCATACTAAGAAGCGTTTTACAATTTATTCGCTTTCGTTTTCTTTTCATGTTGCAAGCTATGCCCCATGACTGGGCTAAATGTTTGGCATTACTAAAAAATCCTCTCTAAAAATTTCTTATTTATTCTTAAATTTTCTTTTTTTCGAAATTCCTCCATTTTGTCGACAAGTCCTCCAAAGTGCATTGTATCTAGTGATCCTCCCCCTAGATTTTCAATGACGCAGTCTGCGTCATGACCACCCCCTGTGGGCACCCCTGATTGAAAGGATGTCACTAATCACCAATCTGGTTTGAAAGAAAATTTTCTCAATTATCTCTCAATTTCTCAATTTTCTTCTGTTCATCAGAATCATAGTATCGATTGAATAAAATCGAATTCCAATCCAGCAATAATGATAATCGATAAATTAATATAAATCTGTTTATTTAATCTGAAATTGATTAGTGGATGCAAGGATCACTCGGCAGTACCGGTATCTGATTTGGAAGAAGATTTTTCTTAATAATATATTCTATTCATCATTTGATGGTATCGACTTTTGAATTTAAAGAGAATCGACTTTTACTCCAGAATTAATGGAAATCTTTATATCAATCATTCTGTTTATACAATCTGAAATTGATCATAATCCAATAATCCATATAAAATAATCCATATAAACCCATCCATTATTTATAGTGGATGTAAGGATCTCACTTGTCCCTACCGGTAACTGATTTGGAAGAAGGTTTTTCTTAATAATTATGTTATGTTTACTCCAGCAATAAAATCGATTTGTCAATTTTGTGTCAATTCTGTTTATTTAAACTGAGAATAATAAGTGGATGCAAGGATCTGCCCCTATCTGATTTGGAAAACGTTTTTCGAATATGTTGTGTTCATCATCTAAAATAATTTTTTTTTATGAAGAATACAGCAATTACCTTCTCGCCAACAGTGTTGACAATCGATGTGTCAAGCTGCAATTTGTTGACTATGGCTTGTACACTGGCTGCAGAGGAGACAGGAGAGGACTGGTGCTCATAGGAGATGGTCGAAGGAGCGGTCACCAGCCAAACACTAGCCAGCTGATATTGAGCGACTATCAGGCAAGCGCCTATTATCATCAATAGCCACAGTTTTCTGGACATCTGGACAATGGTTTTGGCCATTGCAGGGGAAGAATCCAGATGTCTCTGCAACAACAATTAACAATTTTCATTTCGATGGAAAAAATGATTAGATATTGCAGATAACCAACTGCTGGAATACATAATAGTTAGTGATATAAAAATGCAAAATCCAACTATACGAATTTTTGTACTGTGATATTCATTTAATTTGACGCTTGGCATTAGATTTAGATTTTATTTATTTATTTATTAGATTTAGATAGATAGATATTATTTCCCATCGTACTCCACGGTCATCAGCAACGACGAGAAATGATATCTATCTATATCTATCTATATCTATCTACATCTATCTATATCTATCTATATCTATCTATATCTATCTATATCTATCTATACCTATCTATATCTATCTATATCTATCTATCTAATTCCAAGCGTCAAATTGAATGAATGTCACTGCACAGTTGCATTCATCAAATCTTCTATTGCTTTCTGGTTCTGTTGTCAATGTTGGCAGTCTTAAGAACAAATTATTTATTCATTTATTTTAATTTGACAATTTCCACTGAGTCTGATAAGACCCATAGTGATACGAAAACAAAAATAGTACTGTTCAATAATGAACATAATATTAAAACGAGTAAGTATAGTAAATAAAAAGATGAATTACAATAATTGCATGTTGAATTGGAGTTACATGTTGTTTTTTATTTTTGTATCACTAATAATTATGTTTAATTCAATACTGAACAAACACATTTGCCTATTGGCAGATACCAGACGTCTACAATAACTACAGATATTTTTCATTTTCATGTTCACTCAACTATACTTTTCATTTCATAATAGATATTGAAAGTTTTCATACATTTTCAAACTAAACTAACAATATAATTAATAATAATATTGGATAGATATCTTTTATTTTCTTAAAAAATGAATTGCTATCATGAAAATATCCAGGTCAGTTATGGTGAAGTTTATTTGCATAGCCTAATCCATAATAATTAAAAATCATTTCAAGGAAAGAGCTTGTCCCTGACGGCTGAATTGGAGAGACGAAGAGTGCTATTTTAATACACAACAAAAACTGTTTTCAATGACGTATTGCATTCTTCCCAGAGACACGGAGCTAAGACTCGGGCAGTACAGGCCTTTGTTGCCTACTTAAAAGTACAACCGTATCATATACGGTAGTATAAGCAACTTTGAGAATGTTTAATTTTTTGCAAAACAGCTCTTTCTATTCTGAGTTGAGAAAATGTGAGTAGTGGTTATTAACTGGAATATACAGGCTGTTTCAGGAGGAATTTGCCAAACTTCACATACTGACTCCTGACACCAAAATAATGAAAAAGTTTCATTAAACATGGGTCCTAAAATGCTTTGTTTCCCCTGTAGACGCCATTCTGTTTTCTTCACTTATTATTTTTTTCTAAATAATGGTTAAACATATGACATTGAAACTTTGAACAAACTCTCATGACAACTAGACAAAGCTACAGAAAAATTTTGACAATTTTTCAAATTCATGAAACAAAATGGCAGTCATTTGAAATTTATGTAAATTTCGGTTTTCGAGTTATCTAAGAAACAAAATTTCAAAGCGATTTTTCAAGGTGATGTATGGATTTATTATTTTTTCGTTTTGTACGCAAACAGGTAGCCTTCAATTATTCATAAATTTGAGACTCATAGAATATTGAGAAGGTATTTAAAACAAAAACAGTCAAACTAAAATCTTCAATGTTTCATATTTATGATTTTCATAGATCTCGCCACCCTTTAGGGCTTTACTTACACTTACACGAATACAAAATAATATATTATTCAAAAAAATCAAATAAAAATATATTATTCATTATATTAATAAATTGACAATAAAATTTTTTTTTCATTTGAATCAGTGTCCAGTGATTATTGAGCCACTCTCAATATGAAAACGAAATGGCAATTATTCATTCATTCTTTGTTAACACTTAGTCGATTTTGTGTGCGACACAAGTATACTGCATTGGCCGCATGCTGTGCAGCACACAAAAATCGAACAAATGTGGCCACAGGGATTGAAATTTCGTATATCAACTAGTAAATTGAAATCAAATTTATTTTTTGTGAGAATTTTTTCATCTTTTTCCTTCTCTAGGGATGCTGCAGTTCCACAGTACCATCCATCAGACTCCTCTGATAAAAATAATATATTATAAATATAATAATAATATTTTATGATAGAAATTGCAGTATAAAAAAGTAAAAGGTCAAATGTAAAGTAAAGGTAAAATTATAAAAGGGAAGTCAAAGCCGGGTTCTCGGCACATGCCCCTGACACTCTGATGACCATGGACATCAGTCCACAGCAGTGAGGATGGACAGTGTCCATTAGGTGACGGAACCCATCGGACTTCCCTATCTCTGACTTGTTCAAACCGCCTATATATACTCAGTCCAACTCCCAAACCTCCATGCCAAATCGAGAGTTTTGAGACTTGCAACTGTTTTATATAATACCAACTACTGCAATACCAACTACTACGAGCTGTAATTGTTCCTTTACTATTTGAACGTCGATATTCGTAGATAATCGTAGAAAATAATGTATTTTCAACATTTAAAACTCATTTCAAAGTTGATTTTTAATGCATCTAATGCGTCATTTGATCACTGAGTTCAAGAAACCACCACAAGAGAGCAGCACTACCTGGCTTTAGCTTTAGGCGCAAGACAGTATTTCGTCTGCGCCCTAGAATTCTAATTCGCCTTCTTTATTCCATGTTGAGGAATGTATCAGAACCAAACACAGAACAAATGCGTGTGATCACGTTCATGTAAGGCAGAAGCGTTCGAGTTTTGTTATCATTATGATTAGGCTAGCTATTTTTCAATTAAAATTGATTTTGCCAGATTACACCAAAGGATAACAATCAAGAGTACCACAACTCTTGTCTAGTTTTCAACTTTGGGTGTTCGGTCGAAATTTTTTTCATTCAAATTGGATAATTTTTTTAAATAAAATTGTCAAGATCATTATAAGAGTGAGAAAAAATGTCACCTGAAATTTCTAAGTGGTCTAATAAGCGAGTTATGGCGCTTCGAAGTGCTAACTCCGTTTTCTTTCCAGATCATAAACGGTTTAAACTACGAGTTGAAACTAGTTTATTCGTACAACTACTAGTTTATTCCTTTTCAACTCGTATATTAAAGGAACTTAAAACTTCAAAATAATGTATCATTTATACACTCTATACCGGTATCTACAAATTCCTAACAATTTCTCACACTTCTTTTACGGAGAGTAAAAGTGAAAAAAAAGAAAACATAATGATAACGTTAATTAAAATCTTAAACGTAAAAAGTTAAATGTGAAGACGATCATTAAAATAACGTTTCATAGCTGAAGTGCTCATATTTTTTGCTGGGGTTGATAGTTGATACCAACATAAGTTCTAGACTTGTGCGTGGGTAATGGGAAGGATGATGATGAAGAGATGAGAGCTTTTAAAAGCCAATCCCCCATCAATACAACTGGTTATCGTGAATTAGATTCCAATTGAACTAATATTTTATCAGAATGTTTATTCTAAATACAGATGAAGTGAACTCATGCATATGTAAATCGATTGATGTGTACTTACCGATGCAGACATTTTGTGTGAGAATTGTAATTCTCATCTTCTGAATAGGACACGCTCCAATTCGTCTCTATGCTTGAATGCATGGAGTTTGACGGAGTCTTCATCCATGGCTCACTAAAAAAAAAATTATCAATACATGAATAAATCTTTTCAATTTTAAAAGTTGAAATGGAATACAGTAAGTTGGAGAGAAACGCTTCCAAAGCAATTTCTTATGGGCTGATGCACAATGAATTCAACAATCATGGCAAAACAGAAATATGTTGTTTTGAATCTACAACTTGAAATTTTTTCAAAACTGTCATTTCTCCCCACCGGCAAGGTAGTGCGAATTCAAATCATTTCCACAATCTATTTAAGAGAAATATTTCATCGTTTGATAAGAATATGTGTGGAATTTTTTTTCATAAGGTGTAATCAAAATCAGAAGAGATGGGAGATGTAGTTTCTCCTTTTGGTTGGCTTTAACACGGTTTATAAGATATTCATGACCAAATTCATCATTATTACAAAACCAATTGTCCGGTACCTCGTGATACGTTTTAGTTGCACACTAAATCAGTAAATATTGCATAATCAGAACTGATAAATATGCACCAATATAAGTATGGTTTCAAACAATTTTCAGAGGAGGAACCCTGTTTTCAATGAGGGGGGGGAGTGACATTCGGTATACCGATGCGCTGTCACCCCCCTATACTTTTAGTTTCACCCCCCTAGTATACTTTTTATTTCATAAATTAATTTCAATTTAATTCAATTTTCAATTTATTTTCATTCAAAGAAAATAATCGAGTAGTTCTTTAAAAGCGAAATGACCCGAGAATCTATCCAACCAAAAACATGACCATTTGTTGGTAGAGTAGATTCTTATAGAATGGCTACTGTAAAGCACGATTAGTTGATAAGAAATCATTCGAAAACATCCCTAGCAATAATCTGAAATGAAAGTTTTCAAGCGTTCTTCACATGAACTAACGATGGAACGTTTTATACTAAAAGAAGGAACATGGAACAAGAAGAAATGTTGATAGTTAGAAAAAAAAATAATACGAGAAGACGAATAAAAGAAGAGTACAATATAGAAAAGACATTTTTATGAAGTACCGCGTCATTATACAATAATTTGAATGATAATCGATTAATGCAGAATGCAATTATGGAACATGGCTAAGCTAAGCTAAGATTGAAAATGACGGACCAATGACAAAGAAGATCCAGATTGGAACCACGCCTACAGGCACGAAGCTCCGCCTACTCTCTCCTGATTGGCCCCCAATGTGATGCAATGTATTTCTGAATTCTCCCGGAAAATAGGTGACATAGTATTTCCAATACTTTGGTTATTACCAAAGTAATTGAAGTGTAAATGTCATTGGTAACTGGGAGATGGACTTATTCTTGTTTAATTGAACATTTGATACATGATATTTATCAACTTAATTGAATGTGCACTCAAAGGTAGGAACTTTGATTTTTTAAATTCTAACTTTTGGACGTTTTGAGATCCTCGATTTGAGGAATTTCATTCATCAATGTATTCTCAAGACTCTTTTTGTTTTCATTGTTACTATAGCACCTAGTCAAGGACTAATAAGCTATTCTATTTTGACTTAGATTGCTAATTTTAGATTGACTCAAGACTCGTGAAATTATTTTTATTTTTTATTATCAAAATAGCTAAAAAAACAAGGCAAAAATAGCTGAAGATTGAATTGAATAATTGCTTTTTTAATAAAAGATAAAGTGGCAGATGGTATCACAGAATATAAGGAAATACAGAAATCCGTATCATTAACCTCAGAGAAATAATTGCTTCCGAATAATGCAGTACAAGCTGAAAGGAAGGCATCATTGGAATAGAATAAATTTTTAAAAGTCTGCTGTGGCTGAGAGGGGCTTGTTCAGTCGAAGCTGTACCGTAATTTAATTAGAAGCAGAAACCGAAACTTTTTCACCGTTCTTTCTTCTGGAGCTGCAGTCAATTTCAATCATAGAAGCTCTAAAAACCAGGTCTGGCTGATTGTTCGCAAGCTCAGCCCTCCTTCCTTCATTGAGTGAATCACGAAAAGCTTCAAATTTATTGTCTATCGTTCCGTAGCACCAAGTCCTCGACAAAGAATGTGGACTATCAGTCTTATAGTCTTACACTTTGTCACGGACTTAGAGACAGGACTGGAAATGATTTCTGGGGTGGAATCATCCATCAAAAACCAATATCACTTTTCCTCGTCCACTGAGTTGGTTCGCCATAATAAGTTTTGCGCTCTTTCACGTCTCTTGAGGAAACTCAGAAACTCCTGACTCTCTCCAATCACATTAAGAGTGATACTCAATTACTGAATACTCCGATATATACCTGTGTAGCTTAATTTTCGAATCCTTATAGAACAAGTTTCTGTTTTTCTTAGATGTTAACATTCGTATTGATGTCATTAACTGCCATTTATCAATGTTGACATTCACGTTACTATTGAAGCTATTTTATAATTGAATCAAATTTAAAAATTCCTGTCTTTAAGTCAATCATATTTGAAAAATATTCATCCAGAGTAATCCAGTGATTTTGAAAACAAGAGAAACTAAACAAGAACTAGTGAGAAGATAACGGATATGTTGATGAAAATGCTTTCAATTTTTATTATTAGTTCAATCATGAACATTTGAACATTCAATCATGAAAAAACTCTAGAACTACTAAATAATAGATATCAACATGATATTAATAATTGAATTCCATTGCAAAACAAATCACGTAAACAGTACCTTACGTACTGTATAGGCCTATACCTTACTCCATCTAAAATCATGACTTAAACATGTACTATTCCTTTTCAATTAACAAGAACCTTAAAGGATTTCAATTTCAATTGTGACAAAGCTTAATTCTTCAATCCGAAAAAGAACACTATCATATTTTTTTCTAGGTGTTATCATTCCAAAACAACTCGCGTTGAGGTATTTTAAACATATTTAAGTCAAGATTTAAAATCTTGACTTGAATATGAAGTATTCCAATTCAATATACCTACATCATTAATAAAAAACCTACAAGCATTTCTATTTCTTATTCATGTCCATTACATACAAAAAGTGAAGGTGATTTATTGGATCACTTTTGACCACATGGCTCTTATTGGAATAGTTTTTAACAAATTCGACCCTTTGTACTGTTTGTATGATACAAAACATCATGTTACGTGACACTAAATTGATGTCATCTGGAAACGTTTCAAATGGAAACACAAATTTACACATTGTTTATTTAGTACAGCACTCGATCTAGAAAACAAGCATAGTCTGCAAAAACAGCCTTTAATAATTTATGGGTTCACAAGAGCTTATTGATGGAACATTTTATTACCAACTGACATATGATTATTTATTCTGTCAGATGTACAAACGCGTAGAACCAGATTGAAGGCTTACCATTGCACATTGTCAATAATTCATGTTCGAGTGTCTCTTCTTATTGATGCCTCCAGAAAAGCACGAGGACAAGTACTTCGTAGTTTACTGTTTTGGGCGCTTTTTTATTTTATTTCAACTCGTGAAAATGTGTGGACAGTTTCAAGTTGTAGATGATCGTTTCTGGAATACTTCTTGTACATTTCAGTTCAACCATCACTTTGATGTTCAATTGATGTCAAAGTTTATTCATTGAGAAATCGAAATTGGAAACTCTTCACTTTACTCTGCACTTTTTGAACAATTCATCCATGTTCGTATTTCTTGTTATATTAAAAAAAAACAAGCTGCGTAAGTTTGATTTCACAGTTCTCCCCACGTTGGCCTAGTCTACTAGTAAAATGTTACTCAAAACAGTTCCGTTTTTCATTCAATTAGGTTTTCTCCTAAAAACAGGGTTATTCCGGATAAGATCCAATTATTCGGATTTTTAATATCCGGACCGAGTAGGACCCAATTAATCCGGATGAGGGATGATTAGGGTTCTAAATGTAGTGCGTTACTAGAACTTTACAACGTAGCGAATTCATATTTTTTGTTTCTATATTGTTAAGTAAAGATACATCTAATGCTTAATACATTCAATATTACTTCATTCTTCACACTTTTATTTTAATAAATCACTTTATTAGTCATTAGGTTTCAGTACAAAATTTATTTCAAAACTAAGCTATATCAACATGAACACGGTATACGAAACATAATTTGGTTGTCATGGGTATTCAAGTTCTTCTTCTTCTTCTTCTTCTTCTTCTTCTTCTTCTTCTTCTTCTTCTTCTTCTTCAGACTGTGTGATTCAACTTATCGGGACATTTTTTCCAAAAATCGTGACCTTTTTTCCATAAATGATGACATTTTTCCAAAAATCGTGACATTTTTTCAAAAAATCATGTGCAAGAAATTTTGAAAAAAATTCATCAAAAATTGCCTCTCAACATAATACAGGTTTGAGAATTTTTGGTAAATGTTGTTAAAATTTAGACCGTTACTTGAATGTTTAAGCCAATAATCCCATTGAACTGGCGGCATATTCATAAGCGCACATTTCCAAAATTGAGATTAGATAGGGTTGAGAGATATCTGACTAGCACCGTGCAAGAGAACCACCAAAGGTCTCCAACAAACTTTTCAATCGTGGCTTAGATGTACTACCCTGAGTTGGGCTTCCGAGAAGGGGAGAGCTACTTAGAGGTAATTGGGTAACTGAATAAAACATGACAGCAAGAAGTGGCTTTGGGCTAGGTGTGTTAGTTCGCTGGATCATACAAAATGTATCACATCACCTGCAACCTTTTCAAGTGTAACCGCTTTTAGCTTGGTCCGACATTTACCATAAATTGATACAATGCTAATAAATCATCTAAATCTTTGAGAAAGTACGATCTTCATATAGATGTAAGGATGTAGACTTACGATGCGTCATATTGAAAACTCATCTTTAAACTTTTAATTTGTCATGATAATTATTATGAAGTGAAAATCGTGTCTTAATCTTCATTTGAACACACTTATTCATTTGAACTTGACTCAATTCTAGTATAAACTATTCAAGATGAAATCTTCTCACTCACTTCAATTCTGGAACTTTTAATTTGTCTTGAAAGTTACCGTATTGATGAACTGAAAATCGTGTCATTATCTTCGTGTAATTTTTTTCCAATTGGATACAGCGAAAGTTTCTTACCTATCACGTTCATTGTGAATGATCTAATCCTAATGAATAGATATTCAGAAAAACTTTAAAATTCAATGTTAAGTTCTCTGCTAGCCTCTAAAACTAATGTCTTATGAATAGCGGTCTATTATCAAGGTTGATTCATTCACAAGAGTGTCAAAAATTAGAAATGGAAATCTTTAACTCTTGGGTTTCAAAACCAAACTTCTTGATGCTGTACTATCATAGCTTAGCATCATAAGAATAAAGAAAGAATTTTTGAGCTGAAGATCTTGAAGCTATAAATAAATAAAAATTAATTTGATTCACAAGTTTTAAAATAGAGAAGTTACAGATTGATATTCAACACATCACAGAGATTTATTCTCATATTTTTATTTATTAATGGCAAAAACCTCGACAATAGTGACTCAATGACACATTACTAGTCGTAAATATCGAATATCGAAATCAATGAATTTGCATACTATTATCGATGCCTGGAAATTTTCAAAACAGCCCAATACTGTATCTTGATACCGATTTGACATGCCACATTGACATTTTTTTGCAATTTGCGCAATGGCCTACTATCAGTATAAATAATTTTTTCAAGAAACAAAGAGAAAACTAATAAAATTTGCTTCTATTACATTATTTTGAGAATCATCATCAATCACATCTCTAATATAGAAATACTAGAGTACATTAGGGCTTATGTGATACATATAACATAACATACACATAACTTCTAATAGGGTTTATGTGATGAGTGACTCATTTCGAAATAAATACCTTATTTCATGATTTAGAGTAAGAAGTGGCATCCACCCTTTTGTGCCATCCTATCAAGTCTAATCAGCAAGGCAGTCATAATGGGAACAATGAATGATATTCAAGATGATCAAAATAAATACCTTACTTCATGATTTAGAGTAAGAAGTGGCATCCACCCTTTTGTGTCATCCTATTAAGTCTAATCAGCAAAGCAGTCATAATGGGAACAATGAATAATATTCTAGATAATCTTGATACCGATTTGACATGCCACACAAAGGGCAATACACCTCGAATATGGGACGAAAACTATTGAGGATTGCAAAGATATTCAAAGCTTTTATGGCAATTATCATTGGCGGGATCGATTTGGATCGCGTGTCCAAAGCAGCAGCAGCAGCATTAAGCAATTGCATATAAATCAGTCGCATTTTAAATTGCCCTATTTACCAGCCAACTCTTTTCGCTTATATCGATATTTCATCGTGTAGCGGATAGCGCCCATTTCAACTGAAAGCAGCCTAATAAAATCGCAAAAACTTCCAATCATTTCGTAATGGAATAAGTCCGTCTTCTCGCGAAGATCCATTTCGATAAGTGGCTTCGCACTGGAAAAGTTCCATCACTGTGGCTAATCTAATATTCATTTCACGACAAAGGTGAGCGTTATCAGTGTTATCACTGAACCACCCCTAATGACGTATGTTATCTAGATGAAAGTGGTAATGGGTAATTTACTCAGTAATGGTTGATTTACTCAGTTCCTCAGTTGAACATTTGTTTTAGTTTGTGGGCCAGCTCATTTTGTTCCTGGTATGAAATAAAACACTAAAAAAAATAATGAATTCTACAAATAAGTTTTCCTGGTATGAAACCCTTTCACATTTCTATTAGTTATAGAATTCGTTTCACTCTAGTTCATAGCTCAAAAATAGTTATATTGACTTTTCCATTACAGTATTGCTGCAGTATTACAAATGATTGCTGCTCATTTATTTACATTAGAATACCTCTAACATGTTCACTATAGAAATGGAATCCGCTTTACTCTAGTTTTATAGCTCAATAGATAAGTAGTAGTTATTCATTTACCTTCTCTAGGACATTGCTTGCCAATCTTGCCATAGGGCATAGGGAAGTGTAGGTTTATTATTCACTCAGGAACTAATGTACTATAACAAATTTTTTTGACCTTATACTAACACAATCCTGTATGAATAACTGTAGATGCTTGTAAATTTGTATTTGTAGTAGTATTAGTTTTTTGGAAAATAAAATCATTTATTTATTTGTACTCTTCCTCATTGTACTCCCCTGTTCTCATTATTGTTGATTTACATCAGAATCTTTTAAATTTTCATTATAAATATACTTGAAGTTCGATAGGTTCTTATCTATTTTCTCCAAAATTATTCATAGATTTGCCATACTTATCATCCACATGCAAAACAACTCATTCTACATCCATTCACAATCATCGAACATGGTTTGGAAACGACAACAATAGTTATGTTATCTGTTATCATTGTTTAGCAGGAAGCTCACCTAGTCTGATTATTGATAGAATAATCCCATTGGTTTATTATCTTTCATTAGTCCGATTTGTGCGTTCCCTGATTCTCAATAGAGTTTGATCAGTAATACTCGTTCGGTTTAATGAATATTTCTAAGCAATAATAAAACTCACAATCAATTCGAGGGTTCAAACATTCAATAATATTGATATGAGTCAAACTGAGAATTTACAATCTCATAAATATGAAAAGTTTGATCCAATAACCTCACTTTAATGTTAAAACTCGAGCACGATAAAGCTATTGAACAAGTTCCAAGATTTTATTTTCATACTAAATGAAAATGAATTTACTCTCGTAAGGTTCAAAGTACAGTAGCTATTGTGTGATATACAGTACTAACTACAGTGGGAGTTACAGTAGAATTAAGCTAAATTCTAGTTCTTATAAGACTGTTTCAAGGTAGCACGTCAATTATTATTCATCCCCACAGTGTCTATTTTCATTTTAAGACATTTCAAATGATTTTAAAATAATTCAAACATGTTTTTTCGTTCTTGGGCTTTTCTACAGTGCACAACCAGTAGCCTAAAGACTGAGATAGGCTGAAAACATACTGCCCTATGCTAAGCTCCGTGTCCCTGGGAGGAATGCAATACATCATAGAAAACCGGTTTTTGCAGTGCATAAGAGTGTCTCTCCGCGTGTCTCTTCGTCTCTCAGCTTCAGCCGTCAGGGACGCGGAGCTTAACATCGAGCAGTAGTGGAGCAGCGATTTCAGAGTTTAGCGTAGAGCGTAGTTGAGAGGGTTTAAAAAAATGCATGTAGGTAAACGCGCCAAAACTATTGTTGCATAAATAATAAACATAGTGATGCGAGGAGCATCTACAGTCTGCAACAAGGAGCATCTACACTATCTACAGTCATCTCAACTACACTCTGCCCTCCGCTCCACTATGTTTTCAGCCTTCGAATACAGTTTAGACTCCCGATTATTCGAGTTAATTGGAACCGGGACGACCTCGGGTACGGGAAAACTCGGATAATACGAAGGTTAAGTTCAGTTATGGTAGAAAAAGTCGTAAAAGACCGTGTAAGTTGAAAAACTGGTTTATTGTAAGCAAAAATATATAATAATCACAATTACAGACCTGTAAGCAAGTAGAAACATAGATTAATTCTTTAAAAAAGTATTTGATCGGCTTCTGAGATAACCTCTTTCCGTAGATGTCTCGCTATTAAGACCTTTATTTATGTTCGTTATTTTTGAATGACAGGCTCGTTTAAGGCCTGACCTCGATTTCAACCAGGACTCGGATAAACGGGATTTTACTGTAAATTACATTCGATTAGATACACATAGATTACTTTCTTAGATTATTTCATTTTACCAGGTAGCTTAAACATTATTCAAATATGATTGTGATTTTCGTCAATTTCGTCAATGTCAATATCGATATCAATATTTCTGTTAATTGTCTCTCGATTCTGCGACCTTTTCAGGGTGCAATCCATACTCTTGTCCCGGAAAATTGAGGCTGTAGTTTGCTCATGCTAGAGCAACAAAGGCATTATTCTAGTTTGAAACAGTAGGCGGCGGCTGCTATAGGCTTCATTATCGACTGGTTTTAATCATTGCATTAATCAATAGTTGATGGTTGCAAAGAGGGTTCACCGGCTCAGGGTCTTTCCACAGGAAGGGTGAAGAGCGAGCCACCACTCGTTCATCACTCCAGAAAAACGAGGGAAGGAATTCGAATTCTACGTTTCCCCCTTCCATTCCCCCCCAACGACCCCCTCCACAATCATTCTCCACCATCCGTGATGCACAACTGCGCAAAATATTTCCCAGTAAAACATTTATTGAACTAGTTATCACAGTTACAGAGTTGGCAGTTGAAATATTAGTCTGAAAGCAAACTTTTGACGCAAGATGGATTATTTCGTTTAATTAAATGAGAAGCTCAACGAATTGTGTCTCAGAATTCAGAGCAGAGAGCACATATTACCAAAAGGCAATATGCAATAAGACATACGGCACAAACAAACTTATTAATCATTCCGCGAAACAATGATAATTGAATGAAACAACTAAACAATGATACCAGACTACTATTGAATTTGGTACTTTCCTGTTAAAGGACACGTCTACTTATCTAGAGATATCGATAGTCGATATCGATAACCTATAATAACCAATAAGGTTATGTTAACCTATAGGTTATGTTAATAATCTATATTTTTCTCATATCGATGAGTATCGATACTTTTGAAGCTCGATATCGACTATTGATATCTCTAGATGAGTAGACGTGTCCTATAACAGGAAAGTACCTTGAATTTAATATTCGTTTCATTTTTACTACTACAATGCCCTCTTTAATAAATATTTTAATATTTTATTTAATATTTATGATTTATTTTTTAGCCATCTAAAAATAAATAAAAACTTGATGATGCAACTAGAATAATAGTAAATACACATGATCGCTTGTTCCAACAGAATTTTACCGACAGAATTTCTCAATCCAAACAACGTAGGCTAAACAAATTTTGTTATATTGAAGTTTCTAATATTTATAGAAAGTATTGCCATGATCGATAATGAACTGAATAAAGTTCTAATACAGATAGAAATCCTTTGCAATTGAACTTATCGGAATCTCCAATCAAACCTCTATTATACAGAAATTATCACTCTACAAGATTAGGTTCACCGGTATTGTACTCTATCATAAAATATAACAATATATTGTTACTTCTCTACATTAAAGAACAAAAATGACTGACACCTGCTGAAACAAGACTGCGATTAGTCGTTCTACGTCACTAAATTATAGGTGTTATTGGCTGAAAAAAAGCCACGCCCACTCGACCAATAACCGGCGGGAATAGAAATTTGAAACGAGACAACCAATAAAAAGCCTCTAAACAGTTTATCCTAGGCTTTTATTCTGTTAGAGATTGAACCAATAATTTATGGAGATTGGTTGACTAGAGATTAGACTTCTTATATAACGTATAAGTATGCTTATGTAGGAATGGACAGACTAGTAGTTTTTCTCGTTTTCGTAGTAGTGTAGACGAATTAGTATCTTACCGAGTAAAGTATTCAATTGAATAGAATGCGTTTTATTGTAACCGCTTTAGAGGTCTTCAGAAGCATTACCCTCGTCACAATATACAACAATTAATTTAGTACACTATACAATAATTTAAAATCATAATACTCATAATACAATCCAATAATTTTAAATAATACTAGTCACATAATACAAATCATAGCTTTGTCAATAAAATTATTCAACTAAATGGTAAGTATATTAGTTTTTGTACGATTGGATGACTTGGTATGGATTGGTATTTATTCGAATTATTGAAATTAAGTTATGACCATGAGTTATAACACAAGTGTCTAGTGTTATTAATTTTAAAAGTGACAAAATTTTGACTCACCAATCATTACTTATTATATATTGATAATGACGCTAGAGCTTTCAAACTTGGGTGTGCAATCGTAATACTGTATTTTCTTCAGTTACAGGTTCAATCAATGTTTGGTGATTCTATCAATAGGATTTTTGTTTGTTTCGTGGCTGCTCAGTACGCTTGGTAGCTTGGGATTCATTGTTGCCAGAATTTCCACTATCCAAATATTGAAAAATACATTTTTGTTTTTCAATAGGTATTCTTTAGTTTGTATTTTGTTTTATCAACCATTATAATTTCACTTTCAAAACTCAGAAGAAACTGGCTCTTAATAAGATTAATTCAAATCTGGTGTTTTTTTAGTGAGAAATTATGAGATTACCTTTTTAGGGCAATCGCTCCAGGGCCAAAGATACGTTCTGGTGTGAAATACCTCATTGGATTTAATACTCATCGCCCCACTTGGATGCGATAAGAAGACCTGCATTCAACACCATGTTAGATTAATCAACTAAGCTCGAAGACAATGTTTGCCGGGAAGTGAACTATTCCCTTTGATGATAATAACCAACGTTAGTATCATCGTCACTGCTTTCTGCAATTAGGAACTGATTAAACACCTCCCAAAGTTCCCTTCTTGACTTACCTTGTCTTCATTTGCCACTTGCCACTTGGCTTCACTTGTCACTTGCCTCGAGCAAACTCTACAGCTGAGCTTTGGGTGTCTTTGATTGTTCCAATAGGCATTCAATAGGAATTAATCAATTCAGAGATGTATCTAATTATATTTATGGAAAAGACATCGACTGAATATTTGCATTAGGACATAGTTAGTTGTGTAGCAAAGATACATCCTCATGCAAAGGTTAAGACTTTAATTCGGCAACACCCTCAGCAAAGAAAAAATGTTATTTAATTATCCACCCTACAATACATAAAATTGGCTTATAAATTGATCTCAACTTGATATAGTGTTTATTTTATCCTTCGTATTACCATAAAGAAAGTATCACGCTCACACCAAGTACCATAGAGATTTTTTGATGCCCACATGAGCTCTAGGCTTGTGTGTGGGTAATGAGAGGGGTGATGATGAGAGATGACAGATATTGCCATCATCTACGTTCAAAAACCGGCCTTCACTCTTTAACATGGGCAATGGGCATGTTAAAAAATACCTTCTTGCGTAATGTTTCTCCGTGGTAGAACACACTAGCCTACATGTTATCTCAGTAGATATGTTATCTATGTAATGTAAAAAAGACTGGTGATTTAAATACTCAATGTAAATAATATATGTTTGACCTATGGAAAAATAAATCCACTTTAATGTTACAGTACCTTGGATATCTAGAGATGAATTGAGTATATCCACTAGCGAATTTCTGGCCTAGGGGTAGATCTCAAGATAGGGGTAGATCTTTAGATCTCAATTCAGGGAGGAAATTGAAGCTCATTTTTAGATGAAAATCTAATAACTTGAATTTGATTGTCAAGGGAAAAAGTTATGTTATAGGTCAAAAGTTATGTTATAACACTATCCAAGAAGAGAATTGACACAAAAAATTATTCTAAATAGTTTTACAACATTTCGAAAAGATTTTCATTGTGAGTTTTTCTTTTCTGAGGGTGATGCCCACATTAGCTCTAGGCTTGTGCGTGGGTAATGAGAGGGGTGATGATGAGAGATGATGACTGTTTTTAGGCAGTCGGGACCGACGGCTTTTCGTCTCCTCCGAAAGATAGGAGTGACCGTTTTTGTCAAAATCCGTTCCCTCAACGGTATTCGATCTTGGAGCTTTGACTTATCAGAACGGCGCTTATCGTCCTCGGCTACGGACCACTCCAAATTTTTAAAACATATTTGTATCTTGTATGATACATCGAAACAAACATAAATGTTCAGTGGAACCCTGCTTTTACAAACACAGATTCAACTAATTCCTTGAGGTATTCACCTCAAGTCCCCTTGAATCGTACATAAACACTATAAGAAGTAATGTATTTGGCTGAGGCCACACTACTACGCTTCGCTTTCCAAAGTATATATATATATATACCATACGATATAGATATACTGTGCGAGTCACTAAGCGAAGCAAAGCTACACACTACTACGCTTCGCTTCCCATAGTATATCTATATACCATACGATATAGATATACTATGCGAGTCACTAAGCGAAGCAAAGCGAAGCGAAGCGAAGCGTAGTAGTGTGGCCACAGCTTAAGCAAGTCTGTTTTCAAGAATATCCCGATCCAACGAATTTTTCTCTTCGTTCCTGAGATACGTAAAATTGAGGTTAGACTGTCATATGATAATATGAGTGTAATATATTTTATTCAGATATAATGTAATAGATATTATTCCATGTATATTCTTTATATTTCACTGTAATATTGCCTACTTTACAAAAACACATAAGATGTTGAAACTGAATGACGTTCACTGAATGTGAAGAATGGGATGACGAAGCTTACAATGAGATAACTAACTACACAGGGGTCCAAAAAATGTATACACTTGTTGATAACTTTCACAGTTGCGTGTTATTGTGTTCCGATAAAATTTACCTGTCAAAAAATGTATACATTTCTATGAATCCCTCTGTATTATTTGAATTGACCTATTATAATTGTTTCATTCTATAGAAGGTCATAACAAAACCACTTGGTTGTATTATCTAGCTGGCAGCTGTATAACTGAAAGAAAGCGAATGCTCAGAAACCCACACGGAGAGGTTTGAAGATTTATAGAGGTACTTAAACTTAAAAGTACTTCCATCTTTCCAAGGAGTAGTAGCAGTGCTAGCCGTTTGCAATGCACCAGGGATTCACAGCGGTCCAACATCAACTGAGAACTAAAAAGTGAAATTCAAGCCTCATGCAAAAGTTCTGAGCATTCACAATTGCCTATCAACGAAATGGAAAACTACAGTATATTCGTAAGACGAAAACTATTTTAGATAAGCAAACTTAACACATGCTATTACTGTATAAGTATTTTTAAATTTTTCAAATGACAGAAAAAGAGGGATGTATCTAACATATACCAATCTAAACAATATGTTTAATTGTTATTATTACGCATGTGTGTGGAAACGAATAAGAGAAAAAATCAAGGGTTACGGGGAGAGTGTAATTAACACAATAATGAATTCTTCTGAATCAACAAAACGTGTTTACAAACTTATAAGCAACGTAAAAAGAGATGGATTTCAAAACTAGAAACAGAAGAACGAACAACAACGTATAGGGAGAGAATAATATTATCAGCGACCACATAATACAAATGTATTATGTAAATAATGAATTTATGTATTATTGTAAATTTTTGTATTATGTGGTCGCTGAATATTATGCATTAACTAGATGAAAAATTAATATCCCCTGAAAAATAGAGTCCCCTAGAGTTAATCCCCCTGAAAAATGTGTTACATAGTCAATCAATGAGAGTAATATAAGATAGATAGTGATTAAACTTTGACTAATAAGGCACATTGATTTTCTGTTTCTGATGCTTTTGTTTTGTGATGAAGGTTGAAAGACAAACCTGTAAGAACTCCTCCTTTAATCGATTCCGTTATCTATCTATTCACTTTCAATTTCCACACTTCTTGGAGCTGATGATCCCCATATAATTTAAAAATTTGACGTGAAGGATGATGCTCGAAAAATGCCAGATGGAATGGGAATCGATCCATAGCAGCAGTAGAATACTGGAATCGGGACGTTCCAGCCCAATTTTCATTGCCTGTTCTCATAAACGACGATATTCCAGTTCAATGTGGATCTGTTCTTTTATTATTTTCTATTTTATTCAAAGCCAGTACAATTTCACTTCAATAAACAGTGATATTAATGTTGGGTTGCACCAGAGACTACATGGTGCAACCAATATGGTCGTTACACCAACTAAGTTTCACCAATTCAGTACCGTACAGTACTTAGATGAGCTTTAAAAATCTGGTCAGCTCTGTACAATCTCATTCTAAAAGTAGGTTGGTGCAACTCAGGATTGTTCTCAGGTTGAGAACTTCAATTTATAATCTAAATTTAGTTTCAGAAAAAGGATGATTCACGTTTTTGAAATTTGAAAGTCACCTGACTTTGATCCTGAATTTGCAACTTACAATACTTTGATCAACATGTAAAATAAAGAGATATGGAACATGCGAGAAACAAATGAATTGAACAGTAGCCTAAACTTTTTCTGTACAGTTTAGAAAATTTGATTTGATAGGTTGAGTGGTAGAGAGGACTTCAGTCCTTGCCTGATAAAATATATTTTAATTTAATTTTGTCTACATTCCTAACACTCTTTGATACTTGATTCGATCGAATGCTACATGAATCACAGCTCAATTATTAATCATATGTCACATGTGAAGAAAGGCCCTGTTGAATGAAATGCTTGCTCACGTATTCATTGCGACGGGGACTACAATGCGAGTGCATTGTTCTCGTAAATATGCATGCTCATCCATGAATGTGTAGCCTTATTGAATGTTCATTACTATAAATAGGCATTGGCTATATACAGAGTGGGTGAAAAGTTTGGAAACGGCTTAATATTTTTTGTACAAAGATAATTTGACAATAAGTGACATTGGGGATTGTATTCAAATTAAAAAATACTACTTTACTGTGACTTCAAAAATCTAGTCCGCCATTTTGGATCCGCCATATTGAATCTAACTTAATTTTTTCAAAGGGGAAGGTGGTCATGTTATACATGATTTCGATACAAAATATCAAGAGAAATGAATGGCGAAAACCACACATTGATATGTCATACGCCAAGATGGCGGACCAGATTTTTGAAGTCACAGTAAAGTAGTATTTTCAATTTGAATACGATCCCCAATGTCATCTACCGTCAAATTATTTTTGTATATGAAATATCAAGCCGTTTCCAAACTTTTCACCCACTCTGTATGTTAACAGCAAATCAAATCTGGAGCCTCATTAGGGATATTAAATGCAATTATTGGCTTTCGTGCAACTGGCCTTCAACATTTCATTATTAACAGATCAATTCTTATTTTAAAGGTCACAATTTCGTAGAAATTCATACATGATATTAATTTGATATTTTTTATAAAAATACTGCATGGTAGCCTATTATTCATGTAGCCATTTATTTTTAATAATATATAAGAGGATGAATAAAAATATGATGAGCTGTAGCATATTCTTGCAAGACCCAAATCATTCCATCATCAAAATTGAAGTTATTTCAGCGACAATTGTATGTATTAACAAGAGGAAAAATTCACGAATATTTGACGTTATAACCGAGAATTTCTTCAAAAAAGTACCATTAAAATCGAGAAAAACACCAATTTTGTCTTCTAGTACTGGACTTTGACCCGGGATTCTGGTGTATTCGTGTTGCTTGCGTCACAAACTACCGTTACAGCAGAAAAACCTCAAGAACATCTGACGTTATAACCGAGAATTGCGCGAATTTCTTCAAAAAGTACCGTTACTATTGGGAAAACACCAATTTTGTACTATACAAGTGGACTTTGACCCGGGATTCTCGCGTATTCGTGTTGCTTACGTCACATACTACCGTTACAAAAGGAAAAACTCACAAATAGTTGACGTTATAACCGAGAATTGCACGAATTTCTTCAAAAAGTACCGTTACTATTGAGAAAAACAGCAATTTTGTCTTTTACTAGTGGACTTCGACCCGGGATTCTCGCGTATTCGTGTTGCTTACGTCACAAATTACCGTTACAGATGGAAAAACTCATGAATATTCGACGTTATAACCGAGAATTGCGCGAATTTCATCAAAAAGTACCGTTACTATTGAGAAAAACACCAATTTTGTCTTCTACTAGTGGACTTTGACCCGGGTTTCTCGCGTATTCGTGTTGCTTACGTCACATACTACCGTTACAGGAAGAGAAACTCATGAATAGTTGACGTTATAACCGAGAATCGCGTGAATTCCTTCAAAAAGTACCGTTACTATTGAGAAAAACACCAATTTTGTCTTCTACTAGAGGACTTTGACCCGGGATTCTCGCGTATTCGTGTTGCTTACGTCACATACTACCGTTACAGGATGAGAAACTCATGAATAGTTGACGTTATAACCGAGAATCGCGCGAATTCCTTCAAAAAGTACCGTTACTATTGAGAAAAATACCAATTTTGGATCCTACTAGTGGACTTTGACCCGGGATTCTCGCGTATTTGTGTTGCTTACGTCACAAACTACCGTTATAGCAGGAGAAACTCACGAATAGTTGACGTTATAACCAAGAATTGTGCGAATTTCTTTTGAAAGTACCGTTACTATTGAGAAAAACATCATTTTTGTCTTCTAGTAGAGGCCTAATACTATTAATTTCAACTCTTGAGAGTGAGTGATCTCTGAATCGTATCTTGGTGTTATCGAATCACGAAACGAGCTTATTAGCTATTTACAAGTTAGTATATTCACTAGCAGCCCCCGTGCTTCGCAACGGAGCTCCACAAAACAGAGCTATATTGAATTCTTTTCTGGATTGGTCCTCTGAAATGTTGTTCAATATCATGTTAAACCCAATATCAATATTGTATCGATTGTAATCAGGGTATATGCATGAATAGTGAATTGAATTGAAAAAAGAATTTCACAAAATAAAGTGATAATAATTGAATAATAATATATTTTTATATGGGAAAAATAGATATGGTCGATCGTCGATGAATAGTTATTGTGAAAAATTGGAGAATTGCTTTTATTTTGATAAAAAATCATAAATGATTGATTTTGGTTTGAATCTTATCATAAAAAAATTTTGCCCTTACGGAGATTCTAACTCGGTATCATACTCATTTGTAGCCCTATAGGCTAGCCGTTACTCTACCTAAACATATGGAAAAGATACGCTATAAAAGCATCCTAACTTAAGAGATTAGGAAATCAAAACACATGTTTCAAATGACTGGTATTACCATAATACTTATTTATTTTCTTAAAACTCTAACCATGTGTTCTGTTATGTGTGATTCTATTCATCTATCCAGTTCTTCTTCTTAGATTACTATGGGATAGATCCTTTGGGATCCTTAGAGGCAAAAGATCTTGAAATTCTTTCTTATTTCGCATCTAGTAAGTATGAAGAATATTTGTGCAAAATTTCAAGTTTGTAGGTCAAGTAGTTTGGGCTGTAGTGTGATTCCGGTGATCAGATTTAGCCTTTTATAGATATAGATTCCTCTTGAAAGAAACAGTATTTATACAACAGACGAGTAATTCTGAGTATAAAACATACTTCACATGGGCTATTACTGAGTGCGAAAAAAGAGAAGGAAAAGAGGATGAAAAAATCAATGGAAATCAAATTGACTGCACTCTCTCTAAAGCTCCAAATCGTTTTAGAGTCATTCAATCAGGAATGAACATTACGCATTGTTATCGAGTTTTCATCAAAAATGAATTGGAATCATCTGTAGGCGTATAACAAGCCATACTATCAAAAATTGAATCCTGTCAGTACATAACATTCAGTAAACATTCAGAGAGGTGGAAGAGTGAGACTTCTGCCTTGTTTATTGGTCTTGTTTACACGTTGCCATTGACATATGCCAGTTGAAAGTTGCAGTCAAAGAGTCTTTTAGTTTCTAAAAAATTATATGCTGGAACGCTCATGTACAGTATTTTAAGTGACATCAGAGTATGTAGGTACTGTATTGAGAAAGGCATTTATTTGTCTATTTTATTCATAAATTCTCATAATAACAAGACTTATTTATAAGAATTATGTTAATAATTAATGCAATGAATGTATTTAGGAAATCATAATACTTTTAATGCTTATTACAGTGTGGTATCCCAATCTCCATCTCACTCTGATGTCACTCATAATACCATTTTTAAGAGAAAGTCGGATTTCTTATACCTAAAATTTCAGTTTCAGATATGACCACAGAGAACAGACTAAGTATGAACAAACTAAGTATGACTAAGTATGAACAGACTAAAGAGTATGCTTCTCTATGATATAACACTGAAAACCAGTCGATAAACACTATAGTTGAACGTGTAAGAAAGGTATTATGAGGAATTCTGTCCCTTAAATTATAATTAAATTATTATTTTGGAAAATGGACACTAAATATGTTAACCAGCATTGAACAATCGTCTTGTTTCTAGTCTCCAATAATTAAGTAATGACTTTTTATCATTTATGTTAACGCTACGTGGAAAACAGTGTTGGAAATGAAGACAATTCTTCAACCCTGAAACGTTGTTGTAAAACACCCCAAAGTGGCATTGTCTATGCCCGGGATTAGTGAACAAAATGTGGGTTGGCTTGGCCAAGCCAATGGAGTCTGCATTAGCTCGACTATATGGTTGTCTGCATTGCAGTAGCCCAGTCTTGAAATTACATGGTGTGAGAGAGTCAATGGATAGCTCCTATTAAAGCGAGTTAGACCTATAAAGACTTACTCATTTATGAGGCCATTCATTAGATATTATAGATAAGAGGCTGTACTACTATCTACAATAACTATAAAATATTTAGATATCATATTTATCGTTCAAAGTAACTTGAACTATTCTGTGGCAGTATAAATATAATCATGATTCAAAATAACAATAAAAGTAAAATCTCACTGAAAACTAAGTTTTCTCAAACTTGGTTTAAAATAAGATTATGCATACGGGCTGAAGTTGCAAAATGTAGTTTCAGGGTACATTTTTCTAGGATGCAAACTGTAACCTAGAACTTCATTGAAAAAATGTCACTGGGCTCATTACACTAAATCAATAGGCTATATCAGCTATATTGAGCCTAGAAATGCGTGGTTTTCAATTTGTTTCTTATAGCTGATAGCTTTTAACTCTATATTGAACCATTTTCATTTTTCAGCCTATTATTTAGAAAAATAGACAGCCTAACTAATTGTTCATGTTTTCAGGCTGCATTTGCAATTTTCAAGTATCCTGTATCCATAAGATAGTATCCATTTTTTAAGGCGAATATCCATAGGTAATGGATAAGAATACTCGATTTATTGAAAACCAATTTATTCAATAGCGGATAAATATTCAATATACACAAATATTTTCTATGTTTATCTGAGTTTGATGAAGATAAAACAAAAACGAATGTGATTGTGAAAAAATATGGTCTTTCTATCATTATTTATCATTTAGTATTTGAAATCAAGGTTGAAAAACAGCCTTGTTCTCCATAAAACTTGAAAAGAGCATTTTTTTACCAATTCACCTGTGAGTTATAAATTTATTTGATGGTCATGAGGATTCGTTGAATTCATTATATTCATCCATATCCATAATATTCAATTGAATCTGTATACTACAAGGGCCCAAGTCACGTCAACTACTTCTTGAGATGAATGTTGAAAATGTTT
Source organism: Laodelphax striatellus (assembly GCA_017141395.1). Taxonomy (NCBI): domain Eukaryota; kingdom Metazoa; phylum Arthropoda; class Insecta; order Hemiptera; family Delphacidae; genus Laodelphax; species Laodelphax striatellus. The sequence goes on along the minus strand of CM029544.1, from coordinate 13,274,885 downwards.
GCTCTGTAGCTAAAACATTATATCTAAAACCATTACATCATAGAAAGCTTGATATTATGATGCCTACAACGTGGATATTCAGAATTAAAATATCAGCCCAGGTACCTAGCAGTATTTCTTCTTCGCTCACCTAAAAAGTCGTTGTGACTTAGACCCTTCTGGGAGAAGCTGATTCAATTATTATCAAATGCAGTAGAACCAGCACCAGATATAAACCTTTAATTTACTTGATATCCAAGAAGATATTTAGTTGGTTAAATGTACAATCAATGTCAGTTTCCCACAAGAAAACGCAGTTATCAAGGTAAATATTCAATATAATATTGTAGGTAATATCGTATGAAATATTTATCATTGAAAAATTTTCAACACTAGTAATTACTTGAAGGCATGATCATTATGATGTGAAAATTTTAAATATTAGAAATTCACAGAAGTTACACAGAATAATAATTATGTCATCAAGCCGTTGTCATAAGTGTTTGAAAACTTGTTAAAACATCGCAGTTTTAAATAGATTAAGAAATCCAAAAAAAATTGTAAAAATTCTTTTGAGTTGCATGAGAACTGAATGTCATCAATTTTCATAAATTAGGTGGATACCTGGGTTTCTAACTCATTCGATTATATCCAACCTCATACATATTTCATTTTATTGCTTAGATTTCTCTGCATCAATTTTTATTAACTAATATTCAGAGTCTCAATAGAATAGTCTATTATAAATAGTTATTTTTGTTTGTTTAGTTTTTGAAATATTGTATTTGTACGTAAACTATGATGCCCTATGGAATTGATTGTAAACCTAAAGACAGTTCCCATTTCTCCAGATCTGTATAATATACAGATGTGTATATATTATATACATTGAGAGTGATTAAAAATTTAATGAATAAATGGGCAAAAATATGGGTTCGTGATTGAATGTTATTTATGTGGAATGGGGATTAACTTAATAAGTTTGAGCAATAAATTACAGGCAAACTTAGACTTTTTTAATTTTATTGACTTCTTTTAAAATTCACAAACTATTAAAGTGATTAACGCAGCTTACGCCTATGGCAATTTTGTTTTGCAATAGCAAGTATTAGTGTTCATTTTCTGCCTCATAATGCATGTTACGATTGGATACTCACAGTTCAACAAAAATCGAAAAGTATCCGTGTCGTGTAACGAACAGTCGAAAAATTGAAACAGTTGAGCTGCCATGAAGTAGTTGTTAACATTATTTTCTTCCGTAAGACCTTCGATGAAAGGAATCAGCAATTCTTTGGGTTGGTTCTTGGAGATTGGATCTATAAATTCTGTCATTACTTTAGCCATTGAATGTATAATTAGTGGAGTGAATTCTTTTGTGAGCCGGTTGATTTCTCTAGCAATACGGAGTCCAAAATCCTTGGCCGATATTGATAGTAGCTGCTGTTTCGTGCAAATCAAGTACAGGTACGATGTCAAATCCATTTTTGGCTCTAGTGTGTTTTCAAATATTCCTAACAGCAATTCGATATGTCTCAGATTAAGCTTATCACTATTATATCTATTGCATAATTGCTCGATGAAGAAATGGAATACCTGGTTGACTGCAAAGTAGTGCAACTTTTTTGGACATGGCTCATCCCAGTGTAAACGAATCTCTTCACTAATCATTTCTATAGACAAAATCAAGCGCCGTTCTAAGAGTTCTTCACGAGATAATATGAATGAGTTAATTGTAAGCTCAAGAGCTGTATGAAGAACATTTCTATTAAACAAGTACTTCTTGATAATTCTCATGAAGAAGTGTTGGTCTAAGATATCACAAATAGACGGACTTATACGACTCAACATAGATGAAATGTGATTATCAGCAACTCTTCCCTTCTTTTTTCCAATGGTATCAAATGTCTTGTTTAGATACTCTTCCAGGTACTCGTTTGGAACTCTATTAAAATCGGTAAGCAGATTCAACTGCTGAGTATCATCCTCAGTTAGACTATCAATAGAATTTGTCAGCAAACAATATGTCTCAGTAGTTGGTTCGTTCAAGAACAATTCATGGATCTTTTGGAATAAAATCTCTCGAATAGAATGATTTGTATTTGTTTGCCATTGAGATGATAATAGTTGACAGGAATCATCAATGGTTGCTACCATGTAATAAAGTCGAATTGCGTGCTTTTTCACTGATACTCTTTTAGATATCAAACTTGTGAGGAAGGATATGACTTTGCTCACACCAGTGCGTCGACAGAGATTTGTTGACATAATCAATCCATCGGAAAGGTAATCGCCTTCAAAAAAATGATCAATAATACTCAATGGGGGAGGAGGGTTGACAAGATTACAAACTGAAGGTATTTTTGAAGTGAGGAGATAGTCATTTCTAGCATTTTGACCATCTGTTGGCAGAGTTGTTTGTTTTGGCATGAACGGACTGACAAGTTGTACAAAAGATGGACCATCAAGAAGGATTCCTAGGATGCCTAAATATGAGTGTTCGTTGGTGAAACCTTTTTCACACTCTTCTCGCCATTTCATTGCTATTCCATTGTGCCAACGAACAGTCTTTATGAAACGTATCACATTCTTGTTGCCTGACCAACACTTGCACATTGATAAATACTCTCTCCAATGCATGATAATTGTGTTTGGATCACGTTTTAATAAAGAAAGTGCCTTACCAGATGCCACTTCATCAGATTCCACTTTAACAATATCATTTTTAACAAAAGTCTCAAATAATTCTTTATCATGATGCTTCAATAGATTTCTCATCTTGCAAATAGCTGCATGTTTTTTACATTCTTCATTATTCAAAAGTCTTAATACTATTTTCATTAATCTGGGATAATCAGAAACTGAAAGAGCTTTCTCATCGAGGTGTTTCTTAGATTTTATGTGCCGTTCATTAAAATCATAAATTGCTTCTGTAATCTGTGAAACGATATTCTTTTCTTTTTCATGCCAAGATTTGTTGGATAGTGATTGATCCTCAATTTTTTGTGAAACATAATCAATGAAATAATTGAGAGACCTCTTTTCAAAAACTGATTTCTTCTTTAATATATTCCAGCACTGGCCATGTCGTTCCAAGTTACAGTCAGCCATTAATTCTAAGTTCTCTTCTGCCAATGGCAGTAATTCATGCGTAAGTTTATGAGAGGTGGACACTTCTAAGACTTTGAATAGATACTCCAAATACGTTTCAGCAAGGTGGTTAATGATGTATCCTTTCACATGCATTCTACGAATTATGCTGTCAATGACAATCCAATGATCATCTCTTAAAGAGTTGAGATCATCTCCATATATTTGCAGCATTTTCATTAGACGAAAGAACATTTCAGCTCTTTCATTTTTGTGCCTTTCATTGAAATATTTCAGAACCTCAAGCAACATATCACTATCGTTATTCACTTTGCAACAATAGATCAGTTCTGAAAGCAAGGCACATCTCTTTTCTATTTCAGAGGCTTTTTTGATATCATCTTTTATTAGGGGGATCACTTCACATGGTTTGTAATAACACCTCCATGAATGTGTGTAGTATGTTGTATCCGAATTCTTATCCATCATAATTTTTGCTTGTTTAATCCGTTCCATATCAGGTAAAAGCAACATCAGTTCCGGCGTCATAATATCAGTATCATCTAATAATTTTCTATTGTAACGGGAAGCATAGCTTTTTTCTAAAAGCATAAACTTCTCACTTTTTGGAAAATATTTCAAAACATACAGTAGTTGGTTGGTATCAAAATGTTCTTTTTTATTAGGTAGCAGGTTCGGGAAAATAAGCCTCATTGTCTCAACATCTATTACTTCCAGAGGAATCATGTTTATGTAGAGTTTTGGCTTATTCAAAAGATACTTTAGGCCAATTTTCATGAACAGCCGGCCAAGATTTTTACTAAACTTCAAATTCAAGTTATTTCCATCATAAGATTCCACTATTTCTACAAATGATTCTATGTCTACTTTGATAAATTTCACTATGATGTCAGCGTAGTCGATGAGGTTCAGTTGGAGAATATTCCTAGTCTTGAGAAGCTCATTTTTTCGCGCATGTTTGATGTGACGAATCACTAGGTTCGGGTCTTTTCTATAGAATAGTTTCATCATCTTATGACTCAGAACAATGTTTTTCTCAATTAACGTTTTATGAGTGAACTCTGATCTACATGCTAAAAGCAGAGGCATTGCTTGTTCAATGCCGTACAGCAAATGAAACCTAGCAAAGAATTCTTCCGCCAATTCAGGTTTACGCAGATGATATGATAGGTTTTTGATGATTTCCAACCTGGTGTTAAGACTAACATGAGGAATGAGGTGTTTTGAAAAATAATCGGGGTTAGTAAATTCGCCATCACTGCCATCGAAGAACGATTTTATGTGTAGTGCCTTCTGAATTACTGAATTATCCTCCGATTTCAGTGCATCAGCGATCATTTGACGATTGTTGAGAATCCTGGCCGCCTCCACTTTGAAATAAGGTCCGAGAAGACTAGGCACATCAGGATTCTTGATGAGATGAGAAACTGGCACACCTTTTTTCACTACGGATACAAGCTCCGCTATTTTCTTATACTTTTCTCCCGGAGTGTCCCCTGGTATTTTGTGGATGGCATCAAGGAACGACGTCTGTTGTTCAGTCATAGCTGATGTTTTCTGTTGGTGAAACAATTCTGATTATAACACTTATCGCTAAATGGATAGCAATTAAGAAAACAATAATAAAGTGGATTGAAATTTTATGAGTTCCGTCTAGTTCATGAAAATATTCATTAAATGATGCTTCACTGCAGGAAAAACATTATATGCTAACTGCAGGAGAAACATATGATATTTATTAACCAAGTGCGTTCCATATAATAGTTCCAAGTAGAATAGTTAATATAAAATAGCAAATAGGAATAACTTGAAAGGTTTAATGTAAAATAGTATAATATACGAAAGCTCATTTCACTACTTGGTAATATCATATATGATTAGATTGGTGTGACCAAATGTTTACAAACAGTGAATATCATAAAGTTTGTTATTTCAGTTTTAGTTTGAATATTAAGCTGGAAACAAATGGATGTGACCTAGCAAGTGAAATACAAAATTGGAATCTGTGCAAGTGTTAATTATTTACAAGAAATATTACTATAAATGAAGAACCACTTCAACCTATACTGAGTCTTTATTTGATTGACTATGATTGACTATTTAATTGGAAAAAAGCAAACGGCGCTTTGCGCTGTGGACTTAGATTATTGTTCAGTTAAATGAGAATCCTTTTGGTTCTTTTGTTTAATTATGAGTTTGTTGGAAATTGAGAAATAATTGTATCATGTATCACTATGTACCATCACTAATTCTTAAACAAGAACATAGCTGGTTTTTCGTGTATTCATTTATAATTTTTTAGTTGCAATCGCAATAAAAAATATGGAGGATCTGTTGATAAGCACTGCAAGACACAGCAAGCAATCCAACAGCTTCACGAACACCATATTATTACAATAATTAATAGTGCTGAATCCTTTCTAAGTGTACGGGTGGGATACGGAAATCATATTTTAGTCATCATAGTGGAAGCAATTTTCTTCCAATTAAACATCGACACGGTGAGGGCACTTTAGATTATATCATTCAAATGCGGGATGCCATCAGGGCGTTAAACACAAGTGGAAATATTAAACTAGCGTTTAAATTCAAGTACTATCCATTCAAATCAATGTAAATATCTAAAAAAATATCGATCAAATAGTAACAAGAAAGTCACCGCGTAAACTCATCTCCTTCTCTCTGGTAGTTTTACTCAGACTCCAAACTGGGAGTCACTTTGTGGACAATATTAATTTCAAGCAAAGTTTTATTTCAAGTACTTGTATTTTCAATGAGTACCAAAACGACTCATTTACTCATTTTTTGAACATGATGAAAAGTAGAAATAATAGCAATAGAATGGAAAAATATTAATATTTTTCTGTATTGCCAATCAATTCTGCTAGAGAACACAATATGATAATTATTATAGATTTGAACCAAGTATGGTTGATAAACAAGTTTGTTTCTCAGTGTTCATAGTACCCTCCTAGTCTATTGGATTGGGTTTTCAGGAGACATCAGAAACAAACATTGTTCCGCTGAAATTTACGTACTTACCTAACAAAGCTTTTGGGTGGTTGAACTTTTGAAACATAATTTTGATTGTTATAATTTCAATGCCATGATTTACTAATTGGTTTATGGTCTTCAGAAAGACATGTGCAGCATAAACTATGTACATTATAAATACAATGATCAATCAACTTATTTATTTTTTGGTTTGCTGAGAGTTATGCTCACATGAGCAGAAGAGCTATACGCTTGTGCGTGGGTAATGAGAAGGAGAGAGATGCGAGAGATGCGAGAGATGACTACTTTTTAGGCAGTCAGGACCGACGGCGTAACGTCTCCTCCGAAAGACGGTAGTGGCCGTTTTGTGGCCAAAATCTGTTCTATCAACTGATTAAACAATGATGATCAATGTTTTTAAATAGTGGAGGAGAGTTAATACAAACTTACTTCCTTCAAAGAATGTAGCACAATACGATTTATGTTTCCAATATGTGTAAGAATTCCAGCTGGTATAAGCTTCAATTAACTCGATATTCAGAGCAGTAAACCACTCACCACGGTGGCAAATCTGCCAAGCCCCTGGAAAATACAAAAAAAAAAAAATTAAATTAATCATATCGCATCTAATTACATCGCTTTAATCACATCACCACACTTTATTAGAAAAAAGTGAACAGAATGAAAATCTTTCAATGATATGAGTGCTTATAGATTGTTTGCTTATTTTGTTTCTACTTATTTCGCAGGTTTGCGTCTAGTGAGATCGGACTCCCCAAGTGGAAAGTTTGGGCTTTGTAATCATCCTACGATAGAATACACGCGTGCTCTACTTTACTCTGGTATCTTGCCTGTCGAATTTACAAGAAAGATTTATTTTGTAAGGCTCGTGGATGATGTAGATGATCTCATCTCAAAGTCTATGAACATGTGCGCATGAATTGAGGTGTTGAACTTATTCGCGAAAACATGATCTCATGAATAATTCTCACGACTTTCATGTCGATATATTATACGCTCTAGCCACAGGAAATGCTTTGACAAGGGTGAATTATGAATTTTAATACAGGGGCCAACGTCCATGAAAGTTTATGCCCCATGAAAATTTGCTTTTGGTTCAACGCTGTTTTTGCAATGTCAAAGTAGAAAAAATCTGGAGACTGAAACGTCCAAACACTCCACAACTGTAAAAAAGTAGAGTACTACTGGAAAAATAATATCACGAATCATGAAACTTTCCTCACATTTAAAGCAAGTGTTTTCAAGTTAATTATTACACATGTCAAATGCAATACATGTCAACTTATAATAACAACAGGTAAGTTGTAAAAGCTACGTCAAGTGAAAGTTTTCAAGCTTCATATGATCATGGTACAAACATAAAAATAACATGATACAGGCATAAACGGCACAAAGTATCGCGACTGAGAACGAAATACCACAACGGCAATATTATTTTTCAATCAATGATTTCATAAACAGTTGAACATTCAAGTCCACAATATCTACACAAGAAAGAACCTTGAAAGACTTTACAAAAGCCTTGTCAAATGGAGGAGCCTAATAATTGATATGTCACTTTTTAATAGCTTTCCAGGAAAGCTTCTTAAATTTCACTCTCAATGGAAAATCTCTGCAGAACCCATTAGTGCAGGTGACTTGAAAAGCTTTCTGATGTGAGTCTGGAAACAATGTGATTGTAACAGGAATTTACGTTCATAGTGAAGAGTTATGAAAGATTTGACATTCTATAGAAACAAAGTTTATAAAATAATGGGTTTCACTAAAATAAGATGATTTCCCTCTTTCTGATTATTATCTTTGTTGATATAAATTTATCAATGAACGTTCAAGTTGGGAAATTAAAATAGAAAAAGTCTCATAACGTCGTTTTTTTTAAGGAGGTTGGAAGTTAATTCACTTATCCTTTACTTTTTATAATAAGACGAAAAGAAATATGAGAAGTAGATTACGAAGATAAGTTAGTAGTAGATATTTTATAGAAATGAGAGAATAGGGAATATTACAGTATGATTGAAATCCACTAATTAGCTTAATACAGTCTATGAGTGGATTACGGAACAACCAAGCAGATCGTTCTGTTCATATCTCATATCAGTTGATCTGTGATAATTTCACAGCCTGATGGAGAAATTTGTATCAACCTATTGACAATAGCCAACTGATTTAATTAGTCCAGTCTACCGATTGCATTTTGAATCAGATATTCCATTGACAACTTAGTTCAAACGATGACATCACTAAAGTTTTCGTAGAATTAACTCCCATAAGGGTTAGATCATCATAATTAATCCAATTTAATTTTAACGATTGACCCCAGTGAGTGGAGCAGGACATCTATTTCGAAAATTAATGTCGAATCATCAAAATTCCAATTAGCTCGTCAGCTAATTGTATGAGAAATGAACAGCTGAGCTGATAATGAACATCGAGAAATCCTTATCGTATATGAAGTTTTAGTGATATCCTTGAATAATTCCAATTACTAAAGATTATTGCTATTTTGTCTATCTGCAGCTGAGAGCAGCTCAGTCATATTAATGGAATTCTACCTTGTACAGATGACTAGTTTATGATCTTCTAAGCTCTATCTAAGAGTGATTCCACAAACTTGCACTCAAGGAATTTAATAATTTAGTACATTTTATGCCGAAAGATTGAAACTATTCCATGTTTTTATCAAATATCACTCATTTAAAATAATTATTTTTGAAAAACAAATAGAGCCTGCAAAACTTCGATTCTTTATCTTTCTTTTGGCGCAAACCGCATCGAGATCGGTCCACTCAAACTTCTCCACGAACTTTCCAATGTCAGGCACGAAACTCTTTTTATAAATATGATAGGGACTTTATTGATTATTTTATCACTACAATTTAAAAAAGTTATTATATAAAATTAATGTCTATGGCTCGGACACAACATGGAAATCAAATATCAATTTGAATTTCATTGAACTAACTTCGGATCTGATGAGATGAATGGAAGCTATTGAAGAGACCCGTTCTGATATTAGGGGGCCAGTTTCATAAAAATTTAGGAGTCCTGTGAAACAGTAAAAAGGCGGACACACATTGGCATAATTCCATTACATTACGCTAATCTATTTATGTCTAGTGTTTGCGGCTCTTTCCTGTATTATAGGACTTTTTAATGAAACGGGCCCAATCTTAACAAGACTCACCTAGTGCGTTTTAATGAAGCTCGTCTAATTGAAATGAAAATAAAATAAATTCTACTAGGTAGGAGGATTGTAAAATGCCCAAACCATTCATATTTAGTTAGTCACTGACCAAGTAACGGTTCTACCTGAAAGTCGTACGGTAACTAAACACTGATGAGTCCACAAGGTAAACAATTAGAGTGAACATGACAAGTAGGCAATTAACACTGTGACCAGATACCTGTCCGGGATCTAATCTAAACAATACCAGTTGCTGTGTAGTTCAACTCTACTGTCGGAGGCAACACATTCCACTAATTAATTGCAACTTCAGCAATGAAAGTTTGTACGCACCAAACAGGAAAGGCGTAGTTCGATGCTTGTCTCTGTGATCCGCATTTGGTTATTACGAATTCACTGGCCCTAATACACAAACCCTCTACTCTGCTAGTTCAAAGTTGAGAAACAGAGAGCGCCGAATTTAATTCACTTCTATCCCTATCAAACGTATTGGGAAAATGTTCAATGATAAATAACTACCATCCAGCCAGTGCCTTTGAATAATTTGATTGGTGCGATGTAGTTTGGTGCTTCACTGGCAAGCTTTGAAGTCAATTATCAAACGCAGAGCTGTGATTTCTACAAACAAATTTCAACGGAATTATCGAGAGCACTCGATATGATTCAACTTATGATTGAACACGAGCAAACCTATCGCGTTATATGTTATATTTGTACTCCAGGTGCTTCAAAAAGGTCTCAGCGGTTACGAAAACTCAGTAGACAAAATAGGATTTCTATTCAGAAGAAAATTCAGTGGAAAAATTTAATTTCCAATCAGATTCTCACGAATTTATTCTAAGAAATGGAAAGGATTTCAAGAGGACTTATTCTGAGTCAAGAGGATTCAGAATAATTCCTCAGAATTGTAGACTATTGACTAATTACATGTGTGTAATTATTGTGAGTGAATTGAATTGAATTGAATGACAGCCTTTATTTTAACCTGGGAGGGCGAAGTTAGGGCGCAGTCGGCCCTCTCTTACACTTAACCCTCAAAGTGAAGTATACGTGTGAATTAAATTCTCACGAATTTATTCTAAGAAATGAAAATAATTTCAAGAGGAATTATTCTGAGTCAAGAGGATCCAGAATAAGTCCTCAGGATTGTAGACTCTTCACTACACGTGTTGACTCTATAATGAGTCAACAATGAGTCTACAATGAGTAGTCAAGACCTGTACTACACGAGAGAACTATTCAAAAGATTCTTATTTTTTAAAATATTTTCAATTATGAATGAGATCGCTACTATGATCCTTGTGAACATTCTATTATTTGATAAGGTGAGAATTTCTCAAATCGAAGGTCAAAATTTTATTTATCTTTTGGAGAACTGTGGTGTTACTGGGATCATTCTTTTGGTGGACACTCAGTGTGAAGCGGATATCCTAACAAATTGCTTGTATGGCATGAACAGAGAAGAAAACAACTGCTGCAGAAAGTGAGAAATTCGAAAAAAATTCAAATGAATTACAACAAATGGCGAAGGTTAAAGGGGTCACGTCCTCAACAAACTTGAAACAACAGAATTGATGCATGACTCTTATTTGTCAATCAATTCATAATACTTGGAATAAAATTTGTTTGCTTCTTGAATAGCATAAACCCTTTAGTTCTACAATCACAAAAGAGAAGTGAGTTGAAAAGTAGTTTCATGTTTGGATGGGATGATTTTTTGGATAGTACAATTAATTGTATTTTTAATATGATAATTAATTGTCTTGTATTCGTATTTCAATAATTTGTTAAGATATTGAACACATAAATTATGCTAATATTATTTTGAAAAAGTTATATCAAATTTATATTTATTATTATTTATTAATTTATATTATATTAATACCTGTACATGAAATTCCTGTCTAATGAAATTCTACATTCAAAATTAAAACATCTGAGTGTGATATACTACACGTTATAGTATTTATATTGAAATTATATTTGAATACCTACGCTTTGTACAAATTCCAAGTTATACTATTGAAGGATCTTAAAACCCCACTTCATTATACGTAATTAAACACGTCCTATGAATAAACTGCTACTGCTATGTTGAATGAGAGGAGCATTGATATTTTCAAATAAGTATTCAAATAATTGATACGTTCGTAGAAATAATTTAATAAAACCCAATATTTAAAACACTATTCAAATATTGATTTGATAACATCAAATGAGAGGAGCTTTGATATTGTCAAACAAGTATTCATATAATTGATACGTTCATAGAAATAATTAATTTGATAAAACCCAATATTTGAAACACTAATCAAATATTGATTTGATAACATGGTACTTTTTATTTTTGAAAAATACATCAGCATCAACTCAAACCAAACTGTATTTTGAAAATTTCATGACATCATGAATTTCTTTTATGTCATGATATTGAATACTAGATTTGCACCAGCTATCATGAACCTAATCAATAACATTGAACTAATTTTCCCGTTTATCTCCCAGAAACTACAAGTTTTCATGAACTACATTAATATATATTCAACTAACATCTGAACTAATATGCCTGTTCATCTCCCAGGAACTAAAACTTTTCATGAACTATATTAATATATACAACTAAAATCTGAAATAGTTCTCTATTCCATCTAATATCTCTCTGCATCTTTGATTCATAAAGCACAGAATCAGCAATTTCGATGTTCACTTGTAAGACTGTATTGGAAATCAGACAGGACAGCTAACATATTGGAGGAGTATATGAGGAAACTCCCGTTTGAAAAACATTCATAAAGGGAAATGGAAGGAGGATTTTCCTTATATATGAGAAACAACAACAACAACAAGGATACTAGCTCTGATCTTTGTGACGCACTATGGAACGTGTTTTGATCAAGTACACCACTACACAGGCGTATCCATGGAATTTTCATATGAGGTAGGGGTTTCCACAGAACTTAGACAGGCAGCCTCCGATACTTGCTTAGACAACTCATTTCCCCTCATCTGCCCAAAATAATTCATCAATCTGAAATGTTTGATCACAAGGGAAGTGCTTTCAACGTGGACTACAGTATTTGAAAGATTAGGAAAATTGATTACAAGACAGAAATAATCTTGTAAAGAGAGAGAGAGAGCGAGAGAGAGATTAGATTAGATTAGATTATTTACTTTATTCATGTAGAATACAACATAATGTCAACTTAAATTCTATATCAAGATACAGTAGTTATTTCATTGATCGTTCTTTAGTGTAATAAAAGTAATTACCGTATTAATTAAGTAGAAAAGATAAGTTAAGGGAGCTTACTAATAAAATTATAATATACAATGAACGTCATTTAGGATAAAAGTAATTACAGTATTCATAAGTACAAAAGATAATTTAAGGGAGCTTATTAAATAAAATTCTATTTATACTAGTAAATTTAATTTAGAGCTCACTAATAAAATGATAATATCCAGGTACATCTATTCAGTTTGGCGGACCGCGAGCAACTTCCACTCAACTGAATTTCTGTATGTACTGTATAATTATATCGAGCAAAATAACTGTTATTCGCCATCCGCCAGACTAAACGAACACCATATATTCAATATTCGATTCAACTAAAGAAAAAAAAATAAACTATGAAAATTTATTCGATGATATGGATTAACAGATATGAGATTCAATATGCTAACGGTATTATGATAGTTTTGTATCTACATGAAACGGCGGAGTTTGGACATATAAATGTCCATTCTTGGAGAAGGATGTACAAGGACATCCTTCCCATTAACACTCAACCGCAGGCCTTTATTTTTCTGATAAATTCGACTAGAACTAATATTAAGAATTTAATACTATTAAATATTATAATGTAGGTATAAGATGAATAATTAATTCTAACATAATGATGGGATATAAAGGATAAGAGTATGAAATGTTGATGTAGTCAATATGGAATAATACTGTACACTAAATAAATGAAAATGAGAATAAAAAAAGAAGATAATTGGAATATTAATACTGTATTTCATAATATTAAATTATTTAGAGTTGGAATATAAAAGTATTTTAGAATAGAATCATTCATATAACTACGAAGAGGATGAATGAAGGGATGAAAGATAGGAGATGTCATGTGGTTGATTCAGGGTTGGACGGACTCAGTCAATCTATCAAAAAGATATTTTCTCAATTTTAAAATGAAGCCCGCTCGACTCTCAATGGATCTTATAGAATTCGGGAGTGAATTCCAAGCGCGACAGGCGCTGACAAGAAAAGATTTAGTATAAATGGTTGTTCGATGATTTGGTATTCTTAAAGTATTTTCACCTGTTCTAGTACTTGAAACATCTAGCCTCCTACCTTCAGAAACAAATTTAAAATCATTTTTGAAATAATAAGGTTTGCCATATTTTAAAATATCCCTAACAAGTTTCAGTATTCGAAAAGTCTCTGTTCTGGCAATTTTAAAGTTGAGCTTGCAATGTGAGCTTGGGTTATCCGATCATGACGTTCGAGGAGTACACAAACCTTAGACAGTAATTTTGGCAGCGCTGTAGTTTATCGTTTAGAGTAACTTGCATGTCATTAAGTACAGAATTGCAATAGATAAAGTGGGGAAGATCAGAGATTTAACTAGTAATAATCTTATGTTTCTAGGAAGAATGTCTTGCAATTTCTTCAATGAATGCATGGCTGAAAATACTTTTTACAAGTGCTATTAACATGATCTGACCAGTCAAGAGTTTTATTCATGAGTATTCCAAGATTTTTGACTGAGCTGCAATAGGGTATTTCATTACCATCAACAATAATTTTGTGGATTGAATTAAAATCTATGCTGTTGATTATACGTGAATATCCAATTACTATAGGCTGTGTTTTGATAGGGTTGAGTTTAAGGCCATTTTCTTGGTTCATTCAACTATTAAATTTATATCTTCATTCATTTTGTGTATTGTTTCATTGATTTTAGTGGTTGAACAACTTGCATAAATTTGAAGATCGTCTGCATAAGTATGAAAATTGGAAAACTTAATAACAGAGGAGAGGTCATTTGCATACAAAGTAAACAGTAGGGGCCTAGTATAGAACCTTGGGGAACACCATGTAAAACATTTTTCCAATTTGATCTCTTATCACCAACAGATACACATTGTTTCCTGCCGGATAAATACGAATTAAACCATTGTAGTGCTCTGTGGTTAAATCCAAAAGTGCTAATTTACTAAGGAGAATTTTATGGTCTACTGTGTCGAATGCTTTGGAAAAATCAAACAGGCATAAAATGGTACATTTCCTTTGGTCCATAGCTAACCTAATATCATCAGTAACACGCAGTAAAGCAGTTTCAGTTGAATGAGATTTTCGAAATCCAGATTGAAAGTTATGAAGTTTGGTATTATGCTCTAGGAATGCTACAACTTGTGCATGGACAAGTCTTTCTAGTACTTTGGAAAGCGCAGGTAAGATACTAATTGGTCTGTAGTCTTCAACTTTATTAGGAGAGGTAACTTTGTTTAATGGACGAACCAGAGCAAGCTTCCAATTTTCAGGAAAACACCATCTTCAAGAGATTTATTGAATATGAATGTGATGATTGGTAGGACTGCAAATAGGATTTTTTTTATATATTTAATTGGTATTTTATCCGCCCCTGTAGCATTACTACGAACATGTTGAATTGCTTTGTAAGTTTCTTGTAATGAAATTGGACGAAAACTGAATTGTTCAGCTACTGGAGTGTTTGAATTTGTTACCTGATTATTTAGATTGTTGGCATGATTACTAATGATCGTCTCGTCACGTTGATTTGAATGTGAGATGAAATGTTCATTTAAATTGTCTAGTGGTAAGTCAATTGGGGTTTGAGATTTCTGCTTACTCAGGCCGAATTCTTTAATTCCACGCCATAAAGATGAAGAGTCTTGTCTGTTATCGGTCATAAATGAATTTAAGTATCTAATTTTTGAGTTACGTAACTGTTGTTTAACTTTATTACGGAGACTTCGGTATTCAATTAAGCTATAAAGAGAGAGAGAGAGAGAGAGAGAGAGAGAGAGAGAGAGAGAGAGAGAGAGAGAGAGAGAGAGAGAGAGAGAGATTGAGAGATAAAAAATAGGGGAGAACTGAGTAGGATGACAGAATAAACAACGCAAAGCCTAGATCACAATTTTTTCTATCGAAAACGCATATTTATACTGAATTATCTAGTATTATCTGAGTATTATCTATTATTAGAAGTTCCATTCTCTTTCTCAATTATTGTTGGAACATAAAATATGACCCATTTGGCATTTTCTTATCAATACCCACCCAATGACATGTGCTCTCTATAGATAATTTCGTACAATTACCGAAATATGTTTAATTTTTCAATGAAGCTTTGACTTGATATCGCTTGTACGGAATAAGAAAACTTCATTAGCTGCACTTTACTATCATAGAAAGGTCTATCAATTTTCAGAATTGAAAAGTTAATCGTCTTTGTAATTTGGTAAAGATAAATCAATATAGAAGATATATCCAATCACTACAGTATTCAATATTGAAGAACTACTTGGAGACTAAAAATTCTGTATTGAAAATATAATGATATTCAGAGAGTCCCATCACTTTAAGAATACTAGTATTATGGAATATAATAATTTTAAAATTATTAGGAACGTTTCAAAAATGCTATGTTTCCGAGATAAAAATTCGTGAAAATGACAAGTTTCTCTAATAACATTATTTATAGCTTTATCAGGTGGCTTGATTCGTATATGAGAATGATTGACTTATGTGAAATAAGCTGAAATTTTGATGAAACCAATTAAAGACTGTAACTGCAGGGATGAAAGAAATATTTGGCATTGAGTGAAAAAAACACTCTATCACTTCAAAGAAGTTTTGTCTCATCAGTGCTAGAAGTGATCGTAGAGTGTTATATCTGTATATATCTGTTATATCAACGGGGAAAATCTGTATTTGTAGTGTTGTGGATCTCCTCACACTGCTGGGAATATGAATTGGATAAGCTCCAAAATGTCGAGGATTCATGGCGACCCATGAAGCAGAAGAAATCGATGAATGCAGAACTAAAGATGTACTGGAATATAAGAGGACTCGGATTTTTCGCTCTTGATATCCCCTTAACTGTATGATTCCAAGGGAGTTTTCTGAGCTCTAATTGCCTTACAACTGAGCCAATTTGTACTATAAATTACCAAGCTGATATTTGAAGAAGGTAGTGTAAGATTATCTTACTAAAATAAAATGGTGTAATTCTACTTCAATGTGGTCTACAGTGCAAATCAAATGGAGGGCATGTTTAATAAGAAATAAAAAATTCCTGTAATACAGGGAAAAGGTGGACACACACTAGACATATAAACTTATTGCGCAGTACGTTCTCCTTATTTACAGGATAAAACAGACTCCATAGTTTGGAAACTCAGCACAGTCCATTATTAGAATTTGTATTTGGAATAGCAATGTAAGCTGTAAGAATTTATATTATAATTAAATTGATGGAAGTCAATTATAAGCCTTTCCCTATACTTTTATCTATCACTGTATGATTAAGTTCATAGTATAGGTATAGAGTATAGTATATGCCAAAGAAATGTTTGGTCAATTTTAAAAAATTATAAGAAGCTTACAATGAGATTATAAAAATTAGAAAGATAATTTTACACAATGATAATCTGGTAAAGTTAATAATATTGGAAAATTCTGTAATTTGTTAAGGAATAAGGACGTTGAAAAATACTATATTAATAATATTTTATATATTTTACTAGTAGGCCTACGCCACTAATCGGAGTTTAAGACTAAGAGAATAAATGTTTTGAAATATTCTATAAAAAATATATAGGAATAACATATTTTATGATCAGTATTTGTTTTTCTTGATTCGTCTGTGTGAGCTAAAATTCAGATTTGAATAAATCTCATAATTTCAAAGAAAGTGCTTTCAGTTACAATAATAACAGTCTCTAAATAATTTTGCATATCAAATAGTTAGGTATATTACCTAGTGATAATACTATAATATTTGAATTGAATTAATTTAAAAAAAAATTCTACCGTTTTGAGCGTTTTTGTAAACGTTATCGAATTATAACAGATTAACGGAAAAATTGGAATTATTTCAATTGATCCCATGAGAGCCTAGTATAGAAGACAAGAAATAAAGAATATCATGAATAGTCTTCTAATAAGACCCTGTTTTGGACATTACCTATTGCTTATTGAAAGCAATAAAATAAAATAACTATTTTTTATTTGAAAAAGTATGACTTGAATAATGACAATGACATTTTCAAAAAAATATGGAGGCTATTATTTTTAAATTCATTACCATGAATTGGAATTTCAAGAATGCTAATTTTTAATTTCCATTGATAGAGTAGGGTCGATTTAATTTGAGTTTCATTTCAACATAATAAAAATTATTAGACCTTTCCCAGAGCCATCCAGTGGTTTATCAATTGGAAACTACTAGATTAGAATGGCTACAACAATAATTAATTCACATGCAGGTTCCAGTTACAAACAAGCTGAGACACAATTATTATGATAGCTCCGCTCAAAAGCAACTCAATTTTTCATAATCAAATGCAATTACAATATTTATATTCCCAGCTAAGAATAAATCAAGAATACTGTCATCCTTTCCATCAATCAACACCCTTATTGTGGATTGAATAATTCAATATATTAATGACTATCAATCAAATTATTAATTTAAAGCATGGAGCCAGTGTTTAAAATCATTGATGAGAAGCGAACGTGCTGATGAATAATTTATTCAGCAATATCATTTTAAAAAACAATAACATAGTAAGAAGCTGAACCTGATAAAGTATTGGTTGTCACACTCTAAATAAATGTCAAATTAATTCCAGAAATACCAGACGTGATTTGGTTCATTGATTGAAGAGTAGACCTAATAGACTGAAATTTAAGATAAATTTTATTGGGAGATAATTCTTTTCAATCAAAAAATATATTACTGCTGTACTGGGCCAGTCAATTATTTATAAAAAAAAACTGTTCATTATGAAATCCACTTTGCATAGTTTTATAAATAAAATCATTAGCTGAAAATTTAGGGCATACGTTAATCTCAGAATAAAATTTGGAGAAAAATCATTCAAGATAAAATGAGGTATTTTTGAAAATTTTATTTGAAAATGGCTGGAATAATCAGATATTGTAATACAAATATTGTATATAATATATACTGTATAAGTACTACTTGAATATAGTAGCATACAGGTATATTATCAATTAATTTATAATATGAATTATAAATATTAACTGTCATGAGCAAAAATATTTTTCTTCATACATAAAATTATTTTACCCTTTTCCAATACTTTACCCTTTCAACCGGATTTCCTAATAAAAAAATAATTATTTTTATTGGGCTATAGCACATAAAATTTGATGGCCTGTATTTTCCTTAAAGAAAGTGATTAATTTTAAAACTAATTGCTGAATCCATGTTTGTTGAAACTGGGCCAACTCATTGGGCCGACTGCTGGCCCAGTGTACAGCAGAAATATTTTTTATTGAAAGGAATTATCTCCCAATAGAATTCATCTTATTTCAGTTTAACACATTTGATTTCAGAAGGAATCATTGGATACTGTATTGCTATATTATGCAGTTGCTATCAAATAAAAATAGAAAAGTTGAATGAATGAAACAAATGATTGTCAATTCCACAATAATATATTTTAAGAAAAAGAAACAATTTTAAGTTTCAATGCCCATGGTATCATCATCAGTGGTGGTTCAGTTTCAACTGACGATGATGCCATGGGCATTGAAACTCGAGTTTTGTTTCTTTTTTGAGTGAATCATTGTGGAATCGACAATAATTTGTTTCATTCATTCACTTTAGTATTAACAAGTTCCACAACATGTCTGAGTCAAATGAAAATTTTATAAAAATAGAAAATTGATTAATCAATAATATTTTTTCAACTCTTGAGGAATGCTTTAATTATTATACATGCAAATACACATAACGTACAAATTATACAATGCAGAATTACATGAATAGTGGTGCATCATGCTTGATGCATGTTTTACTTCACTGTAAGGAGGCGAATTATTTAAACCGAATAAAAAAATATGTTTGAAAATGGCAGGAATAATTAGATATTTAGATGATTGGATATTATGCAATATTATGCAAATAGTAGCATATTATCGATTAATTTATAATATGAATTATAAATATTAATTTCATATTAAATTATATTTAAAAATTAATTTACAATATGAATTAATACATCAATAGATCAATTAACAAACATGTTTTTGTATTTTTTTTTATTGTTCTTCTTTGCTTGTATGATATTATTGTTTGAAGCTTTTGGGGAATACATTTCATTTCATTTTTAATTAAACAATTAATAATAAGTTAAAGAGACTTTAATTAAAAAATATATATATAATATATATATATATATATATATATATATATATATATATATATATATATATATATATATATATATATATATATATATATATTTATAAAGGGGCCTAATGCATCATGATAATCATCATGTTTGATCACGGTTAGTGTGTAGTGTTCAATTACAGGACAAATGCCATTAACGTTTTCCCTAATCAAAATTAGGGACTGTTAAATATGATAAATTCAAGTTCACGGTAAATTACTCACCGTGATAAGGCTCTGTAATCAAGGTTATGGTAAAATCTAGTCCGAATTCAATTCCTTCTGAGTGATGAGTGATAATCCTTCACTCCTCTTACAGCGGTTCATTCAAGAAATGATTCATGAATTGGGTAAATCCACATCTCTAGCCAAAGGCAAAGTATACTGTTTGATAGTTTGATATCCCAAGTTTGTGCTCTAGCCTGTGAATAGGTTATGTTTCGGTGATCTGTATTCAATTTTGCCATTCTAGTCAACAGCGATAAGATTAGCAAGCAAAAAGCAGTGTAATTTTCCTGTAGAGTGACCTTGAAGCCACGAGTAATAGCTAGATCGAGGAATTGTCCTCACTAGCCGCATGCAACGAAGTACCATTCGAATTGTATCAAGTATTGATACAAACTGTATCAAGAGGATTGCAAGT
The DNA here is from genome assembly GCA_017141395.1 of Laodelphax striatellus. NCBI lineage: Eukaryota > Metazoa > Arthropoda > Insecta > Hemiptera > Delphacidae > Laodelphax > Laodelphax striatellus. The sequence continues at coordinate 13,254,502 of CM029544.1, read as the reverse complement.
ATTGATACAGATTATGTGGAGACAAAGCAACAAAGAACAAAATTAGATACGGACCGCCTCCGAGATAAGCTTTTGTACCTATACTTCTTGGAAGCGGTTGGCTTCGTGGTGGCACAACTGCTCCGATTAGAAACGAGCGCCTGCTATTCCGTTAGGACGGGTAACCATTTGAAGCCGCCTCCACTAAATGTAATTTATTAGGTATTAGATTGCTATACGATGGTGGTTTGAAACACACCTAAAACTCTATTCATCCCTCATCATCATCATCCTTGTTTGAAACACACCTAAAACTCTATTCATCCCTCATCATCATCATCATCCTTGTTATTCCCCTCTCATAAGTTTAGAGCTCCACCCTTTTGCAAAGAAAAAATATGAATACAATCTTTAGATTTTTTCCAAATTGAAGTCAGGAAGATTGATCAATCATTTGCTAATTACATATAGCTTGCAACTTGGCATCTATAAGCGCCGATCCAAACCGAAAACTATATATTTACATAAATATTACTACATAACTCAAACCTGAAACTATAGGTATAGAGGAGCTACATGTGAGGAGCTGTGATGTGAGTCTCACCTACAGTATACTATAGGTCTCTAAAGTCTCACCTCCATAAATTTCAGCTCAGTGCAGAGAATCATCATTATATTATAATATACTAGGAATAGAAATTTAATAGTCCTACCCATACACAGACACTCTACATTTGAAAAGACTCCTTCTCATGCCGGAATGCTACTTCTTAATAAACTGCCAGAAGCCACTCGTAAAACTGAATGTATAAAATCATTTAAGTAAGAAATCAGATTAATGTTAGTTAAAATATCATTATATTCCAACGAATTTTAATTATGATTTCTTACAACTTTTTACTGTTAATATATTTATTTACAATATTCAGTATATTTAATATTCTATAGTCAGTAGAATAGATCTTTATTTGAATTTGTTGAATTTCCTAGTGTTACACTAATTTAGTTTTCAACTATATTTTATGAATTGTACTTTCATCGTAGTTAAAAGTAGTAATTGTATAGTTGTACTTTTTTGACAAGCCACCTGTGAAATTGGAAACATCCCTAAAATTCATGTTATGGACGATTGTTAATAAATAAATATATTTTTTTCAAAAGTCACGTTAATTCTCCATTTAAACATTCGTCAGGTACAATTATTGAGAACTGATTTATAATGATCAAATGTAAGCCACTACAACTATAGGCTATCACACTATTGATAACACTACTGATACTCTCACTACTTATAATTAATTATACAACTATAGTAAACAATAACACAATGCATATGATTAGCTTGTCTATGTAATTGTTCAAGGCCTTATGAAAGCTAGTGATCACTTGAAAATCGTTTGGAAATTTGTTATGGGAAAGTTATAATAATAATCAACAAGTGTATAGCTGATAATAACATAGTGGTCATCAGTCATTATTCCAGACTTGAGGAAATAAGTTGTTAATGTAATTGCACTACCTCAAATGCACTAATGTCTTTGATGTTGTCATTCAATTGTAAACTATGTCATGCACAATATCATTATAATGTCACATTCAAGGTTTGACGAATAATACTACAATGACAGACCACTGAGATTTGGAAGTATGCATTTGGAGTCTGAATGACAACCGCATGCAATGAAAAAAAAACATCGAATTAACATTTGTGCTTAATCCTCCTTGATAACATAAAATTAAGTGGGATGACGTTAAATGATCGGAGTCTTAAAAACAATATAATAATTCTGATTCAGACATTCTAGTGGACACGTTGTAAAATAATTAGGTCAGAAAGTTATGTTATGGTATATTTTCATGCAAGGGAATCACAATTATCGACCATAGAATCACGTAATATTCTATATAATTCTACATGCTTAGATGCAAGCAGGTTATACACTATTAAGTAGGTAACTTGAAAAGGTGATAACGCCAGTTTTGGTCGAACGGGGTTTTCCCTTAGATTGGAAAACGTACCTTATATAATGTAATTTAATTATATAATTTAATAATGTAAGATAATTATATTGATTATTCTATTCTCCAGTGATGATAAATCAGAATCTATCTTACTGAGCCGCGAGTGCGAGATCCATTATTATTCATCAATATTCCCAATTTCCTTTCTCTTGAACCTTGACATCAAATAATCTAAACATCAATAAATATAATTAAAAGCATACCGATGGCTTCAATCCTGTCCAGCTCTGAAAGGAGTATTATTCCAGTCGTTGATTTACTCTATTTGAGAAAGTTGAGATCTCAATTGATTGTATAAATTTCAAAATAAAATTCCAGATGCTCCATGACAGTTTCCTCTCTGAAACTTTCGCGAATTTTGAAACCAAATATCTATCAACTTAATTCTCAGCTCAGCCCATGCATTTCACATAGAATCTTGACAATTTTTCCACCCAAAATCGATGTAACAAACGTCTATAATTAACAGATTCATTGAGATGACACAATTTGATGAGATGTTCTAACACAAATGTTCTCCAATAATTATTTATTCCCTACCAACTTGATACATCTCATGAAATTCTTTGATTTCAGCTGTTGTAGCTGATTGAGTTTGTTTTTTGGTTCATAATTCTTCGAAGAATTTCAATTATTGATAATTTATTTGCTTTTCATGTTAAAAACTTTCATTTCATCTTTCACAATTTTCGAAATTCGTCCATTGTTTGGTTTCAGAGAGAGAATCGGTGGTTTGGTGAATTATGGCTATAACCATGATTTGGACTATTTTTATAAAATGTAAGAGGAACTGAGCCACAGAATGATCCATTTCAAATGTGAACAATCGTATATTCCTGGATACATGAACTCTCACAATTGACACCAATTTATTTCTTTTGTTTTTTTGTTATGTTCATCGCTTTCCTGTTAAGTGCTTAATCTTAATACTGTTATGTCCTTGGAGGCAAGCTTTGTTATCATATAATCATTTCTTTGATAATGCATACTTTGTGTAATCCATATAATATTATTACCTGAAATATATGATTACTTGGTCAGTTTCTTTTGAAATTCCTTTTTTTCTAGCCAGTAAACTTCAACAATCCTGTAAGGTTTTAATGCTTATGGCAAGGCTTTCATGTTTGAAGCCTATACACTGATCTGACAAGGAAGTGAAGTGCCTTCAGATGAGAAGGTGGAAAGCTATAGAGAAATTGAAAGAAATCCAAAAGCGATGACAGGCCCTACAGTTGGATAAGACGAGACTTTACAGATAGAGAGAGACGTAAACCCTTCAAAACCCTTTTTATCCTTAATCCCTTTGTTTCTAGACAAGGCTGACACAAATCAGTTGGACCAAGACTACATTTTAGAAGGAAACGGTGAGGCGTGCTGAGATTCAAGGAAAAGTAGGAAGAAGTTGTAGGAGGAAGAAGAAGAAGAAGAAGAAGAAGAAGAAGAAGAAGAAGAAGAAGAAGAAGAAGAAGAAGAAGAAGAAAAAAAATTAAAGGAGTAGAAGAAGAAATAGGGGAAGAAGAGGAGGAGGAGGAGGAGGAGGAGGAAGAGGAGGAGGAGGAGGAGGAGGAGGAGGAGGAGGAGGAGGAGGAGGAGGAGGAGGAGGAGGAGGAGGAGGAGGAGGAGGAGGAGGAGGAGGAGGAGGAGGAGGAGGAGGAGGAGGAGGAGGAGGAGGAGGAGGAGGAGGAGGAGGAGGAGGAGGAGGAGGAGGAGGAGGAGGAGGAGGAGGAGGGAGGAGGAGGAGGAGGAGGAGGAGGAGAGGAGGAGGAGGAGGAGGAGGAGGAGGAGAGGAGGAGGAGGAGGAGGAGGAGGAGGAGGAGGAGGAGGAGGAGGAGGAGGAGGAGGAGGAGGAGGAGAAGAAGAAGAAGAAGAAGAAGAAGAAGAAGAAGAAGAAGAAGAAGAAGAAGAAGAAGAAGAAGAAGAAGAAGAAGAAGAAGAAGAAGAAGAAGAAGAAGAAGAAGAAGAAGAAGAAGAAGAAGAAGAAGAAGAGAAGAAGAAGAAGAAGAAGAAGAAGAAGAAGAAGAAGAAGAAGAAGAAGAAGAGAAGAAGAAGAAGAAGAAGAAGAAGAAGAAGAAGAAGAAGAAGAAGAAGAAGAAGAAGAAGAAGAAGAAGAAGAAGAAGGAGAAGAAGGAGAAGAAGAAGAAGAAGAAGAAATATTGGGGGAGAAAAAGATGTACCTACGTTTGAGAAGAATTAAAAAATAACTACAAAGTTTCAATTAGAATTGTAGGTTTAATTGTTAAATCACAAAGTACTGATATAAGTACAATAATTGTAGTAGAATACTGAGCAGAAAAAATATACTAAGGAGTTGAAGAAGAGAATGAGGAAGAAGGAAAGGAGAAAGATGAAAGAAATCTTTATAAAGAAAGAATTTTAAACTTGTTTTTCACACGACTTTGCAGTCTAACACAAGACAGTACGTAGTGCGTCAATCAGTCTGTCGGACTGCAAAGTCGCGTGAAAAACAAGTTCGAAGTGTTTCATTAGAATGCAGTTCGTCATGGAAAGCAAAATTGAAGAGAAAGAAAGAATATCACCCAGCCATTGCTGCAATCTATCGGCAGGATTGATGCACTACGTACTGTCGACCAATGAGAAGAGAGTAGGCGGAGCATGGAGGCGTGGCTCTATCCTTGTTATTGCTTCTCATTGGTCCTTTGTTTTCATTGCCCATGAGCTTCTAAACCTATAAGCTTTGCCTATAACAAGCCGTCTTGGCTTATCTGTCAATAAGTTTAATTTAAGAAAGCTTAATATTTTTAGACTGTCAAATTCTGAACAGTTGAACAACCAGTAACGTAATGGAATACGTTGTCACTAAGCTACAAGAAAATCTTACCCATAGTACAATATATTTGAGGTTAGGTAATGAATTCATGATGAAAAAGCTTATTATACAATTTGTTTAATCCTCAATAATTGAACACTGTACAATCAAAGACAAAGAACCAATTTGTATAGACAAGAAGAGGAGGAGACTCCTATTCTTTGTCTATGATGAGTATTCATGATAAAAGATTTGGGGTAGGACAAATTAATTCGAGCTGAAGAAGCTTGTTATTCAGGTTGTTCAATCCTAAATAATTAAACAATGCAGTTAAGGTAACATGATTAAAAAAGTCGAAATTCAGCTAACTTGTAGCCCACATCGAAGAAGAAACTGTGAACAAAGTGCTGGAAGCTTCGTGAGCTCTAAATCCAACACTAATCAGTCTCTCCAGTGTTCCAAAAAAGTCGCACAATACTTTGCCAAGTGGAGGAGAGTTTTCAACTGTCTGGGCTGTTAGAATCTCTGCTTTGCCACATCGAAAGGCACTTGACTGGCTTGTCAATGCGAGAGCAGTGCAAAGGGCCCCCTTCGACCTCATCACCAACCCAGCAACAGCAAACTCCACAAACGAAGTTTGTAGTTCACCTCGTCACCCACCCTTTTCACCTTCAAACATTTTCTTCCCCTTCTTTCATTTTTCTTCTTCTTATTCTTCTGACAGTTCCTTTCCCCTCTTATATTTTTTCTTGAAATTTTTCCTTATTTCGCAATTACGTCTTCCTCCTCATCTCTCTTCCTACTCACCTCTACCTCCTCCTCAGCCCCACTCACTCCTCCTCCTTCTCCTTCACCCCCTCTTCCTCCTAATTCTTCTTCTCCTCTTCCTCCCCCTCCCCCTCATCCTCCTCGTCCTTATCCTCCTTCTTCTTTGGCTTTTATTCTTTCTCTTCCTCTACATCTTTTGCTACTTCTCCTTCTGTTTTTCCGCTTAATATCGTTACTATTTTTCCCGTCTTTCATTACTATTCTTTCTCAATATTTCTTATTCATTTTGTTAAATTTAGTTCAAAACTATTAACACTATTATTTATTATAACGTTACTCTAGTGTACAGTAGCCCATTATAATTTTATTAAGTCGTATAATATTATTTTATATACGACCATGTTATAACGCAATCATTACAGTTTCATAATTGAAATCGAAACAGTAGCTTTTTTGAAATGTGATTTGAAACTTGTATCGTAATGTTGGCTTTATAAAACGGATTGAACATTATGAAACGTTTCTAATTCAATCTTATCCAGAATCCAATTTAAAAACACTGGAATGGAACTAAATTTAATTGAATCGCAGCTGATCAAAACGTTCAACAACCACCCAACAAGCTCAAGCTTGATGTATTCGGTATGGAAGTTCATTTATCTATTTTTCTTCAAATTTTTTAAAAACTAGTCATTTGGACTAACCATTAATGTTTTACTCTTATCTATTATAAACCAAAAATAGGTTTCATTATACTTAAGTCTCTCAGAGAAGCCTCAAGTTCTGTCCTATGAACTACTGCTTTTCTCACTGCATTTACTTTTTTCCCTTTTTATCATTTTATATACTTATAATAAATTTTCACCCGCTTTTTTCTAATAGTTTTCTATTTTAGAAAATAGTGTGCTTTTGATAGATCTCCTTAAAATAATCTCTCGTGATTCTTGTAGTTCTCATCCAATATCCAACTCCAAAGATGAACGTCATCCTCTTTATTGTGTTATACGTGTACCATTTTGTTTGACTTTTTACAGGTTTCATTCATCTCTCATTAATTATATAACCTCAGGGAAGAACTTCATTGTCGTGGAAGCCTTTTATAACGTGAGCAAAGTTTCTTAAACAGTGTTTCTCCTAAAATGTCGCTTTCTTCGACCTTGAAGCTCATAGAATATTTGAGTTTCCCCTGATTCGACTTTTTTTAAATCAATAGTAATAGAGTAGAACGGAGCGAGCACCAAAAATACACCTTGGATGCATGCCTTGTCTCCATAAAACCTGAAAGTCGATATTCAAGAAACTTGTATGATGTGCACTGTATAGTAACCGGAATAGAATAGGATATTTAATTTCTCATAATTTTTTACATTGAATAAATTGAATCCTTATAAAATATATCGAATGATATTTTACATGACATTAAACATGTTTTGATGACTAATTTTCTGTGAATAACTTGAACAATATCTCATATGATAATGTCAAATATCCTAATAGTCATGAAGCGTGAGCTCATGAGTCATGAAGAAAGTCTATTCTAATTTTCTTATGATCAATGACGTTGAAAATGTATTTTTAAATGCTCTGTATTAATAAGCACAATCTCACTTCAATCAAATTATGATGTTTTTTTTAGCAAACAATGATGACCTATTCAAGCAAAGCTTCAATGTACGTTACTTGACCATGGAGTAAACTCTTCATGCACAAACTTTTATTTAGAGCACGTAACTTAACCGAAGGTCACACATCGATTCATTAAATAAGCGCACACTCCACCCAATAGTGCCAATGATTGAGATGATCTAGAAACTACAGCAACATAATGAAAGAGTTGTTGGTTTGAATCAACATCAATAATTGGATCGTTTGTTAAAATCTCAACATCAAACAAACGTGAAACGGATTTGTTCGCAAGTTCGCACGTTTTTCAAACTGTGCATACACTCTAACTTTAATAGACACTACTCTACTACACTCTACTTTAAACAAGATATTATATTAAACGCACCTAACGCACCTAACAAACGTTCTTTGAGTAAAACATTTTAATATAGGATACAATTTCATTTCCCGTCAGAGATTATTATTTTCAGAGTAAATAGATCAGAAGATCCAGTACCATTTATTGATTAACCTACTTTTAACATCATATTTTTCAATCTCCTCAAATTCAAAAATCCGTATTTGTGCTAGGATATCAAATGAAAGAAAATGTTAGCTATATAGTAAAGTGATAAGTCACGAACTGTCACGGTTATGAGATAATATCAGTGCAAAGAACACGGCTTATTAATTTTATGGTATGATCAATTCTTTCAATAGTTGTGAAAGTATAGTGATAGTTATCATTATCAGAAATTTATAAAAATACTAGCCAAAAAGCTGAGAAAACGCACAAAATCGCTAGAAAAACGCGAATATTGGGCGTATCTTTGGGATGTTTTTAAAATCCGTTCTTAGTGCGCGTCCAAAGCTCCAACTGAACATGCATGCCAAATTTGAACGCATTTGGTTCAGTGCATTTTTAGTTCTGCTGATGAATGAGTGAGTGCCATTTCGCTTTTATATATATAGAAGATAGAAGATTGAAATAGCAGTTTGAATCAAATCAGGATTAATTAGGTACAATCTAAAATAATTATTAGATTGAAGATTTTGTGTTATTCAGAAAAGAACAATACATTAGTAATAATCAGTAACAAAACCTCAAAAGAGACACCAGCTGTGGTATAACAGGCGATGACCAAATGACAGATCAGCATACCGGGTAGGGTACCGTATAGTGCGATTCACGTCAAGAAGTCAGCATTGCTTGGATGGGAGTTTGCTATCTTGTTCAGCACAAGGTAGTTGCTGATGCCTCTATCCTATTCGCACTGTGCATAGTTGCCGCACTGTGCATTGTTGTCGCACACAGTCCCAACAAACACGTTTGGTGCAGTTTTCTCTTTCTCTCTCAATGGAACTTGGCATCAATGCTCCTCATATAAACAATGCTGACTTCTTCACGTGAATCGGACTATAGCCACCCAACGGCTAAATTTCAATCTGTTACTAATGCATTACTGTATTACTCATGAACTTTCAATAATTTCACCTAAAATTCTATCACTGCCACTATTGCTGCAGGTTTTCCATTGAGCAAGTAGGCTAATGTAACTCTATCAATGTTTCCTAGAACATGAATAGTTTGAAAGGGGGTCGATCTCTTTGAATAATGGTGTATGTGATATTTGACAAAAGGTCTAGCCCATATAGGTTACATGGAGAATTGATTGGGTGAGAGCAGAAAGCAGTCACGTGACTCGAAGCTCAACTGCTGAAAAAGTTAGGTCATGGTCTAGTCACAATACCGTCTGGCATGATCCCCAAATAGCAAGTGGCACATTGTGACGTTATACACCTTTATACTTCGTGACATGCAAAATAACTGGCGTAAAGGTTTTACTAAAGAGGGTTGCATTCAATCATAATGGCTCTTTGATCAGTGGAATGGTGCTCGGATCCGAGCCGTCCAAGGCTAAGTTCGAAATAAAAGAGCATCCCCCTTATTCTTCGTTATTGATTTTGTTGTCAGCTGGTTGAAAGCAGGATGCTTTCACCATTGATTATCTGTCCATTAGGCAAGAAATAGAGTCAACCACAAATCCTAATACAATTCACAGACAAGTGACTCTGCTCTTGAGCGAGCATTATGCATTGTGTAGCTTACATAGACTGCTATTGTCATCTTACTCGTCTTCACAATGCTTACATCAAATAGATATTCCATATCTCTTTTGCAAATGACTCCAGAAAAGCCTATCGTTTATCCCTCCACGTTAAACGATACTGCGGTGCTTACGAACCTGATCTTTACAGCACCACACTTCCACACACACAACTTTTCCTTGTGACACTGTCAAAAATCAATTGGTGAACTCAAATTCAAATAATATTTATTCAAAAAATCAATGAATAAATATAAATAAATAGCAGAAATAAATATAAATAGTGAATATCTCCTACAAAGACATCAGTCTAGGTATAGGAAATGAGTTCAATAACTATTTCTGGTTTTGTACATTTCTAAAAAAGGCTCTGTTTCATATTCATATTGTGCAATTGATTAACACAATAAAGCATTGTGTCTGTCTCTCTTCAGTAGATTTATTGCGTCATTCGGGTCGAATGTTGTGATTTTCAAAACAAAAAAATTATATTGTAATAGTAAAATTAATAATTATGATTGTAATAGATAATAAATCATTCTCACCAGGAATTAGTGTGAAATATAGTCAATTTGTCTGATCTGATACGATGTAATCGCTCTTATGATATATCAGCCATTTTGTACTGTACAAAATTTAGATTTACATTTTGTAAATTTAGTAATTTTTCTGCCATTTCATTTAGTATTTGTTCTGCCAATTCGTGTATTCAACTGACAATTTCAGCCAATCAGCATCAAGAATCAAAGATTCCGACCAATCACGAAACACCACTCACGAAGAACTCCAATCAGGATCATGGAGCGAGAAAAGAAAACTTATTCTCGCTCTTATTTGATATTATTATACTTACAGATGTTTTCAGAAGATTACGTATCGAAGTTATACATCCTAAATAAAGTAAAATAGCATTCTTAGCCCAGTCAAATGGTGCCCATACACTGGTGTTTCAGGGAAGTGGTGCGAAAGTTGTTTTCTCCACGGTTTTATATGAATTTTAGAGCGCTGAATCCGAATCTAAAATTTGCTGAAACGCCAAGGTGCGGCTTCACCCCCCAAAAAACAAAAAAGTTTCGGGACTTTTTTAGTTTTCACGGTTTTTATTGAAAACTATCAGTTATAGCCTATGAGAAAATAAATTTTTTAAATTGTATATTTTATATTTTTGTATGTATCTATACATTTATGAGAACTTGGTTCATAATATATCTCTGAATTAATAAAGAACGCTAACTTTAAACCAATTTAATGATAATTATTTTACTTTGGGATGTATATTGTATAACATCGATATCTTCAGATAATCTTCTGAAAACATCTTATTGAAAGTATAGGCCTTATATCAAATAAGAGAGACAATAAGTTTTTCTTTTAAAACAATTGTCTCACTGTAACTAGAATGTTAAAATTTTGCCATAATATTTTTTTAAATCAAACAATTAGTGATGAAGCATTTTTGTAAGCCACTCAACGTATTAAGACTAATTTTCCCCACTCCAAAAAATTGTGATAAATTCTTTTCATTCAAATGTGAATTGCTGTGCTAAAACGGTGTTTTCGAAATATTTTGAAATACAACAACGAAGGAGTTTAGTAACTCGAAGTGGTTGAGGAAAACCGTCTATGACGGAGGTTTCAGTGTAATTAACCAGCAAACTTGAATTTTACAAGGGCTTGGAGTTTATAAATAGGTAACTGAACGTGGGTGTCAAGGCGATACAAAATTTTAACAGGCCCGGGTAGTTAGAACCAACTTCCAAGTCCTACTTAAGTCTTCTCAGGGAAAGTATTACTCTTTTCCTTTCAGGAAAAGGATCAAAAAGTAAGTATCGTTCTCGATGAGCAAATTTTCCAGTTCAGACAGCTAGTTGCTGGAGAAAACTGTAATTTTCTAGAGCTTCACTCGCAAATCTCTCCTGTCTTCCTAAATATTATTATACTCACTTTAATAATAAAAGCACTCGACTTGAATACTATGTACTTATATTAACTTTTAGATGGGTTTTTTCGATTGAGGTCCGAAATTTACAATATAGTTATAGGTCATTTAAATTACATATTCGAGTAACGCTATAACACTAGTAATTAAACAATCAGCATTGAAGGTGTTTAATTGACAGTGTTCGTGACAGTAAGAAAGAATTCAATGGAAAAATGTTTACCAATAGAGTAATATTATTATTTACTTCATCTCAATTTTGTCTTATTTCCATTTTTTTTATTGAAACAATGTATTCGTTCTTGTATTAAGATCCTGATGTTAACCTTATTATAATAGAATGCGTTGCGTCTGAACCCATCATGAATATAATAATATATATAAATCAGGAAGTTATAATTGCTCTATTCTAAGTTTGGGTTGAATTAACTTTTTATCTTGATGTTATTTTTTATAAAATTTAAATTTTGTTCCCCTTTCAGGTGCGTGAGTGATAGGAATAGTGATGATCGATAAATTCAACGACTGATTTTTTTCTGGGTCTGGAAAAAGGTTCGGTAAAGTCATGACAGTATAAATGTAGGGATGACGGGTCTAATCAGTTTTTTGGAATAAGCCTGCAAGCATAATTGAGTCATTATGATGATCACATTTTTTCAAATTACGTGATTCCAAAATAGCATGATTATGACAGCATGGAAAAGTATGATGCAGTTGGTAATAATTGAATAAGAAGGCCCAAAATAGTAAGAAAGCGTGTGATATAATATTTACTGTATTCTAAAATCAATTTATCGATCTGTAACGTAATGGCTTTCTGAGGTACAGTACTTTTTTTTCAGCTGCACTTCTGGCACTGTAAGATCATCAAAATTGAAACATTCCTTAGCGGCTTAAACATACATAATTATAATATATAAATTGGCTCTATTAAAATGACGTTATTTTACGCCAGCTGAATCAACTCGCTTACAGCCTTTATAATGTACTTTATTTTGAGTAAAATAAGTATACAAGTGAAAATTGTCTTATTGATTCAGGCGCTGATCCACGGGAGGGATCCACGATAATAATGTACCGACATGACAGAGTACTTGTTTTCACAATTCGTTGCTTTATACAATTTCTAAACTTCTACAGTCCTTCAACTGGTCTATGTGCTCAGACACATCACCTGAAACAAATCCTGGATACTTGTCCCAAATTTTGTTATACCCTCCCAAACATTCTTGTTCCCTTTTGATACTTTGTTGAGAATTAGTTGAAGCTAGAAATGAAATCTGAATGGAAAAATTCAACAAAATGATGAGTTCTGATTGATACTATTTTCCGGATGAAAAAGAATGAAATCACGCTTAAATACAGCTTTTATAACTCCTTCAGAAAAATCACTCTTGCACCATTGATTGGTATCATTGTATGATTTGATTAAATTCAAATAGACGTCGAATCAACAGCTTGATAGCGTTGTTTAGTCAAAGATGATCCTATAAAGTACACTTTTTCATCTTTCAGGTCATACTCAACCTAATTTCTATCTAGCGTTTCTTACAGATGGATGAAACAATCAATTAAAAAGAGTTTTCAGCTTGTTTGGCTGTATAACATTCAATCAAGGAAGAAAGAGAGCTCTCCTCCCCACCAAACACTCTCTCACCTTCTCTTTGTTCCGTAATAATTATTTGAGGAGATCCGGAGCAAAATACGAGAGAAACAGCAATAGCAGTTTGAAATATTCGAAATCCAATTTGGAATCAGATTGCCACAACCCCTCGATAAGCAATGAATTTTCCGCATCATCAGAAGTGTTTGTTAACTGCGAAGTCTATTCGATTGGAAAATCCATATCCGAGTTTTCGCTAGCTGGGGAAATTGATTTCACATCAACCCGCTTCAAGAGAGCTACAATCAACATTTAGTTGAAACAGCTACACTAGATAGAGCTCAGTAATCCAATATATTGTAGTATCATACTCTATCCATCTAAAGGTAACCATCATCTATGTCAAACATGCTCTACAATACACAGTTGATTGCACAATTCGCTGGATGAATCTAATTTCTAAGTTTCCATTTCCTCATCAAGTTCTCAGCTAGTTGAGGCCGTTCGCCCACGGAGCAAATGCTATCTATAGTATGTATTTCAGTCAGCAACCCAGCGTTGCCAGATGACATTGGTTGATAGGTTAGATTACCCGATTACCCGGCAAAAAGGCAAATGTCATCTGGCAACGCTGGGTTGCTGACTGAAATCAGATAGCAGTTGCTCCGTGGGCGAACGGCCTTATTCTAAACTGCAACGCAAAACAGACTTTTTGGAAAAATAATTTGAATTCGAGGAATCTGAAGAAAGAGTTCTCTGAGTTTATGACGGTTTCTGGGAACGTGGGAAGATTTGGTAAAAATCGTTTAAAAATTTGGTAAGTTTTGTAGTTAAAAAATTGGAAACCGCGTCGAAAACATTGTTAAATTCATACATAAAGACAATAATATCCTACGGCATTTGCTATCCAATTAAATTCAAAGCCAAATTCAATCAAGTCGAAATGAATCAAATCAAATTGAATCAATATGATATACCTCTGCCAGCATTAATCAATGGTTGGTTTTCGGTTAATTTTATATATTAAAAAACCTTTTTACCTTGATATCAGAAATATCTTGCGAATCATCTCTATTACTACTGTACTTGGCCCTGTAACTTGGGCACTGGAATGTTCGTCATTTCAAGTAATTCATTACAAGTTTTCTGACATTCCAAGTTTTTATTATTCATTTCAAGTCTTAGGTTTATCGCTAGCCGTAACATTATTAGCCTACTTTTATGCTCGTGCTCAACAGTGCTTTCTTTTATGAGGTAACTAACAACGTAAGTTTGACTTTAACAGTGGAAAGATAACAGAAGATCCGTAAATTGTTGCAAATAAGCAATCTAGCGAGTAATTGAGTAGCTTTGTGATAGTAAATAGTGCAATTTTGTCAGTCTCTTGAAACGTCTCGGTCATCAGCAATTTGTAGGCACGCTTCGAGAGTCCCAAATAGAGTTATATCAATCGACCTTGAACCAGAATAGCTCTTTTCTTACCACTCTTTTATACTGCACTTATCTTAATATCTCAGCTGTTGTCACTTTCATTCAAATATAGTTTTTACTTGAACAATTTAGCACCTTTTCATGTCCAAGCAATTAGTTACAAATATCATTACTATAATCAAAGACAATTTGACCTAGAAATAGAATTGTCTCTACTATAATATTCCAAATGTGAACACCTCCCATGATCTGTTCATATTGATTGATTATCGTTGGTTATTTGAGGTATCCTTGACTTTTTATGAACTCTTCTCCTCAAGAAGTTTTGTTGTCTTATTGTTTTTCAAATGAATAAATATAAAAGTACATAGGAAAATCTTTATACCTGTATGTATAAATAGTCCAATAATTGTTTTAGAAACATTATTCCAATAATTATCATGCCAATATGTATATGATTATTATATGATTATTATACCAATAATCATTGGTACACTCAATCTGTAAGACTCTATGGGCCGATTGGACGAAAAGCCAATTGAATTAACTGCCGTAAGATCTGAGATGACGTGATTTTACGGATCTCAATAGCTATTTCGTAGTATTGGTTCCGCTCTAGATAACCTCAATTTTTTTTCGTGCAACGGGCCGTACAAGTATTTCAATTGCAAGTATTTTGCTATTATTTTAGATAATGAATAATGAATGTGATATAGAGATACATAACCTATTCCAAGGCTCGTTTGTACTTTTTGAACAGTATTTATTTGACACTTAGGGCCGCTTTCCCCAACGCTGCTTAAGCAATACATCTGGCTTAAGCCTCATTCGGAGAATAGGAAAACTATAGAAAAAAAATTGAGCGTCAGCTGTTACTTTACTAAGCAGCGTTGGGGAAAGCGGCCCTTAGTCATAGGAAAAGTTTTAAGAATACGAAATTAAAATTTTATCGCTTTAGACCAGTTTTCATCACTGATTTTTTTTGTATTTTCAAAATCAACAATAAATGATAGAGATATTTTTCTTTTGCTGTGGTGATGCCCACATAAGCTCTTAGAGAGAAGAGCTTATGAAGTATTCTATATTCTATAATAGAAGTATTCTATATTCTTATTCTATACTCTCTGGCTCATAGCTTGTGCGTGCTTAATGATATGACTTACTTTATTGAATAACAAATACGTCGACTCAAGTTCTAGATTATAATTGTAAAATATACAACTAATTTGTTGACCAATGTACATAAACTTATAAATTATTCAGTGAGAAGATGTAAAGCAAAATGATAATGATGATATAATTATGATTTATCTCCATGAACCGGTGAAGTTCGAACTTATAAATGTCTATTATTGGAAAGGTGGTACATAGATATAATTTTCATTAACACTTGACCATTATTAGATCAGATTTCTCTATTCATGTAGATAACAGAATATAACTGGTGAGGAGAGATGAGTGGACCTAGATAATATTAGCTTTAGGTATTGACCAGACTGAGTAAACAGCTGGGTGCTTTACCTGAGTTAGACCTTGATAAAATGTATTGAAAATGTAAAAAGTGTATCATGAATTTTGAAAATAAAGAATCAGCAGCCATATGCAACTTTTAAAGTAATTAGTGAGTAAGTAAGAAGTGAAAAGAAACTGTAATACATTATCACCACTTGATAAAATGTATTGAAAATGTAAAAAGTGTATCATGAATTTTGAAAATAAAGAATCGGCAGCCATGTATAACTAGTACAGTGATTTAGTGAGTAAGTAAGTAGTGAAAGGAAAGTGTAATACATATTATCACCACACCACTAAAAATTATTCGCTGTACATGCTTCAACGTCACCGTCCAACAATGGGAACTCTCCGAAGGGCTGAAAGCAGGGTGTCTGTGTGCGTGCGTGTGTGTTTTTGAAGTATTGTGTAATACGAGGGTTGCTGCAGAAATAGGGTGGGAGGAGGAAAGTGGGGTGAAAGGAAAATGACATGAGGTTTTTGTGTGGTCAACATGAACACAATCTCATTCCTGCAGCCTTACTTCCTTTCCTCTAGGTAGTTCACCTTTAAAGATTTTCCCAGCTAGGAAAAATGAAAACTCTGCCGCAGTTATAATGAGTGATTAACTTGGTGAATAATTAATGTGGGCTGCACCTTGTTCGTTCCACTAGAAAGGGCAAAATGTCACACAAATCTCAACCAACTATAAACGCAAATAATTATGATAATCTCGGCGGTTCGAAACCCACTTAAAACTAAACTTATTCAATCACATTGTCAGTCTTTTCACGCACAATCCTTTTCATGACTTTTGGGAAGAACATCACATATCCAGTACATATTGAGAAAGAAAAATAAGAAACATAGGATTTAAAATATAGGAAGTACGAAATAAGTAGGCCTACGTATTCGGAAGAAAACCCAGAAAAGAGGGAGGAAGAAGAAGGAGAAAAAGAAGAATTAGAGAAGGAGGAGAAGAAGAAGAGGAGAAGAACCCCCCCCCTTTACTTGAACCTAGTTACGCCTATGGATGAAATGTTCATTGTTTGAAAAGGACCTGATCACGTGTCCGTGATAATGAAGGAAAATAAGAAAATAAATGCAGACTGAAAAGAGGAAAATGCTAGATGAAAAGATAGAGAGAACAATTAGAAGAAGAAAACGAAAGAGCATTTTATGATGACCCAGTTACTGCTGCCACCTATCGGTAACATTGATGATTTACGTTTTGCCGACCAATGAGGAGCGAGTAGGCGGAGCATGAAGGCGTGGCTCTAATCACGTTCTTGCTTCTGATTGGTCCATTGTTTTCCTGTCCTCAATTTATATATTCACCACAATAATTAACACAAGTTTGAACCATGGACCTGGGTAACTTTCTCAGAAGAAAATTATCTTTTTTAGCACACTACTTTGCATATGTAGCCTAATCATACTGAGAAATACTGACAAAACTACTTGGATGAAAGGGAAATTGGAGAGAAAACATACTTGTCATAGTTTTCCTCATGAATTACATGAAAAAATCAATTCATTAAGGATTTTATTTTTACCTTGGAAGCTGATTTCAAGCTTATTTCAAAACTTTTCGTGAAACATTGACTTTTAATTCTTGTGGAATTACTAGGTTGCTCAACATCTACAGTGTAATGAATAATGTGAAACTCACAAAAGTGCAGTACAAATAATTTTACAGCACTTATTAATCCAAAGCTTATTTTGCCTCATTATGTTCAGCATCAGCAATCCTGAATTCTGCTCTGGTAATCCGAAATCTGTTGCTGTTGATGAGGATTAAACCTTTTATTGCATTAATTATTAATCGGCAATTATCAATTCTATATGACAGTGGAGAGAATAAATTTCAATTTCAATTATCATCCCATATTCATGTATCCGTGATTATTTACCAATTATGTAGTAAATGTAGTTTCATCTAGAGAGAAATGTGATGTATTATTGATATTTAATCTATGTAGTTCAATCAAGAAAGAAATGTTGTGTAATTGATTTTTCACTTATGATATTCCATGGAGAATAAACATATCGATAATTTATGTAGTTCAATCAAGAAAGAAATGTTGTATAATTGATTTCTCACTTATGATATTTCATGGAGAATAAAAAAATCTATTTCAATTTTTGTGTTATCATAGGGACCTGGTTTCACGTCACCAAACATAATGTCGGTTTTCGTTGTGATTTCAGCTCCAAATATTTGGTGAATGGGTCGCAATTGTATCAGTATAATTGAATGACACTCGATTTCTCGACAATTAATCGATCCACGTTCAATAATCATTGTCTCACGTGAATGCTCATATCTAAGCATTCATGAATCTTATCCTAGTCAATTGTGTAACACGAGAGGCCAGTTGCCTTGTTTCCAAGTCGTACAACACACAATTGATATTCCATGCACATTCACAAAGGTGAACAGCCAAATTCATAGCAGCGTCAACTGAATTGGGCTCAGTTCTACATTATGGCCATTGAACAGTGGGTGTTGTGTGTTGACGGTGGGGGGAGGGGGGGTGCGTCCGGCATTTTGATGCGCTTTGTATCAGTTCATCGTATCTTGTTGCACTAAACGGCAATAAGCTTTGTGAATAATTGATGCTTAGCTCTACCACAGAAAATAAAAGAGGGAACTACACTGAACTATTTATTTTACGAAATTTTTCAAATAACTGAATAACTCACTTTACCGAGTATTTTCACATTTTAGTGTTGTAGGACACAGCCTTCTCGATTCCTGAACCTGAAGCTTAATTTCTGGTTCATGAGTGAAATTTATTTCACAATCAAAGCACTTTGATTGATACCTTCATTGCAAAAATAAAACATTAATCCATTGAAAAACGTATCTTGAAGTGGGCTTGAAAACCTGAATGGAATGAAAAATAAAATCCAACTTGGAAGGTTGGGATGTTGAACGCGCCAAAAAAATCAACCGCCATTTGGAGTTCTTCATCCACTCAGTAAATTCCATACATTACATTTTTTTTAATGAAATTTTCCTCGATTTTTTTAAATATATATTTTTTCGAAACATATCATGTACAGAATCGACAATCTAACAGAATAACTACTTGATATGGAAAATGGAATTAAATCAGCTTGTACCCTTTGTACAGTGAGAGCTTGAAAAGAATATAACAGTGCATGTTCTATGCCAGTGCTGATGAATATTCTAGAATGCGAGAGAGGAGATTTCTCTGCTTGTCTAGCTAGAATCTACACGAAAAGATCTAATTAATTAAAATCTCGCTCTATGGGGCTTGCCGTCTCAACGATACTTCGGGGCACTATTTTATGCAAGTTCTGGACCCTCTATTCATTAGATACACGATTCGGTACCTACACTGTTATTTCCATAGTGAGCTGCCTATCTACTCATTATAATCTATTTCATAGACAGCTGTATCGTGAACTAGAAAAAGTGATTACTTCAATTTTAATCATCTCGATCATAGAACATATACAAGACATCAGATTCGACTGAAGCTGGAATAGGAGAGCAATGCTTCTAGTAAAAAAGGAAACGGGCAATCTTGCTGCATGAATAAAATGCACTTGCCCACTGGCTTAATCGTTTTATTAGCGTGTCAATAAGTAGAAGCGTTTCAAAGCGAATAATGAGCATGTGTCAGACATACAAATAACCTCATTGTTGTTTTCGCTATTCGTCTTGCGCTCGAATAATCTTGGAGAGTATTTGGAGCAAACTCTAATCATGAGAATAGTGGAATGCGGAGAAGAGTACAGTAGTATTAAGCTCTGTTCTAGATTGGCAGAGATGAAAGAAAAAGTGTTGGATGAGCATTTGAAAGAAGATGTATGATTAAAATTAGATTTATTTTATTATATCGCTTATAATAGTGTCTAGAAGAACATTTATCGATAGACACATGAATGATTGATAAATTAAACGACACAGAGGTTAATGAAATCGCGGTTTTCATTCACACTATTCTATTCTTTTCATTTCAAAAATCATTCTGTTTGGATAACCTTTTCTTGGCTCGACAAAAACTCTTGAGCCTACTATATAATACAATTACAAATTCAAATTATATAATTAATCTACCATTCAAATTGAATGTGGACTCAGTTTCAAAGCTTTTTATACAAATAGGGGGTTCCCTCATTTTTTTACGACACAGCTAGGTCAAGTGTCAGAAGCCACTTCAAAGTAGTATTAGTCATAAACTAAGAAAAAAACAGATAAGCAGTTACGCAAGTATTCTCAAGCATCCCATTGAGTAAAGTAACTAAACCCGTTTGTAATTTTGATAACCCGATAGGACTAATTTTCGATACAAACAATATTATTTTTCCATTCAAAAGTGACACTCTTCTGTTACAGTGATTATTATACCGTACGTAGCACACTCAACTGTTCATCTTCTCGTAGTGTGCAATAAACATTCAACGGTGAAAATTATTATTGTTTACTTTTCTGGGGAAAATATTGGGCTCTGCCCACCTGTTCCCCCACATTGAGAAAATTTAAATCTGAGCCAAAATATTGAGTTTATTATTAAGAGATTGATTTGAAGCCGGATATTCACAATGTCTAACACTTGTACACAATTTTTAGCAATATCATACAATATCACATAACAATAACTGTTTTTACTGTTTTTTTCAAGTGATATATTGACCCAACCCATTTTTAGTCGGCCCTCCGTTAGCAGGATCTTTCAGTGTTTGAAAATACTTTGTTGTTTTAATCGAAGTGTTTGTGACCACCTTTGGTATTCTCTTTCATCGTTATGTAAATTTACCACATAATAATCTTCCCAGTTATAATATTGAAGAGAAAACACTTCAAATATCTCGGTGAAATTTTCCAGGATCCACAATCATTTGAAATCCTACCAGAGATTGGAAAAGAGACCTGTCTCTGCATTAATTCCTGCTAATTTCTTGAATATTTTCCCCCGGATACCTTCATTATGCAGAAGAGTTTACGAATTTCTGCATGAGTGCTTGCAATTTTATTAAATATTTCCCCTTGTATAACTTTATTTTGCAGGGAAGCTCAAGAATTTCTTCTTCGGTAATGGTGTTTAGAGCTTCAGGGTGATTCTATTTTATCATGGAATGAACAGAATGGACTAATTAACAAAAATGAGTGACGCTGCATTCATTAGTCGGCTTGTGGCGTTTACCATCACCACCAACACCATCATCATTATCATCATCATCATCATCATCATCATCATCATCATCATCATCATCATCATCATCATCATCATCATCATCATCATCATCATCATCATCATCATCATCATCATCATCATCATCATCATCATCATCATCATCATCATCATCATCATCATCATCATCATCATCATACTGGAGAACAGCATTCAAAAACCACGTTGATAAGTTCATTACAGTTCAATTAGAAACGAATGCAATCATTAGAGATTGTTCACAAGAGTAGACATTCCATCAACAATTCAACAGAGCTTCACTTTAGTATCAAAAAATGTCTGATAAAATTATCTTAGAATAAAAATAAAGTAAAATATAGGTATCGAACATTTTGAATAACTGTCTAATCCTACCTAATCTTCCTACCTTAATCATGTTCAATTACAAATAGTTCAGATTCTTACTTGTTTTGATTGTTACTGGTAAAACGGGGTAATATGGAACTCTTGGGGTTCTTTGTTCTTGGGGAACTCTTGTTCTAGATTCAAAATTCCCGCTTTCAGATCTGTCAACATGACTTTCATAATGTGTTCAACTCGATTATATATTTGAATGATGTTCAATTATCATATAATGAATCATTTCTCATCGAAATTTGTTCCTATTCCTCTCCAATGTCAAGATTTTCATTAAAGCTGTTTACAGTAACTATTTTTCTTGAATAGTCTCGTATGTGATCAAGTAGTGTTTGACAGATTTTATTTATTGATTAATGGTAATCAAGAGCTGGGAATAAAACAGAAATTGTCTGTAATGTATTCTTTTCATTTTCGAACACGGGAAAACTAACTACAGTTGGTATCACGTATATATGGTAACTATGATAATTTTTTATTCTCACGTTCCTCGACATCTTTCAAGAGCTACGGATATAGTGCGTTCACTTCGCTAGGGCACCTGGACTAACAATGACTCTCCTGGACTAACCTGGGCTCTCATTACAGCTTTATGAAACTGAAAAAGTGTATAAGAATCCATTTACTTTAAAATGCAATATTAAGATTGTATAGTGAATGAAATATTACTTGCATTACATTTTGAACCAGTTACCTACATTTGAATTCTACAATTACATTTTGAACCAGTTACATTTGAATTCTACAATTACATTTTGAACCAATTGAATTTGAATTCTACAATTACATTTTGAACCAGGTGAGCTATAATGAATTGTAATAAATCTAATTCTTTTCCAGATTTCCAGTCCAGATGCTTTGGCAAAGTAAACAAGCCAGTGAATAAGGTACAGTATTTATCAAGTAATTCGTTCAACCGCATCTTATGAGTTTCAATTCCAACATCAAAATTTTAAATGTTTTCCTTAAAATTCTATGAGGATAATTTGGTTTTGAATCGCAGGATTTGAAAACTAAGAAGTTTGTAACACAAATACCTCACTTCAAACGTCCTCAAGTTCTGAGCAGGACCCGAGAGAGATAGAATTATACAGCAGAACCAAAGACAAAGAACAGAATGTTCCCCCTTTTGTGAGATTTCAGTAACAAAATAAGAAAGAGTAAAACTTTCCGCTGTCAAAGAAACAAGAGGTACTCAGCGCAGTCAGTGATGCCTGTTAACCTACAAGCAGAGAAATTCTTGAGAGCTCGCGGTATTTCCCTAATGCATTTATCTAAAACAAATAAAGAAAGTAATTCGGAGTGGATTCACGAATCAAAGCTCTACTTTTCTACAACAAATTGCTCCAGGTTTTCAGAACCAAACATACAAACTCAATTCATAAAATGATAAATGTAATCTTATTTCCAACAGAGGTCTTCAAACCTTATTGAACTTCGTACAGAGATAGGATATTAGATGACTAATATAATATATGTAGGATATTAGATGACTTACTTACCTATTATATGGGCTTATCTACATTACTGCAATATCTATAGTATAATCAAAGAGGATGGTAGAAATCCTTGTACTATCCTCTTTGGTATAATATTCCAATGAGCAAGCTTAATGAAGGTATATTTTTGTTGCATACCAAATTGATTAAAATCGAGAACTTTTTTCATTCTATAATGTACGAGTACGTTATTTTAAGAGAGAGATTGATATTTTGATTCTGTTTTGAGACAAAACCCATGTTTTCTTTTCTTCCAAGACATACTGAGCAACTCTTTACTACTTTACATATTGCACTTCTGTGTAACAATGATAATTATTATAATCATTGCTGCAAGTTCATAACCGCAGCTCTTATACTAGACTTATAAAGTGCACATCCATATTCTAACACTTTTTCAACGTGAATTCATTCTAAAGCGAATTTCGAGCTGGAGAAAAAAGAGCCCGTTGCTACATTCGACTAGTCTATTGTCGAAACAAGCGGTAATCTAACAAATCCATTGGTAGAATGAGTTTAATTCTTGAATAATTCATAAAACTTTCCTTCAAATGCAAATGAAACATGGACTCTATTCATTCTAATGCAGAGCTATTGAAAGCATTCATTATGACATGAGACTTAGACATTTGAAGGTGGCAAACCTCAACTTCAAATCAGAATTGGTTCTATTAGTCAAATGCCGCACAAATACTACTAGAAGGGTTGAAGAATATTTTTTTTTTCAATAAATTATCATTAATATGATTGAATAATTTTTTCAATAAATTATCATCAATACGATTGATGTTAACATTTATGAAGTCACTCATATTGATGATATCACTAGGAAGTTAATGCCATTGAAAATGTTTAAATAAATGCTGACTATTGTCATTCAAAGGAAAATAAATTCAGAAATGAATAAAAAAAATTTCAAAACATTGGAATATTATCACAATGATTATACTCGTATAATAGTTGAATGTTTTCAACGATATGATAATAGTACGAGAGACAATATTATCAGGACGTAATTTTTCAAGGCAATGTGTTCAGATATCTGGATGAATAATTCAGCTGCAGTTAACTAAATCAACTAGACAGGCAGATATCAGATAACTTAATTGGAGTGTAATTTATCTGACTAATCTAATTTCAAGAGTTCATCAAATTTCCAGTTTGTGCTTCCCAAAATTGAAGGGCTATTTGATTTCTTATGCAATGACATGAGAAAATGTTATGCAATAGTAATAATAGTTTAATGCTACACTGGTCTCATACTTGCTTTTGCAAGCTACTCGCGAATTAGCTATTTCCGTCGAACGTGCCCAATACCAACTACAATGAAGTAAGCCAACCAACCATACCAGAACTAAAATGCTGAAGGAGCTAATGTTTGAGATGTTGAACTTGTATTTGATTTCTCTCTTGTCTTTCCTCAGTTTCTCTCCTGGAATTTAAAAGACAGAAAAATATCATCTAATGCCCCAATTTTATTTAAATAAGCTTCCTATATACTTTTCTGCTGCTGACCCAATTGTGAAGGTTTTCACAAACTAAATGGTTGGAGAAGTTGAATTGAAATTCTATCAACATATCGTTGAGTTCCATGTTGAGACATGAAGAAGATTCTTAGAACCTTTTCTGTTCCTTGTGAGAGACCATCGAATAATTATCCAATTCGCAAAGGTTTTCACAAAGGTTTGTGAAAGGTTTTCACAAGGTAAAGGTTTTCACAAACTAAATGGTTGGAGAAGTTGAAATTCTATCAACACATTGTTGAGTTCCATGTTGAGACATGAAGAAGATTCTTAGAATCTTTTCTGTTCCTTGTGAGAGACCATCGAATAATTATCCAATTCGCAAATATTGTACGAATTCTCTCTCTTCATTCTATTGTGTACTTTGTTTATTATGTAAGTAATTATTTCAAGATGTATTTTGTATTGTTTTTTTTTTGTGCAATGGGTCTCCTCAGACCTAGTACAACTAATAAATAAATCAACCAATCAATCAATCTTACAGGAAAAGTGCAAAAGAAGCTGATTCTATTGATGGATTTTCCTCCTAGTTACTTTTTTCATGAATTTAATCTTACTGGAAAATGTTTGACAAACTTCTATATTCCAAAATAACTCACTTTCTTCTCCCTCTCTCTCTAATCTTCTCTCTAATCTAATCTAAATCTCTCTTTCTCTCTCACTCTGAAAGACCCAGCCTTTCTTTTCCTATCGGTTGTTCTCCAAAGTTTGATTGATCAAAAATGTAGAAGACAAGTGGAAGTCCTTATTTTACCTGAATAGAAACAGTCTATCTATGTTTTAGTATATTTACTACTGAAGCAAGCAGATGTTGAGATGTTTATAGATTTTATAGACTATAGGGAGTTGGTTATAGATGTTTCTCTTTCTGGAATGATGGAAGGCTTTTGAAGACTCTCGACTTCTGCCACGCCATAATAAAAGCAGGGTGGAGTTATTTTCTGGGTGGAGTTGGTTGAAAATAGAAATTATGACAGGTTTCTGCCCTAATCCAACACCAGCTAAGCCGAAGAAATATAAAAGTGTTTGCCCTTGAAGTCAGGTCGGGACAGCCCCTCACTGTAATAGTATTGATTGATGAATAATAATGACTCAAGTAAGAACGTCAGTAGCCTATATTGAACGGCTGTACGGAATATTGCAGGACGGGGGTGCAAGATTCGTTCTCATTTATATTCCCATTCAGTGGCTTGTGAAAAAGGTTTCCGCCAACCTCAATCACTTAACAAGTAACCACATCTACCTTTCATGGCAAGGCTACAATGAAAAATGTATAACGAATCCTACAATAAAGCAACGCCAGTTTCACAAAAATAAGGGGGTTTTTATCCACTACGCAGCTGCAACCTCTGAACCAACCACTTTGAGCGGTCCTATACAGAAACAAGCAATTAGAATGACAAACGGATGGCAATTACAGCATTTGAGAACACACAGTAAGAATGAAGAAATTGTATTTTGGTCTCTGTGTTTGAAAGAAACTGATTTGTTACCGGACAAAAATATAAAACGAAATTTCAGGCCTTTTTCAAAAGAGACTCTTAGAGCACTAGATCGGTTAGATATATAGACTCTCTCGCAGATCTAGACTCCTGCTATATGACAGATTTTTGTCTTCACTTTTGTAGGCTACAATTTAAGAATAAAATCAATGAAATTATTGACATATTCTTGCATTTAGGGGTGGAGCTCTATCCTTAAAGGCTAGAATATTGGATTCATAGTCTGATTAAGCCAATATCCTTTTCATTGTTTACTAAATAGAAGATTTTCCACACTTTGTTGAATATTTGATTCAACATTATAATAAAATGTATTGCTACTGAAAGGTATTACCCAACTCATTAGTAGAAGAGAAAACGATGAATAATATTGAATGTAAATTAATATTCTTTTTAAATAAGTATAATATAATTTTGATCTTGAACTACTTAAACTCACCGTACATGATAAAATTAAGGTATTTCTGAAAAATTGGACACATAGTATTTAGAAAAGTAAGAGCTGAGTGGGAGTGGTTGACTATGACATTCCGTATTGGTCGAAATGCTTTCTCCGCATTGGCTGAACTGCAATTGTTGGCTGCATACTTAAAATGGTAGATACAACATTACTATGTAATGTGCATGAAATGGTGGATTCGAATAATTCCATGAGACATGGAAGGACGGGTTGTCGGCTGTAACATGTATTGGATAAAATTTAATCAAATCACTCTAAATGAAAAACTTTTAGTTCATTATTTTTGTACCGGAAATTTCCAAAGTGTAGTGAAAACATATTATAAACTAATTTTGTACTACCGAAATTTTGAATTAGTAGAAATTTGGGAGAGAAAAAGTTTTGGGCTGTTCCTTCTGTTTCTCTCCAAGTCATATTGTTATGATTTGTGTCTCTATCAATTAATAAATTAATACATCAGACTTTTCAAACCCTAGTCCAGAAATGTTCCTAAATTCTCGGACATTAATAATTAACTAGGACATCCCAGGTCGCATAAAACTTCGACTATTGAAATACATTTCCATTCCTTCATCTACTTCTTGTTCTTCTTCTCCTACTTCTTCTTCACCTTCTCCTCTTTCTTCTCCTTTTCCTACTTCATCACCTTCTCCACCTTCTTCTCCTTCTCGTCCTTCTTTTCAATCTTTTTCTCATTCCTCCTTCTTCACCTTCTCCTCCTTCTTCTCTTTCTCGTCCTTATCCTCTTCAATCTTTTGCTCATTGTCTCTATCAGTCATTTGAAGGCATTTTCCTCTTTTCACCATTCTATGTACTGTATGTAACTCTATGTACATTACCACATATGAAGTAGTATGTTTAAGTGTGAAAATTGCTTATAATGCGTCACTTAAAATGAAACACTTTAATGCGAAACGTTGTTAAAATTATTTCCGGTGGATCGTAAATCTAGAATGCTTAATCAGAGATCAAACGTTGATTGATGTTTGTGAAAATGGCTGATTTTTCTAATGACATACTTTTTTAATCTTGTAATTCATGAACTCAAAACTCCCACATTCAGCAATCTTGTCATTCCTTTCATATTACATAGAAATAAACAAAATCTCTCTCCTTTCATGGTCAAAATTAGAATATTTCATACAAAATCTAAACCCTAATAATGAAGCTGTACTACTTCCTGCTAATTAGTGAGAGAAACCAATTTTCTATACAGGTTTTTTAGAAACTGTAGGTTTAGTGCTTTCAGAGTTCAAAAACATTCTGTGCTTTCAACATTTTAAAACATTTAAAGCCTTTAGAAATTTCATAATAAGCTATTAAATTTCTACATTATTACGATGAGGAAATGAAAAACTCAGAGAAGATAATTTCGGATTTTTCACAAAATGAGGAATTTCATGGATGGGGTAAAAAGGTTGGGGTCTCACGTTAAGCCTCTTTCCCAGTCCCTACTACTTATGAATTAACGGAATTACCTGACCTTTCAGAGAATTATTTTTCATCTCGACAGATGAAACTCTTCTCATGTTCTTCAATCCTTTCAGCCCCTAATGGAGTGCCTCGCTCCATTAAAACTATGCTTGACAATACGACACATCAATAGGGATATTCCTTCCAGTCCAGTGCATGCTATGTTACTCGCATCCCTTTTTAGAGCTTTTAAGTAATGTTCATACAAGTTCGAATAAGCCTTATGATCACCAATATAGAGCCAAGAATGAGTATTCAGTAACCTACAGTACTAATATAGAGATCAGATGTTGCCAGTCGACTAGTTTTATTATGTATAGGAACGTTCATTTATTCTTCTAAATCTTATTATAAAAGGCTTTATCTTATTATGGTACACTGAACACTGAAAACCAGTCAACTGGCAATATTTAAATTTCTCCATAAGAAATGATTGTGGTTCAGTGAATGTACAGTAATCAAAAACTACGACTGTTTCGCCTTCTACAAGCTGAAATACTGGGTTGCAATACTAATTAAAAAATGAATAGTATTTTTATAATAAAGTGTGAGACTATTTTAATTTAATTTTAGTTATTTGAAATAAGTTGAAAGATAACATATTTCAGAGATAAAACTTATTCGCCTTTGGTTCTAGAAGCTGTGACCAATATTGGACATGCAGGACCTCATGCATACTCAAATGATACACGTGAAAATCCTTCAGGGGCCCGTTTCACGTCACCATTCAAAGGTTACCAATCTAACAGATGAATAATAATTATGTAACTTTGAATTCTAGTACAGATGTTTCTTGAAAGTAAGCAAGTAACGAGTAACAGTTTCAAAAAGATAATAACTGACTTCGTTACTTTTTAAGAACGTCAATGAGAATAGATGTGCCTATTCTCAGTCATCTGTTACAAGAAAACAAGTTACATCGTGATTTGATTTCAAAAAATAGAGTTATCTTAGTTCAGAGAACGCTGAAAATTATTCAACATTTCTAATTACCTTAGATAATATCACTGGTTACTGTTATTAACAACTGATTGTCATCATAAGTAGTATGTGACTGTCACTGGTGAATATATGAAATTCAACAGCCGAATGAAAATTCAACTTCTTTTCAGAGTCAAACTATGAAAAGTTGCAGATTGGTTAAAATGCATTGCTTGGTGAAATGGTAACTTGTGTGTGAAATGGAGAAGGATGATGAGGAGGAGGAGAAGGATGGATTGTTGGAGTTAGAAAGTGTTCGATGGAGTGAGTAATGATAATCATTCAAATATAATCCAGGAACATAGAGAAAATGAGCCAGCCATACATTCGATATGAAGTTAGACATTTCTAATTTTAATTGTCACATTGTCCAATGATGGATGCAACGTGCAAACGCTTCGAAATAAACCCATTGTGGGAACGGAAAACATTCACGTGAATCTTTTCTCTTCGTTTATAAATTTAGAATTTATTCTGAATACTGGAAAATCAGGCATTGAAGCAGCAAGACCTCAGGTCACGTGACCAAGCCACGTTTGTCACGTTGGTTATCGAGTAGAGTAGCCATTGCTTTCGAAAATAAATCAGATTACCAACTTAAATTGAAAACATCTGTACAACGTAGGGACAAGTGCAGATGACAGAGAAGTTTCGAACGAAAATAGCATGAAAAAAGCATGAGATAAAGATTGGATTCGGAAAAGGAATTTCAAAGGCATTTGGAATAAATAATTGATGAGGATAAAAATGAGAATAGAGGAAAGAGAGGAGGAGGTGGAGGGTGGAGGAGGAGGAAGAGGGAAGAGGAAGAGATTGGTGGTGGTGGAGAAAGAGGAGGAGGAGGAGTAAGGAAGGATGGGTTGAAAAGTGTTCGATGGAGTGGACGAAGACAGATAGACAGCAAGCACATGTGAAAATGCGTGAGAATGCGCGTGGAAAAGTGACAAGAGGGATTCGAGTGTTTGTGTCTTCCCTATTCCCTGAATCATCTTATCAAAAAAATGCGTCCGTTTCTTCCTCCGGATGCTGGCTCATCGGAATAATGTTCGTTTTCAAACCGTACTCATTACCACTTCAAAGACTTTGGCTAACGGCCCATCAAACCCCCCGCGCCTCCTCCCCTCACGAATGCTACTTCGCATTGAATAAAGCCGTCACAAATTTCTGTTTTCACATGCAGATAAATCGAGTTGGCATGCGCCAATTCAATACAAAACGTGTGTGCAGCGTGATTACTGCATTGTACCATGGTCCACTTTATAATACAGTAATCTTTCTGCATCTTCAGTAATTTTCAGCTCTTTTATTGGTCTTGTAGGTACAGTCAATTTCTTCTTGTAAAGCAAAGCTAAAATTTGAAGCCATTCATGCCAAAATGTGTGATCAAGTTCTTCAACAACAAAGGGACGTGGATTGCCTTGCCTTCCCTGACGTGATCAACCCCAATCACAAAATTAGTTCTGCCCCAAATTTAGAGTTGATTAGACCCATTTGTTTGTCGCATTCCAAGTAGCTGTGGCCTCTAATTGGATATATGTCACTTGGATACTCTTGAATCTTTTCCTTGTATGAATGAGGTAGTGGAGGAATCTTATTACATTAATGTTCTTATTTTGGCCTCACACGAGTCCGCAAATATATGGAGGTGTTCAACCTGTTGTGATAAATGAGTATTGACGAAATGAAGTAAAAAGATCACAAACATTAGCACTCCCTTTCTTCCTTTTTCTGTGATTAAAGGTAGAAATGTTTGTTTTCCGAAGCAGTTGAATCGTATTGGTACGCACCGAGTCCAGTGGCGTAACTAACGCCAATGCAACCAATGCGGTGCATTGGGGCGCAGGCCTTAGGGGGGCGCAAAAAACAGATATTCTTGAAAAATAGGGGGGGAAGATGAGTCTACGAATAGGGGCGCACGGGGAGTACTTGCATTGGGGCGCAGTCAAACTAGTTACGCCACTGACCGAGTCTTGAAGTGTAGGCTGGTCATGGAATCATTTCCCCCCAACTATATCTATAATAATATATGAAATCTATGAATATATAAATATAATAATATAATGGAAGAAGATATATTTTGTACATATATATGTTGTCATCCCTCTAGATTAGTACTAAGCAATTTACAAATCATTTTACTGTGGAGAAGGCTCTTTCGAACAATATTTATTCTTTTTTTAGAAATCATGGCTGGAGCTCAAGGCTTGACGTATCCTTATGTACCTATCTTCTGGCTAAATAAATTGATTTGATTTGATTGACTTCTTATTCCAGCCACACCAAAACAATATTTATTGTGGTCACTTAGTTTAATGGCAATAGAACATTTATCTACCTATATTAATTTAATACACGCGATTACAAAAGTATGTAATTGATTTGGGAAAATCAGACTGATTAACTGCTTTTCTAAATGTATGTTTTTTGGAATTTTTTCCTGAGCAATAATTTTGCAGTACACGTCAATCTATCTTCCATCAACTGCAGAGTTAGCCTATACAATATCTTCCATAAGTTGTCTCATGAAAAAAAGTATAACCTGCTTCAACTCAAATGTATTGTATATTCTATGGAAGAATGAATTTCATTTTCATGTCTGGATGGATATAGTTCAGTTATTTACCTGTTATTTTGCATTTTTTGGGGTATGTAGTACATGATTTAATTCCTGCTCAGAGAGATGAAATATTCTGTTCGAAAAAGAATGAATTTTGCTAGAATGTATCTTCGATGTCGCTTTTGTATTATTCAAAGGTTTTACAAAGAAAGCAATATTAATTTAATTTAATTCTTAATCTCAAAATCAGAAATCTATTACAATAATACATACGGTACTTGGTTATTCAACAATAATTAATGAGAGAAGAATTGTGAGACAATATTCTGGTTGGCTCAATTACTAATGTAACCGGAGTTAATAATAAGTATGAATTTTCAACCTGAATATTATCTCATCTTATTTGTGGTACTGTAGTATTCTCAACTTTTATACATCTAGAATAATCATCTCCCAATAACTATATAATACCAATAGTCAATAAATTAATGAGATTGAAAATTGTAATCGATTTTATTATTACGAGTACATTATAGGAGAGATAATTGAGAGTGATACCTCTCGTCCTTTCCTGTGATTAGGCCTATACTTTTAACTAAAAGAGCCGCAAAATATTCCATTATCCTTTCCATTCGTCACTAATTTTGTTTATTTAAAAAAGAAGCAGTAAGTGTTACAAATTCACAAATTTAAAAAAACTACCTACATTGTATTTTGTATTTCTTCTTGGATGCCTGTTTAGATTATTGAACAAATTGTATTTTTCCAATTGTGAATCTTCAAATGATAAATTCTTGAAAATTGTGAGGGGAAAAAATCCAAGAACTGTCTTTATTGTATAATTAATTGGATACCATAATCATCATGATTGTGTTATAGGGCCTATCTACTTTGCATATTTTTTCTTTAAATCAATGAGATTTTTCGTTTTGATCATGATGCATTCTCATTTTATTAGGTTTTAATAACACCAAGAGTTTATACATTTCCATTATTCTATTGGAATAGACAAAACTCTTGCGATTCAATGATAACAGAGATATAAGGTTATGTGGACTCAGCAGCAACACAGTAATGAATTTTCTAGTGACTTACCGACTGGATCAATCTGTCCGAGTAACGCAGTGTTTGCCAAGTCCTCCAATGAAGAGTGATGCAAAATTGAGATAGCAGTCTAATTAGCTGTCCCTAAACCTGAAGAACCATGTGCACACTGTCAAAACACACTAAAAATTTTATGAAGGTTAGCTCTTGGTCACGTCGGATTGTCTGTTGCTATTTAGGACAATTTTCCAGGAGTGTTGACTGTTATGAAAAACATAATCAAGGAAATTTCAGAGAACTTACTAGGGAAATCGCGGCGAGAAGCAGTGAGTAGCGGTGTTCTCACTTTTCTGGGCTTCTCGTTGTGTCTACTAGCACGAGGCAGAAGCTACGGAACGACTGAACACTGAAGTGAAGTGAAGTTGAAGTCGACTCTATTCGCATTCTGCGATACGGCTATGCACGAACGCTAACGCTAGAAAATCAATGGCTCGTTGCCATGGTGCTATAAACAACAAGCTTCGCCAACTGTCCGTTTGGAGCTCTGCCACAGATCTGGATGCAGCAGCAGCCGTCAGCTCCGCTCTTATCAATTAATAGGCCTACATCTTGTTTCTTATCAAACTAAACAATAATAAAGAGATCGAGATAGCTTACAGTATTTTTAAACAGCAAAGTGTTTTTAGGACTTTTGAAGTTTACACTGTAATACTCAAAACATTTGTGAAATTTATAAGGAACTAGCTGAATATCGAGCAAGGCTATTTTTAGATATCAGTAGTGGTCCGGGACCGGGATAATCGGGTAAGTTGCAGAGTAAGAGGGTTGCATCATCATCACTCACAAATTGAGAAGTTGGTGGAAGCACTCACTCTGAATCAGATTAGCAATTGACGGAAAGTGTTAGTGGATAAAGTGAATTAGCAACTTTTTATTGAACATCATATTCATAACCTACACCTACACATAAATTTCGGTGAATATTGATTATTATATCCTACTTTTGTTCTACAGTGAGTGGTAGTCAGCGTACAGTTTATAAATTCCCATGAACTCAGTATGAAAAGGTAAGAGGGGATAGCTGGTTCTAATAGAAATCGATAAGTAGTCAGAAATACGAAATTTGACTATTTGAGAGATACTTAAATTTTGTATTAGGCTA
This sequence comes from Laodelphax striatellus, assembly GCA_017141395.1. Lineage (NCBI taxonomy): Eukaryota > Metazoa > Arthropoda > Insecta > Hemiptera > Delphacidae > Laodelphax > Laodelphax striatellus. The sequence continues at coordinate 13,221,003 of CM029544.1, read as the reverse complement.
TATTTATAGAGAACCTTTACAATATTTGTGGAGCTGCTAGGGGCAGTGGGGGACTTTGAGTCTTGCTCTGATTGTGATATAAACAAATATTCTCCCGATTATTACTGCAATCAAAAGACACTTTGGATGAAATTTTGCGAATAAATCTTCTATATTATCCGAGTTATTTAAAGTTTCATGACAAGTATCAGTATGTTTGCCAAGCCTCCAGAGTTTGAAGGAGTTTGTCGCCTATGTTTATCACGCGGAAGTGATGGGGTGTGTATGTTTGACAATCCTGGTTCTCAATTTGATATACCAATGAAGATAAGAACGTGCCTATCTATTTTGGTTTCGGAAGAAGATATGCTTCCCTGTTTGTTATGTCACCGCTGTGTTCATAAGTTAGGGGCACTTCACGAATTCATAGAGGTGTCAAGAAATACTGATGTAATTCTCAAGGAATACCTTTTCAAATTGAAGATACTAGTAGTATAGAAACATTGGTTCTGGACCAACCTCTGGACCCAACATGGCCGCTGGACCCAAGATGGCCGCTGGACCCAAGATGGCCGCTGGACCCAAGATGGCCGCTGGACCCAAGATGGCCGCTGGACCCAAGATGGCCACTGGACCCAAGATGGCCGCTGGACCCAAGATGGCCGCTGTCTCAAAGATGGCCACTGTCTCAAAGATGGCCGCTGTCTCAATAACACACACTGTCTCAAAGATGGCCGCTGTCTCAATGACACACACTGTCTCAAAGATGGCCGCTATCTCATACATGATTACTGTCTCCAAAATGGCCGCTGTCTCATAGACAGCCGCTGTCTCCAAAATGACCACTGTCTCCTAGACGATCACTGTCTCCAAAATAGCAACTGTCACATAGATGACCGCTGCCTCCGAGATAGATGCTGTCTCATTATTAACTGATACCACAAAAATGGCCGCTGTCTCACCAAATGTGTGTGCGCACATGGCCGCTGTAACCAAAAAAAAAGTTTTCCCACAAATCGGCTGCTAATCAGACAAGCTGACTATACAAATCGGCTGCTAATCAGACAAGCAGACTATCTCACACTTAATTAGAATCTAATAATTATTACTACATCACCATTATTGACCGCTGTCTCAAAAATGGCTGCTGTCTCAAGTGAGATAGCTGGCTCAAAGATGGATGCTGTCTCAATAGCAATCTCTATCTCAGAAATGATGGGGCTACTGTATCAAAGATGGTTGCTGTCTCTCAATAACAATCTCTATCTCAGAAATGATGGGGCTACTGTATCAAAGATGGTTGCTGTCTCTCAATAACAATCTCTATCTCAGAAATGATGGGGCTACTGTCTCAAAGATGGTCGCTGTCTCATGAGAAGCTAACTCAGCCTCATTAACAAATTTATGGCTCAAAGATGGCAGCTACTGTCTCAAGTGTAATATTGTTGCCTCAAAGATGGTTACTAACTCAATGTAAGATAGCTAGCTCAAAGATGGATGCTGTCTCAAGTTAGATTACTGGCTCATCTAACAAAAGCTGTCTCATCCACATGGCCACGGCTGTCGCAATAGCAATCGTTATCTCAGAAATGGCTACTGTACGCTGTATAACCAAGTCAAACTCTGTAATTAACGTGTATTCACTGTAACCAAATCTGATCGATGCTCTAACGCCGCCCCCCGCCAATAACCCTGCCAACATTCAATAAGTATTGTTTATTCACAACATCTTTATTTTGAACTAATCTTGATGTTTGATCCAACACATTATCTATAATTAATTTTTTCTCATTCGCAATTATATCTGATAGATATTGTTTATTTATTGCATCAGTATTTTCCAATGGTGCACCTAAATTCACAATTCGTCTAGAATGAACATTGAGACCTCTACCGTTTACTAATGAACTAATAAAATCATCCCAATTTTCATAATTTCCTAACCAATCACCATTATCGGTTTGCGTTTCTTCAGACTGTGATTTGATACTAGTAGTAGTAGTTGTAGTACTATTAGTATTAGTCGAACTTGATTGAGGTGTAATATTTGATTTTTCATCTCCACTTTTTGCTCTAGTACGTGCGCGCTTATGCGCTACCATTAAAGATACTATTATTTTCGTTATTATCACTATCAAAACCGCTGGACTTAGCTCCTAACGGTCTTCCAAATCGATCGACTGTCATTATGATACTAACAATAATTCGATTGTGTAGTTGAAGTACACAACCCATATGCATATGCAATTAATAGTAGTACTAAAAAACTATAGATGAAACGGTTTCTAATGCTACAGAAATTAGAAGATCATATTAATTTAAACTGAATTAATTTAAACTTGCATTACAATACCTGTAAGTGGTTTATATGTGAGGAGCTTATCTGATATTAGCATAGCATATGCTGTTGTGTTCGCCTTTACGTCTACACTACATTCCCACTCTAATCTTATATCGACGGCATTTGATTTTAATAGTTCTGACTGATGACTGCAATCAATAACATATAATGGTGCTTTATTTTTAAAATCATCAAATGTTAACGCTAGACCATATTCATCACTAACTTTTAAATTATAATAGCTTTTTGAAAAATTAAGAAACATCTGATAAAATATCTCCAGTTTGGATTGAACATTTTCATAAGGAAAATAAACATTATTAAGAAATAATTTCATATTAATTATAGATACATTATCAAATTCAGCCATTGTCTTACCTAACTGATTCTTCCGATCAGTTTGGAAACCTACTACAACATAGCTTGGTCTGTCTTGGAAAGATGATGTTTTCACTACCCAAGAATGACTCTTAGCAATCGGTAAAAGAGGGTATTCAAAAACCTCAGAATGTCTAAACCCTATAGGCAATGGATGATCATCATCTAATAATTTCAACATTCTCAATTGTAATGAATCAGAAAGTTTTACAAATGGCATCCTCCAACAAATTTTGGTAATATCTATATTTATGTATTTTGCTTCTGCACTGAGAATTAAATTCTTATCATGAGATGTACGAACAAGTATTAATTCTTGTTTAACATGTAAAAGAATCTGTTGAAAATCTTCAAAATAACCCATTAACCTTTTCATAGGTATTAAAATTGATATTTATGATCTGCACTAATCCAGCCAGATGATTTAATTCCAGCCAATTCAAACGAATTTGTGTCAATGCTTGCACGTTGACATAGATATGCTTTCATCTGTGAAGCAATATTTGGGTAACGAAGGCGTTGTATTTCATGACTACCAATTTCAAATCGAATTTCTGAAAATAAATTTGCTATAGGATTAGAATTAACAGTATACTGAGCTGGAACAACTCTTGTTGTTGTTGTTTCCGATGACGTTTCATTCTTCTTTACAATTTCATCTTTTTACATGTTACTTTGAATTCCACATATAAGTGACTTTCACAAGGTAAACTGAATAATTCTGATGGTTGAATACTTATTCTTATCTCATCTGAACTATTAAAATTTGAGTTTGTGTATGGTACAAAGGAATGAACTTCATATTCTTGAATGGATGAATCTATACTAATTTGTCCATCAATATTCAATATTTCACTTAATGCTGACATGATTTGGGTTGACTTTAAATCCTAAATGTCTGAGAATTCTTAAGTAACGAGGTGTTACCTTTAACGTAGTTGAACGTAAACTGTGATTTTTCGATTTGTGCATATGACTTACACCTTTCTTTTTATAACAACTAATATGTGTTGCATCAATATTTCTTGATGTTGTATTATTATTATACACTACAACTCCCATTTCTTTTTCTTCTCTCTAATATGTAAACATACGCTCACTCTATCTCCACGAAAATCGACTAGACGTCCGTTCTGATCGACTATCTTTACATAAATGCTAGTAATTGTATTTGTGTTTATGGGTAAGTAAATTACAGGTGATTGTCTTCTTATCATCAAATATCCTGGTGGTACAGACGGTACAAAATCGTAAATACAATGACTCTCGTCTCCCTCATGAGAGATCGAACCACTAGCTAAATTACATAAAATTCGTATTGCACTTATTCTTCTTATCTTTACTATTTGCGTTGAATAATGCCATTTATTAGGTGCTAAACATGTTCGTTCGAAACCTAAAACTTCTGCTAAACTATCTTGTGCACTCAGATCTAAAGGTTTATCTGAATAGATTTCACATTGCATTGTGTTATTATTTGCAATTATTTTTAATCCATGTTCGGCTGGTAAATGTTTTTTAATCTCCTTAATAATTGATTCAATTTCATAAGCACCACTTCTCAAGCCCAAATCTAAATCACCGTATTTGATTCTATTGTTAATACCTTCGTTAATATTCGCTATTGAATTGTAACATGTGAAATTAACCATTCCAATTTCCGATTCATTTTGCAAATGAATTGGTTCTTGTAAAGTTAAATATAATTCACTAGAATTATCACTTAATGTCACAAGTCTACTCATAATATTATAATGTTCACCTGGTAACTGTCTGTTCACAACTGTTAATGTTAACGAATTAATTTCGTTATATTCTATAATTAGAGCTGTATTGTAAAATGTTTTAAATGTTTTGAAAGATTGTTGAAACTGAATAATTTGCAAGTATATTCCAAAATTTTCGATAATGTTTTAGAAGGAGACATTGTATAGCTATTTTTATGCGCACAACTGCAAATTCAATAATTGATTCAACTAAAACTATATGATGTCTCCTTCTAAAACATTATCGAAAATTTTGGAATATGCTTGCAAATTATTCAGTTTCATTATTATTTTTTTTTTATAGATAATAAATACTTTTAGTTCAGAATTGTTTTGCTAAGAAAAGCAAACACAATTGACCACAAATATTTGTGTCTACTTTTTGAACTGATGTATAATTATAATAGATTTCGCAAGCATTGTTTTTTCTACATAAATATTTTAGTAATAATTTCGGAGGTGCTAGATTACCAATTGGATCAAAATACTCAACGATATTTCCACTTTTCTAAAACACACCCAATGACTACCTTCTAAACCTGTTCGAGATAAATTAATAATCGCATTTTCGTTTATATTAACCTTATTTGGTAAATTATCTAGCATATAAACTCCACGTAATTGTATACGCATTTGCTTTGCATATGCTAGTAAATCGTGATTGGAGAGTCCACGACTGCGTCTGTTCTTTTTTTTCATTACTTACGCGTAATCTGTGTCCTGCTCATGCGTCTTCTGTTTTGCGGGTTGCGTTCAGCGCCGTGTCCTCGACACATTATTTCGTCTTTTGGTAGTTTGAGATGACGACTTCCTCCGTAATTTTCCGGATATGGTGCTAAATAAAAGCCTCGACCCTTAATGTTATTTGATAAATGTTGAATTGTTTTCAAACGTGCACTGTCTCTCAGTTTCGATGTTACAGATGCACCACTACTCACAGCTTTTGTTGACAACTTTTACTACGCTTATGCTTCTACGAATTTTTCTAACCTTACCACCAAAAATTTATTTTTAGCATTCATAATGTTAGTTGTTAAGTATGCTAGTGACCTCTCACTAAGTGATTTACTAGGGTCCTTTACAATCTCCCAAGCGTTATTTGCTAGTTTTTATCAGCCTGACTTCTATTTTTCGTATCTGAAAATTTTTCATACGCAAGATCGTGGGCCAGACATTCACGATCAAGTGAGTTAATAGGTTTATCTTTCCGGCTAAACGAGCTCTGAGACGGGTCCCGGCCCGCAGAATTTGTAAGTTGGAAAATGGAGTTCATATGGTAAATAATCAATACCTTTATTAATTGCAGTACCAGCCAATGAAGCTACATCACCAATTAAATTTTTGCAGTAGATAAAACACCCCTACCACTAATTTTTGTTGTTTATTATGATTCAGCCTTCTAGCGACAGTATTTAGAACAACTACCATGCTCACTCAACTACTGTATGTACATTACTGAGCAATTAATTGATGTGACAATTAGGTATATCAACTTTTTTTCATCATCTCCTATCACAGAAAACCATCGATTTATTCAATACTGTATTTATGTGTTCAATTGATGTTTGTGTAAAACATCCAGCTAGAATATCTCTATACTCATTATTAAAACCACAAATGCTTGTCATTTTCAACATTAAACTATCATACCAATTATTAATCTCATCATGAAAGTGATTGTTGATATTGAAATATTTTGCACTTGAAATACACGCTTTTATATAATCCAATGAATCATGCTTCAATTTCTCATTATAAGATAAATTATTTGAAAATAAATCAGATTCGTCTGTTACATTATCAGTAATATTCGTAATCAAACACTTTGTAATGTGAAACTTTTGTTTGAAACCACATCTTTGAAAGTTAAATTATCTTCACGTGATAACTTATTAATCCGAATTAATGCAGTAATATAAATCAATAGTGCAACTATGCTTACTATGCACACATACAAAACATTTAATAATTTCTGTTGTTTTTTTAAAAATTCGTCTGTGTGCATTATAAGACTATAGTTGGTGTTATACCTATGATGATTTATACTATCACATTTGTTATCATTGTTTAACCTGCAGCACGTTAATTCTTCAGCGTGATTTTCACAAAACATGTTAATGTTCACACTATCACACCACAATTAATACTAAACAAAGAACAATTTTTTATATTATTAATATTGTCATTGCAGCTGTGCTAATTGATGAGTGATGACGCATACATCACTCGCATGTTAATGACAAAGTAACGAACTTTCACGTACAGAATGAGACATACAGGTGAAAGCGTACGCACCTGCACTCAAAGAAAAATATTGGTATAAAACGTATGCATTAGCTCTCTACTCATCAGTGTGTGAACTGAGTTCTACCAGATAGTTACACATATTCTGTTTCTTGATTACAACGAATAAAACTTACATTCAACTATCACAATCATTTTCTCTATATATTTGTGACTTATTAGTGTGAACTTCAACATCGACAATAGATTGTGTGTCTGCAGTTTTGGTGTTATTCAGCTGTGATTATTAGCGTTGCTGTTATTACAATTACTACTGTAAATAGTACAACTGCAAATATCAGTGATCAGCTAATCAAAAACAAGGTATGTAAAATGAAAAATCATTTAAAGCAAGAATGGTAATTTATTATTGATATAATAAAAAAATTTTCATTGTTCACAAAGACAATTTGATTGTACATTATGAATGTACAATTAATTGAAGTATTATCAAATTTGTTATTGTGTGTGTGTGTGTGTGTGTGTGTGTGTGTGTGTGTGTGTGTGTGTGTGTGTGTGTGTGTGTGTGTGTGTGTGTGTGTGTGTGTAACAATAGTACACACATAACAAGTAATTTATTACAATACTTCAATTAATTGTACATTTGTGTACTCGTTAATTGATTTTGTGAACACAACCTCAAAGGTTCTCTTGTTAAAGTCCTCAATATTATCTTCTCTAATGAACTGATTGTATCTTCTTGGTAAGAACACATCAATTACCTGTTGTTCGGTTATGCAATCTTCCTCGTCTTGTGTGTGAGGTATTACTACCTCCTCTCCATAAGCTGAATTTACTGCTGCTGTTGCTCCATCCGCGCCTTCTGTTGATTGGTTGCTAGTAGAGGGTGATGATAACTCAGACGCTTCATCAAGCATCATGCGGTTATGCGCCTTGACAAATGGAGATGTATCAGGATTGTTGACATCTGAGTGGACACTCGCGAGAGCCAGAGCAGCCTTCTTCTTCTTAAGTTGTTTAACCGTTTCCCATTGAGGAAGTGATATACGTAGCACCGGTCTACGACCGAATTTTGTTTTTGCTATATGCAGATTGTACCAAATAGTTATGATTGAAAGTAAGTAACTCTATCGGAAAAGCCTGTATCTTTTTTATCGCTGCACAATTAAAAGTAATAGCATTGAATTGTTGAGCGCACATGATTGAACGAATGAGTTGAACTGATGGAATAGAATCGATAGAATGATTGTAGTCACTAATAACAACAGCGCAACCAAGTTGAAAGTGATGAAACATAAATATTTGTACTGTGTATTTATACTGGAATATCTCCCTCTCTCAGATTTCCAACAGAACTGATTTGTTTGTTTTTGATTTTACAGACGCCACGCAGTGAGGGGAAGAAAAAGAAGAAGAAGAAGAAGAATAGATGCAAGATTGCACCCGCATCTCCAGATTGCAAACTACGTAAGCGGAGCAAGTGAACTGCATTCATTGCAAACAAAAACAAACAACATCTTCGCACCTGCTCATTGTCATCGTTATCACTATCGTCATCAAAACAACAATAACAGCATCAACTTTATTGCATCCTGTAAACTATGGTGGATGGGGAAAATTCAAACTAAACAGATATAGCTGGAGTAAGTCTCGTGAAAACAGAATGTTATCTAAACAAACCGATTTATCTGGGAGCTACAATCCTTGATTATGCTAAATAAAAAATTCATGATTTTCATTATAATTACCAAATGCATTGAATATCTTTGAAAATTTTGTTGTGCTATTTTTCAGATATAACACGCACAAGAAATGACTGCACACTGGTGCTATTGCAACATTAAATTCGAATTTAAGTGTCTAATGTATAGTGTGAACGAAATTTTTACACAATCTGAATTAAAATTATTTTGCATGGTGAAAAATACTCAAGCATGTGTTTCCACTTGTATCCATGTTGCAAAGAAGTTATAGATGCAAAATTGAAGCAAATAATTACAACCTCAAGAAGACCAGAGGTGAATGTTGTCGGTAATTGTTTTGCAGGAAATTGACTAGGATAATATCGAAATTAAAAGTCTTTTAATTGAAAATAACATTTCAATAGATGAGTACTTGGAAGAATTAATTTGTAGTAGCTTTTAAAATGGTCAAAAATATTCTAAATGAAACTCTATACTATGATAGAGTTGAATGGCGAAATTAGTTAATTAATTCTTGTTTTTAGTAACACTGTTGTGATGAACTTTTAATGTATCAGAATAAACATTATTCTCAATTATGATGTATATTATTATTATTATTACGTAATCCATTTGCTTGCTTGACCAGTTTGCAGTTAATTGTCACCAACATATTATCGCTTTCAAGCATGTAGTACATTTAATTACATTGCATTATGCGGGTCAGTTATGCGGGTAATAAGTTGCGTGCACACCAACACCTGTTAGCAAATATTGTTGCATGCAGAGTGAGAGCGCAAAAAGAGAAGTTAATTTTTGTCTGTGTGTTGGACAAGCAATGTTACATTGTGGCAGGTTAGTAAGCAGTTAGCCTTGAAATGTACAGATGCTTGAGAACAGTTGGATTGATTACACAGGTAGACATAGTGCAGAAGAAGTATTTTATTATGCAGAAAGCAAATAAAACTGTAATAACCAAACCCGCATCAAAGGGAGTGCGAAATAAAATTGCTGATGAGTTACATAAACAAGTTTAAAAAAATTTTATAACTAGACCAACAGTTGTTAAAAATCAGAACGATTTGCTGCAGATTGACTTGGGGGACTTATCATTCTTATCAAAGCAAAATAGAAACTTTAAATACTTTCTGGCTGCTATTAATTGTTTTTCAAAAAAAGGATACGCAATTGCTTTGAAATCGAAGCAAGGAAAGGAAGTTGCGCAAGCACTTGAGCCCATATTACAAGCGGAACATTGTCGCAATTTACAATGTGACCATGGATCCGAATTTTATAATCCATACATAAAAGCTTTAGTGAATAAATTTAAAATTAATCAGTACAGTGTATATAGCGTTCAAAAAGCTTCTACAGCAGAGAGATTTATAAGAACTGTCAAAACACGTTTATTTAAATACTTTACTGCTGCAGGGACATATAATTGGGTTGATATTATAGACAAATTAATTTCTGAATATAACAACCGAAAACATCGAATAATTGGTATGGCGCCTTCACAAGTGAATAATGAAAATAGTAATATTGTGTTATCGAGAATTAATAGTTATCATAAGAAACGTTTAGATAAATTATCTAAAAATTCTAATAGAGCAAAATTTCGAGTAAATGATATTGTTCGTATTAGTAGACACAAACATATTTTTCAAAAAGGTTATACAATGAATTTTACACCTGAGCTTTTTCGAGTAACACAAGTAATATCTACATCTACACCGATTGTTTATAAAATATCTGATTTAGATGATAATGAGATTAGCGGATCATTTTATGCAGATGAATTATTGAAAACTAAATTAACACCAACAGAACAAAAAGTATATTTAGTTGAAAAAATTATTCGAAAGAAAAATAATCATGCATTGATTAAATGGCTCGGATTCTCAGATAAATTTAATTCCTGGGTTCCATTACAAAATTTACTAACATAAAGCACTAGAGAATATTTTGTTAAATTAGCATGATAAGAAACCGAGAAAAAAGCAAATGCTTGTGAATTTGTCTAATTTCACAGATATTTTAAAAGTTTGTGCATTGAGAGCGAAACTGTGCTTTTGTTTTTGTGTGTATACACTCCTCATCCATATAGTTATTAGATATTAACATATTTCGGTTAGTTGACGAGTAGATGTCAAACTGTGCGTGCACATATTATGTGAGAAAGAGAGAAAGAGAGATTATTTTATTTTCTGCTCATTATGTCGCTTAAATCAAAAGTTTCTAAAACTTTATGCAAAAACCAGAACTCATCATCACCATTATCAAAGCAAGAAATTAGTCTATTAGATTTTGATGGATTATTGTTAAACACTAGTTCACAACCAAATTGTGATAAGGATAGAAAAAACGGTAGATATTTACCAGCACAATTACGCTGTCTTATTATCGGACCGAGTGCATGTGGAAAAACTTCTCTTTGTTATCAATGAGTGTTAATGAAAATGCATTGAGATTTGAAAATGTGTATTTGTATAGCAGATCATTGCATCAACCAAAATACAGATTACTGGAAATGATTTTTAGTGGTTTGAAAAATATTGGTTTATTTATGTGCGGTGATATTGATAATATCCCACTTCCAGAAAAGTTGAGAAGAAATTCATTAGTAATTTTGATGATATAATATTCGAAGGTCGATCTAAAATTACATCTTTTTGCACTGGACGTCATTACAATCTTGATTGTGTTTATCTGGTTCAATCTTATGCCGCTACCGGGAAACATGGTCTAAGGGACAATGTTAATTATATTATTTTATTTAGAACTGATTTACAAAATTTAAAATTAATATTTAGAGATTATGTTGTGTCAGATATGAGTTTTGCAACATTCCATAAGATATGTAATAGTGTATGGAGCTCTAATAAGAGAGCATTCATTACAATCAATCTTGAATTAACACCCCAATGTGGTAAGTATAAGAATGGTTTTGAATGTGAAATCATTATTAGCTAGAACATATAGGTGTGCATGTATGCTAGAGAAATTTATTAGTATTGAATACAACTTACGTGTAAACAGTGTAGAGATGAAAACCAAGACTTTGTCAAAGTTGAATATTATTAACGTTGGTGCAGCAGCAGCAGCAGCAGCAGCAGCAGCAGCAGCAGCAGCAGCTAATGCTGATGGTGATTTAAATAATCATCATGTTCGTAATCAATTAAAGACGAAATCAAAATTGTTACAGAACACTATTAGCAAGTTAAGAAATTCGATTATTAATAAACATAAAAGTTAATTAGTAGCAGAAGTGCTTATGAAAGAGAGTTAGAAAATACATTTAAACCTATAATAAAACCGATTACAGAATTGAAAACTTCTTTTGATAATTGCGATAATAATAAGAAACAAATTAATATAGAAAATACTGAACCAAATAATTAATGAGAAATAAATGAGGATGAGATAAATTCAGATGATATAGTTGATGATGATAAATCATATCCACAAAATAATCTACAGAAATTAACGCAACAATATGTAAATGAATTTCTTGTGAAGAAGAAAACGTCTCTTTTGGATTAAGTTTTGATAGGAAAAGCAATCAGTTTAAGTTTGGAGCTAATTCGGTGGTAAAATTTGATAATAAGCATTTATATGTTGACGCAAATAAATATCCATTATCTCGTGGGTTGTTAGAACTCATTTTTCAAATAAACCAAATGCAGATTTATATGGTGTAAGCTCAATAAGACAGTATAAGCGGATATTAATGCAGACACGTATTCATTTGAATAAACATAATAATTTGAAAACTGGAAGAGGATTTAAATACACAAATGTTATAAAAAAATATTTCCGTCTATAAAATTAACTGTTGGGAAGCATAACAGAAGTCGTAAAAAAGGGAAGGTCAATCCGAATAGCAGAGAGCAAATGCATGCAAGTAATGCAGCAGGAGAAGAAGAAGAAGGAACAGCAGATGTTATGCAAGATTTGATCAGACAACAGCAGCAGCTGCCGCCTTCATCAACACCACGAGAAAACTCAAGGTGAAACAAGTTTATCAAACTTATCATCTTCCATTGGAGATTTGCATAGATATATGAAAGAGAGTGGTAAAGCAAAAGGGAAAGATGATAAATATGATCATTCAAATCCTATTGCCTCTTCGCCTAACGTTATGAATAAATCATTTTATAGAAATGTATCATCTGAGAATGTAAGATTATCACATAATAATGAAAGCAGTGATGATGATGATGATGATGATGAAGATGATGATGATTAAGATGATGATGATGATGATGATGATGATGATAACAAAAGTGGGAAAGGAATAGGAAAAATCAAATCAAAATTAAATATGGTTAGAGCAAATAAAACAACCAATTGTAACTATGTTTACTTTGACAATGCAAACGAGCTTGTTGAAAGATTAGCTTTGTTGATTGGTTCACAGTTGGCTGGTCATGATAACCATTCAGCTGAAATAAATTCAATAGTCTCTGAACTCGTGGAAGCAGGTATAATAGAAATTTAATAAAGACAAAATTATAGGAAAAACATGAAATCTTAGGGATGGTGGTGGCTGCGGCGGTGGGGTGAGTGACCTTGTCAGATAGTGGAATAGTGCTGAGATGATAGGAGGGAGGGGGGTAAATGGATAGCGGAATATATGTTATCCGATTATGAGATAGTTACTTATCTCAGCACTTATCTAAATATGTCAAAATATTTTAATATTATATTAAATAATTATTGTAGATATAGAGAAAAAAAATGTGGTGGTGTGTGTAATTAGGTTCTAATTAGGTGTGAGATAGTCAGGTTGTCTGATTAGCAGACAATTTTTAGGAAAACATGAGACGCTGATGGTGATGGTGGTGGTGGTGGTGGTGGTGGTGGTGGCGGCGGCGGCTGCGGCGGCGGCGGGGCAGCGTTAGAGCATTGATCAGATTTGGTTACAGTGAATACACGTTAATTACAGAGTTTGACTTGGTTATACAGCGTACAGTAGCCATTTCTGAGATAACAATTGCTATTGCGACAGCCGTGGCCATGTGGATGAGACAGCTTTTGTTAGATGAGCCAGTAATCTAACTTGAGACAGCATCCATCTTTGAGCTAGCTATCTTACATTGAGTTAGTAACCATCTTTGAGGCAACAATATTACACTTGAGACAGTAGCTGCCATCTTTGAGCCATAAATTTGTTAATGAGGCTGAGTTAGCTTCTCATGAGACAGCGACCATCTTTGAGACAGTAGCCCCATCATTTCTGAGATAGAGATTGTTATTGAGAGACAGCAACCATCTTTGATACAGTAGCCCCATCATTTCTGAGATAGAGATTGTTATTGAGAGACAGCAACCATCTTTGATACAGTAGCCCCATCATTTCTGAGATAGAGATTGCTATTGAGACAGCATCCATCTTTGAGCCAGCTATCTCACTTGAGACAGCAGCCATTTTTGAGACAGCGGTCAATAATGGTGATGTAGTAATAATTAGATTCTAATTAAGTGTGAGATAGTCTGCTTGTCTGATTAGCAGCCGATTTGTATAGTCAGCTTGTCTGATTAGCAGCCGATTTGTGGGAAAACTTTTTTTTTGGTTACAGCGGCCATGTGCGCACACACATTTGGTGAGACAGCGACCATTTTTGTGGTATCAGTTAATAATGAGACAACATCTATCTCGGAGGCAGCGGTCATCTATGTGACAGTTGCTATTTTGGAGACAGTGATCGTCTAGGAGACAGTGGCCATTTTGGAGACAGCGGCTGTCTATGAGACAGCGGCCATTTTGGAGACAGTAATCATGTATGAGATAGCGGCCATCTTTGAGACAGTGTGTGTCATTGAGACAGCGGCCATCTTTGAGACAGTGTGTGTTATTGAGACAGCGGCCATCTTTGAGACAGTGGCCATCTTTGAGACAGCGGCCATCTTGGGTCCAGCGGCCATCTTGGGTCCAGCGGCCATCTTGGGTCCAGCGGCCATCTTGGGTCCAGCGGCCATCTTGGGTCCAGCGGCCATCTTGGGTCCAGCGGCCATGTTGGGTCCAGAGGTTGGTCCAGAACCAATGTTTCTATACTACTGATACTGTCACATGCCATGCAAAATAATGAACCTCAGGAAAGTGGATTCCCCGACCTGAATGAATGTAGTAGATTCATTGCATCATTAATTTCGGAAAATGATTTTGATAGCACTCAGAACGAGTCATCTTTTTCCCATGTGGATGATCAGCTGGAGAGCCTGATGAACCTGGCAACAGTAGCAGCTTCGAGATCTTCTCTGCCCACTGATCGGGAATCAAACGAACGTAGCGGCTCAGTGACAGTGAATAATGTCTTCTTTGAAGGTGGGAAAGAGGAACAAGAGCCCAAGGCAGGAGAGAATGATCGACCGATGGAGAGAAGCGAAGAAACGAGTGAAGAGGAAGAAGTGGAAATGATGGAAAAGATAGGGGTGGAGGAAACTTGTGCAGAACGTGTGGACGAGAGCAAGCGGCTGTACAAAGAAGATTTGGGGAGTGTCTTCACGACCAAAAATATCAAAATCACGTCCAAGAATCCAAATTTGGAATTGCTTGATTTGGAGGTTGACTTGATGAGCAGCGATGATGAGAGTGAGATGGACGATTCGGCCGCAGAGCAGACAGTTGGTGAACAACATGGAACTCGAACCAAGAGGCAGGCAAATTCCAAGGAGAGACATGGAACGAGATCTGCTACCAGGAGTTTCTTGGGAACTCTGTTGATTGCAGCGTCAGTTTACAGCACACAGACTTCGATTGAAACAGATAGGCCTATCACACCTGATTACATGAAACCATCAACTTCAACATCACATCAGACTTCTGGTTGCCGCCCAAAAACTCAGCGCAAAAAGAAAAGCAATTCGCGATCAGGCGAGGGGCGTTCGTCAGGGGAGGACACGCCTGGCTGGCGGTTCGGCTGTCTGCTGGAGGCGGCACACTATGTCGAGAACTGTCAATGCGAGA
Source organism: Laodelphax striatellus (assembly GCA_017141395.1). Lineage (NCBI taxonomy): Eukaryota > Metazoa > Arthropoda > Insecta > Hemiptera > Delphacidae > Laodelphax > Laodelphax striatellus. The sequence continues at coordinate 13,205,643 of CM029544.1, read as the reverse complement.
AGAATGTCGAAATGGGAGAGGTTGAAGTTGAGTGTGAGTGTGAACTGGATGAGTCGGAACTTGATGCCAATACCGAGTGGTTCAATTTACAGCAACAAGGAGGTGTACGGAGACGAGTGAGCTGTGCATGCAGTAATTGCGAGACCCGAACCACAACAAACTGGCGTCGAAATTCTCTGGGCGAATTATTGTGCAATGCCTGTGGTCTCTATTATAAGTCGCACAAAGAAAACCGCCCGACCACCATGAGACGGGATGTAATCAGGAAAAGGAAACCAAAGCCCAAGAAAACTGTGCCTGCCTACCAGGCATTTTCACTTGATGGTACAAGTGCCAGCGAGGATGGTTTCGACGAAATTTTAGCATCATTGCAACGGGAAATGCATCCGCACCTTGTGTTTGTTGCAATGCAGCATCGGCAGCGCCAGCAAGAGCAGCAGCAGCAGGAGCAGCGGAAGCAGCAGCAGCAGCAGCAAACATCGTCCGCCTCGGTCCAGACCCCGCCAGAACCTACCAACCCTTAGGTTATCTTGAATGGAACGCATCAAAAACTGGCTAACAGAGGTTAGTAGGACTAACAATGGAAGCTCACCTATTGTTCTTTATCCAACAAATATTGATATTGGATCACCTTAAACAATTTATTATTCTCCTACATAAATAAGTGTTGTTTGGTATAAATTGATGTTTAAAATTGTAATATTTATATTCAAATCTGACGTCCATAATGAAATGCCTCCAACTATCAGTATTAAGTATCGGTATAAAATATCAGTATTATATATTGTCAATTTGAAAATAAGTGTCAGAAATTGAGTTTTCAAGCGGTCAATAGTCCAGAACAACATTGAAAATATTGTTGTTACGGAAAAATTCTATCAGAAATCAGCTGGAATGATAGAGATCTCAACTCATTTCTAGAACAAAATGATATTCTTAAATATTAGGTGTAACACTTGCATGTTCCCCATCACCATTCCATTATATTGATAAGGATAGATTAATTTATATTTAACGTTGTTGCTATTATGAATAGATTTAAACTTTTTACCTAGTATCGTTGAAAATTTATGAAAACTTTATTAGTTCCTACTGAAAAAATACATTTTTTGCACGTACGGTGAAACTCTATTATCGCCAGCGAGGACTCCTTTTATATTATTACTAATTCTACTATTTCCAGGAACGTTTCTAATGGTGCAAATAACAACCTTGAAAGTTATTGTATCACTTTCTATTACAGTTTATTTTTTATTGAGAGTAGTTTAAAATTCACAGAGAATATATATATTTTTATCGAACTTAATTTAAATATCAATCTTGAAAATTCAATAATGGATTTGAACTTTTTCTTCCTATTCTTGTGTAGACTCATAGATTTATTAACAGACAATAACCCAGTAATATGATAATCAATGAAGAAGACTGTGACAGCATCTTTTGCTGCAGTGATAGCTAACACATTAGTGTTATCAGGTTGGAAGTTAGGATGTATGGCAGTCCATTAAGATGTCAACTAATAGAAAAAATTTATTGGAAATTATTCAAGAAAAAAGTTATAATATCTATTATTCGTACTAAGATGACAAAACTAGTTAGTATGAATAATTCATACTTCATACAAATTACATTGGAATTATAGTGATTTATGGTTTGCATCAGCTAACAGTATTATCACCACCTCTCTTTTTGATCTAGATATCAATAATGATCTGTTCAACAAATTGGAAGATGGCAAAATCGAATAACACAACGCTAATAATATAGGCTATACCTAGTCCATATCATACATACTAGTCCGGATCAAAGAAAATTAAGTTTTTGAGTGTTATATAGATTCTCATTTCAGAAGTGAGTCATATCAAAAATAAGTGTTGAAAAGTGACACATTCTAATAAGAGATCCTATCAAAAACCTGGTTAGTAAAGAAATCCATAGTTGCCAAAATAAGGAATATTTCCATAATATAAATAATTGAAGATAAATTCGATTTAAATATAAATAGATAATTATTTTTATTGTTATGATGCTTATTTTTATATATATTTTGCTAATTATGCTCACTGAGTTCTCCAGTATAGTTATAGAGTATTGATTTTGAGAGGAGCAGCATCATGAAAAATGGCGGATAAATAATTGAAGCTTCCTTACAGACTGCCCTGAAAGACCTATAAACTATTATAAGAAGAAGAAGAAGAAGAAGAAGAAGAAGAAGGTTTAAGAATAAAACATATATACTGTTCAATTATGAAAATTTATTATGTTTGTTATAATACTAACAGAGATGCATTTACCTTTACTTTTGACAAACAGTTCGGCGAGCCGGTGTGGCTCAGTAGGCTGGAGCGTCACACCTTCAGTCTGCTATCGCTTCACTGGTACTGGGTTCAATTCCCGTTCCGTCTGGCATTTTTTCACAATATCATCCTTCACCTCATTATCCACGCACAAGTAAAACACTTATGTGGGCATCATCCGCAGCAAAAAAAGTTCGCAATGTTCTGAAGAAGCAGTAAATAGTAGGCTTACAGTACTGTAATCGGTTCTTGAAAGTAACAATACTAACAGTAACAGTTCTAACAGTAACAGTTGAATTAGAACAGTAACAGTTTAAATAGTACCTTAACAGTGATTGCAAGACAATAATTGTTGTACTGAGTTGTACACGACACACTAATTATGAATCAAAAATACATAAACAAACAAATATCGAACCTACCGTATTGAATTGAATTTCTGCATTTATTTTTCCTTGGAGGGCGAAGTTGGGAAAGCTTTTACACCCCCTCAATTTCGTTAAATGGATGTAATAAAAGAATAATTTTCTATATTCTAGTAAGCCCAGTACCTATAATTTTATAGACTTATTTATCATCTCTGTAGCTGCTTCTCTACACATTGTTACCATAATTATGCAAACCAAGTTTTCTATAATATCACTATTGATTATTCTAATTTCAGTTCTATTATGTTAAATCTAACGCACTAAGATCTTTATAGAATTTCTGACCTTCTTATTTTGTACTGTATGCTATATGTACAGTATTACCTTGTGTAGTTCTTCTACAAAATAGTGTACGAAATTTCTTGTCTTCCTTGCCTTTTATTTTACAGGTTTATATATGTACAGTTAAATTACATACAGGTTAATTACCTGTATGTATCTTTTCGTCTATATGGAATCCTTGTATCAACATTGTACTTTTCCAAGTGTTCAAAGAATGAATTGAATCGCATTTGCATATAATATATCAACGTTGCCATCCAAAATATTGTAATGCCACTTTTGTAAATAGATATATTATTAATGTTTGGATAAAATGATTATATACAGTATTACCTATAGATGTTTTAAAGTTTACAAAAGTTTTATACGAGTTGATACTTTAACTACACTCAACCGACTAAACTTTGTCGTTTTTGACGTGCATAAATTTATTTTTGTGACTCATTAAAACAATATATATTTTCAATCCAATACCAGGTTGGTAAATTACACTAATTAAAGTGAAAATATTATTGAACACGTATTTTTATATCAAATTAATGAAGCATTTGAAATCATTTCAAGTGAATTATTTGTTTAATATTCAGTTAGAAATTCATGAATTAGTAAGGACATGGTCCAACTTCAACAACAGAACTGAGGTTTGCAACAATGATCTCATTTGAAATACCTTATACCTTTAATGAGGACATTTTATTTTATCTTCAATGAAACATTTTTTATATTAAGTATTATTAATGAGGCTAAGCTATACTGTGTAAGATCTTGTTAGTTTTAAGAGCAAATTTAATGTTGTATAAGGTGTTAATCTACATTACAGAACTCAATACTTTTCTCTTGTTGTTCTGGTTCATTTATTGAACCTTTGCTGTTACATAATATTAGTGAAGTTTAAAGATTGTTTCATTCATTAGTAACTGAATATCTGAATTGGGCTTTCATTTTGAACGTTCGCCAATATTAAGGTTTCAATTCAAGGACCAATTAATTTTTAATATTTCTATGTTTTTATAATTTCGTTAGGAAGTCAATGAATTAATTATTGAGGATACAGAAAACTATGGTCCAAATAATTTATAATACGATCTTTGTCTCTGTCTTCGAAGTTTTATCCTCTTTGGCTCGATTATGTCTTAATCATTATTAGAAATCATTAGTAAATGTTGTTGAAAAATATTATATTGATGTTTAATTCTATTGTTGATGTACTACTACAAATTAAATTTGATGAAAATCATAGTGTTAATGTATGATGTATGTATTAACCCTATTAATAGTATTTATTGATTAAACTATGTGTAAGTTGCTCTGCTCATCTAATCTTATCTCAACAATTTTTTTTTAATAATATAAACTGTATGATACATTTAGGCCTAAATAAAATATCTAACTATATAAATATTGGATGTATGTGATATCGATGAATCGATGAACTATCTACTCTTAAAACTTTGATGTACTTATACTATAGGCTACTTACTTGATTCTGAAACTCCCTTCAATATTCTGGTGCAATATGTTAGTAATTTGTTCCTTAATTATCATTTATCATTTGTTCCTTTTGATATGACAAACCAGATCAAATCAGTAGTAGCATAGCCCCCTCTAATACATGGCCGCGGCCTTCAATGTGACAACGTCGCAATTCCCACTGCTCACCGTCCGACCGATACACTCAACCAGATAACTCTGTCATAGAGTTCTTGGTTTTGTTATTCTAATTAGATTGCCTATCAATCTGATCAGCAAAAACAATACCTGACGGAAGAAAATACATAATACATTCTTTAAACTTTCTAAAACATGAACTATAACGAATGTAAGTATAGTTTTGGCAGGTTGAGAAATATCATTATTAGCAACACCAAAATACAGCCAGTTTTGTAATCAAGAGTTTCCTATACATGAATCTGATCAATTTGAAGAGCTTTTTTTTATCACCTTCGAAATCTTTCACAATGTCTTTCAAAAATTACTATTCTCATTATTGTTATTTGGTGAAATATGAAATGAAGCACATAGTTTTTGCAAGTATCAGGAATGAGGTATAAGTAATATGGCATTTAGTCTTATATAGCAATTATAGCATTTAACTGATTGCATGTGTACAAAGAAAACCTGTCAAAACTGTCATTATTGTATTTTGGCTTTTTAGAAAAAAGAAGACCTGATTTGGTCACGTGAATCTTTCACTGTTTTGGTGGTTGCTACCGGTACAAGTTCATTATTACCTTCTTTAAATTGTTTATCAAAAACTCAATGTTTTCAAGAATGATACCAGGAAGACTGTCTTTGTCTTTGCTTGATTTTCTATAATCTCTACAGAAATTAATTAAATGAAATAACTGACTCAGTAAGGCTTAATTAAAAAATCACAAAGTATCGATGAATTATTTTCCTTATATACAAGAGTTTTGTTTGGAATTAATCCTCCATTAATAATGGGTCTCACACTTGAATCATTATTAATATTGTAATGCTGAAACTAACTATAGGAATATTACTTGGATCTAATGAATAAACAATGCAGCTGGTTTCAGTTTTGAATGAGGAAAACTCAATACCAGTACTTTTAATTTTAGCTGATAGAACTTCTGAAAAGTATAGTCTGGACAGATCTTATCCTCTTCTTCTGGTCGTTTCAATCTTTCCTCTTCTTCCTTCATCAGTTTTTCTTTCACCAATTAAGTATTCTTTCTTCAGGATCTGATCGTTTTCAGGCTGGACGAGTTATTACTAAGATATGCTGGCAAATTGGGAAACAATTTTGGGACGGCGCAAAGAGGTTTATCTCTTTTAAATTCACCATTCCTACCATCACTGTTTTAAATTTTTTCACTCCAGACTAAATTCGTCTCATGAAAATGTTTAATACAAACCATAAGCTCTTTGAAGAGAACCAATTTGAGCGAGAAATGGCCCCGTATCGACTTAAGGTCAATTCCACATTGACGACAACGACACGACGACGACATTCTCATTTCGTTCTGCGTCATGCGTCACCAGCCCTGCGCTCTGATTGATCCATCCTTTGAGAACCTCTGACCAGCCGAATTTCTAGGTTAAGTGACTAGGGTGAGGAAGTTTGAATGTTCGCTGTTAGGAATCAATTGTCAATTAATATTAATAATATTAGTACGACAATATAAATAAATAATCAGTAAATAAAATTATAATACAAACCTTTTCAAGTCATACCGGTACTGCAATTTTGAGACTTGAGAGCTATCATTTGTAAACAAAGATAGACATGGACCAATCAGAGCATGGGCTGGTGACGCATGCGCAGAACGAAATGAGAATGTCGTCGTCGTGTCGTTGTCGTCAATGTGGGAATTGACCTTTACTACGAAGTTTTTCATCTTTGGGAAATCTAAATATCTGCTCATAACCCTCCTTTTTTCACGGCACTTTCGTAATTGTTGGAACATCCCGGTACAACACACTTGTCAGGCATTTCACTTATTTATAACATTTCACACTACAAAACAATAACGTCAAAATCGCTGTCAAAACTGACAAAACGACCGATTTGCATGAACGCACAATGCAAACTGTATGCTGAAGTGTTGGCTCAGTAAGACGATACTGCGACGTTGCCATTTACCTCTCGCCGCGGCCATGTATTAGAGGGGGCTATGGTAGTAGTGAACAATATTAGTATTCAACTTTTTATTCAATTCAATTTCTGTTTTTGCAAAATACTAATACTATTTTTTAATTACTATTTCGAGGAAGTCATGAATCAAGTTTGCTCAAATAGCTGAAAATGAGTCCAATATTTTGTAAGTTACATACAATGAAAAACTAACTAATTTTATAATTGAGTACCTTTTAAACTCAAGCCGCTCATAGTTTTATTCAGGTAATCACAAGATGAAAGCTCATATACTCGAATTTGCTAATTTTGACTTTCTATACCGCACTATTTTCCCAAAGATATGAATAAGGATGTATTTTTAATCTTTCTTAAATATGATAGTAATATTGATATATATTTTCTAAGCTGTTCTATCAATCAAAACTGATAATTAATGTCAGAATGATTAGTAGTTATGTATATGTTGAGTAAGAATACATTAAATTTACAGTATCTAGCTAGAGTACATACAGAAACTTTATAAGAAAGTATAATGAAATGTATACATTTTTAGACAACATTCCTTATATTCCAGGATCAGTATTCGCTGCAAATGAATAATTTTTTTGAAATGATTATATAAGAAGATAGTGCTCTAAGAGAAAGATCTGTCAGTTATTTCAATGATGAAATGAAATTAAAATATTCTTTATCTTATTTCAATGATCTGTTATACTCAGATACCTAGTTTGATAGTATGTGTACACAATGTGAATGATCTATGTCAACAATTCCAAGAATATTTGCATAATAAAATTATAAAATTTCTCCCAAACTGAGTTTTTTTTTCAATTTGTGAATACTGGAGAGCCCTGAATACATTTTTTCCGTTCTCCTATGACTTTGAGTCAGATTTTAGCGATACGCGGTGGGAGAGGGTTTGAAGAGAGTTCAAAGAGCAAGCTTTGATGTGATGGAAAATCATACTCTTCACTGTATTTCCAAACTCAAATCTCTCAACTCTATAACATACCAGCACATACCAATAATGAACATGGTGCGTATTTTACACAATTTGACATTTGATAAAAGAAAAATTATGTTAAACTGTAGTCAAATTTCAAAGTACGAGAAGTATATTCTGGCATTGCTTATCTTCAATTTAAAACCATCGTGAGGGTGCCTGATTTCATGCTTTTCACAAAGGTTTTGTGGACTTTCTTTTAATATTGTTTCACTTATTTGGAAATTCCCAAATAACCAACATCTTATAGAATTTCAAGGTACGGTGGTATTTATTTATATTGATCTCCAAGCAGTAGTATTTCCAGTGAATTTTATTCCAGAATTCATTTATTCCCTTGTCAACAGCAATAACAAGATTCTATCTCCTAAATAGAAAAAATAGGCATATTTTGATGGGAAAATTTCACTTTTTTCCATTTCAGAAGCATAAAATGTTTTTTCTATGGAGTATGATGCTCAGATTGGTCTGAGACTTGTGACAATATTTAGAAGTCTACCTATATACTATGTAGTTTCTAAGCTTTGAAATAGAAAAGAGAAACAGGAGTTTGCTTGTACAATAGGACGTAGGCCTACTCGAAATTGAGCAAATATTATTGTCCATTTCAAAACTTGGATTGGGACAGAATAGAGAGGTAGGTACCGGTAAGTCTGATGTCCCATTTCGAGTTTTGAAGTTCTCTATTTAAAAGTGCTTCTCCTATTTTGAGTCTTACCTAGGAATTTCAAGTACAAGTTAATTAACATCAAATGGTGCTACAGCAATAGATAATTTGATCTATAATATTCCAGAGGAAAGCATAATACAAGTAACTTATACTACTGTACACATTCAATATTCATATATGAGTTCATGTATTGAGTAACTTCAGTATTAATTGTTATGAGAAATCCTGATGAACAAAAGCAACTAATTTTTATAATATTAATAAAAAATATGAACAGGCAATTGAGAAAATGACAAAACATTTTTCTTCAGCTTTTACAATTATAAATTTTCAATGAGAATATTTTCCTTCTGAAACAATTGATGGTGAATGCTGGTTGTCGATTTATAAGTAATCTGATTCAAATTATCAATTTGAAAATCTGCTTTTCCAATTTTAATTCGCACAATAGAGTCTAGGTTATATATTCACCCTATCATCAAAGCTTATTGGCTTTCGTGAAACCAAATAAAATTGCAGAAAATCCAATGGGATATTTTATAACACGATTACACATTATATTTAGTTTTCTCAATAATAATTCAATTCAATAATGATAACTCAAGGAAAATTACATAGTCTTGAAAAATTATTTTCAAGAAAAATGAAACTGTAAAATATGATATAGGCCTACAGGTCAATGGATTGATATCTATGTGTAACACGCGTTACCCACGGTGATGAAAAATATAATATCCTAAGGCTTTGAATGATTGATCGACAGGGAAAATAATTACTTACCCCTTAAAAAATTCAGCATTGATAGCCGTATTTGATAAAACACTTCATTGCGAATTGTTTCTTGTGGGGGAAAGTTTATTTGGATACATTTTAATAAAAAAATGGAATACCATACCATACCCCAAGTCGAAGATTATGAAATTATAAGAAGCTAGAAAGTGGTCAATGGATAAAAATGAAACAAAATAGCCCATTGACCAAACTAAGAAAGTAACAGTTAGTCATGAAGTAATTATATGAATTTTAAACACAATAAAACAGTTAAAGATCTGTATAACAACAGAATCAATAATGAAACAAAGAACAAAGGCTGGAGCGTGAAACTATTATTCTTCAATAATGCTTCGATTGCATGAAAGCCAATCCAAATCAACCATCCGTAAGATGAAGTATTGACGGAGCTCAATAGGGATTTTATAGCATTGATTCTGTTAGATTACGCCATTTTACGGTTGTTAAATTTAATTGGCTTCCGTGCAACTGGGCGTTGCAAGACACACCGCAGCTGTTTATTCATGTATTCGTTTTAATTTTGATCTTCCATCAATATTGCACTTGCGAGAAGAAGAAAATTAAACTCCAATTGTCTTCATCTCACCAGCAGTTTGTGACTCTTAACCAGTTTACCAGACTTGTAACCCACCAGTTTACGACATACCATAACTTGGATTATTATTATTTTATATAGACCAAATTCTTCCTGACAGATGAATATCCAGACAAATTTTCTTATACTCGTCTCAAACATTGTTCAATCTCGGCAAAGTTGGGGGCTACTTCAAGTGCGCCACTCTGTATCATGTGTAATAATTATATTTCATATCTTTGAAAAGATAATTTTCTTCATGGTACCTACATTATTTGAGCATCGCAGTCTATTAACAATACTATTCGTTTCCAAAACATAATCGAACATGAACTTATATGAGAAGTATGCTATCAAGTAGATCATATTCTAGAAAGAAGAAAAGCCATCAGCAGAATACCGCAGAATGATTGAGACTTCATAAATAGCATAGAGACATACTTAAAGCAAAGACAATTTAATCTATCGCAGAATAATATTGTAGAATTCTTAGCAACTACCGCACTGATAAATCACGTTTTCAAACCAGCAAGAGCGGGAGCGGGTAGTAGCGCAGTCTCTGGACAAGAATAGGAACCTCTAGCAATAGATATAGGCCAAGGCACGATATAGTAATAGAAATCAATGCTAGTCACTTGTGTAGAGGCAATTTTAAACGCCCGGGGCATTCATTTGATAATATCAGTTTTCTCGCTTTTCCATCACGTTTGAACACCGGAAAAATTGATTCTATATTAAAACCAAGCTGAGGAATCGAATCAGACATTTTTCAAGCACCTACGTCAAGTAGTTTCCCAGTAATAATAATTTGAATACCAAAAATTGATGTAATTTCAGATTTTTAAGGGTTTACATGAAAACTATCACACATACATTTTTGAAACATTTTTTATACGATTCTCTAGACTATTTTTGCGTTAAATGAGTTGTGTTTTCAAACTAATACTTTCAAGATAACTTTAGAAAAAAATAGAATAATGATAAATTTTGTCAACTTTGGCAGCGTGTCACTCAGTAACGAAGGGTTTCCGGGTATGGGTTTATGGATGTTGATGTTCCTATCCTAGAATTCAATGATTGATAATCTCTCCAAAGGATATTGTGATTTGAGAAAATTGAAAAAAAAATTGAAAATATTTTTTTATTTCTATGACCTGGGTAAAGAAGGTCTAAATACCCACATCATTCGATTCCTTGCTTTATTTTACGTGTGATTAGTATTTTTTGTATCCTGGAACAGCCTTGAAAAGCTCAGGATAATGAAAAAACCATTTCTCTACGATTGTGCACTCTTTTAGATTTTTCATTATTCTGAAGCTTGTAATAATTTTGATGATCTGAAAATGTGATGAAATTTTGATAATAAATTGGAGAATCATATGAAAATAGTTTCAAGTATGTAACTATGTCAGTTTTCGTACACTAGATGAAAATTCGCGAAAAATCATGCTTTTTTAGGAGCGTTTTTAGTTTTTTTTATGATATCTCAAAAACTATTCTAGCTACCTCCTTGAATTCTAGCTCAAACGATTACCCAGCTCAATCTACATAAAATAACACCAATTACAACCCTTTCAATCACTTAGGAACTTTAGAAAAAAATAAAAAAGATGTCATTTTTTCCATCTTTAATGATTTTTTTACTCAATAACGGTACATTTGCGGACCATGGTTCATCAGATGTTCCTATCCTAACTTTTTCTGAAGAATCATTTGCGACAAGTGTATTTCGTTATCTCAAACTTGCAAATTTTTCTGGTACAGCTTGCTCCGTTTTGTCATTCTTACCAAATATATCGCAAGGAAGAAGCATCGACTATCGATTATAGCTGTCGATAGACATCGATTAAAAAATTATCGATGTAGTGAAATTTGAAATTTTAATACCTCTCATTCCCGCGCACAGGCTTTCATGCCCATGCAGGTCTTAATAATTTGTTTCAATCATTGTATTGAGAGATTATTTGTTGGTGTATATATGTTTGTGAAGAATTGAAATAAATTAATTTTTGAATTGAATCGAAGACGTAGTTCAACATTTTGCTGCTAGATGGCAGAGGCTGTCCTTTTTACGAGAATTTACACCTACTCACTGTTTAGACTGTTAAATATTTAGTTTAAATTCTCATTTATGTATTTTAAAGTGATTAAGGTTCTTAAAATATAATTAATACTGTACAAAATGTATTATAAAAATAATTCCATGTTAATTAATCGAGACAATAATTGAGGTCCACGTTTCAACTCTTCTAAATTTTCTCTCATCTTGAGTAGATCTCACTATGGTCGGACAAATGAATTTGTGTTGTGGGTTGATGTTGATCATTTCTATTTAAAGGTTTAACCAAAGATTTTGGCTTTTTCAATATTTATCCTAAATTTCTTCTCAGAGAAGCTTCTGGATTGGGATTTTGAGAAATGTCAAGTTCCACAACAGTTAATAAGAAAGAAAATAAATTCTGTAATGTTCGAATTTACTGGGTTACAATTTCAAATTAACTGTTGAAAAATTCAAAATTTCCATCTCAAACCATTTTTTATGATACCTGAGCTCAATTCTAAACCTCATGCGTGAGGTAGACTTGGAATGGAACCCATACTCTACCAGTTTGTAGCTCATTTTAGTATTAACCTTATCACTCACGCACAAGGCTTTATGAGGTCAATATTTCCGCAAAAATTAACTCGGGCCTGCTTCATGTACATTTAGAAATCCTGTGAAACAGAAAAAAGGCGGACACACACGAGGTATAATTTTGATACATGGTACGCTGTTTTATTCTTGTCTAGTGTGTGTACGCCTTTCTCTCAATCACGGTAACCCAATTTTAAAGAAACCCGACTGGACAGGTTACCACATTAAATGTGGTAAAATTGTATTACAAAAGACCTTTCTCCATGATAACCAAATTTTCAAGGAACAGACTGAAAATTAGAAGTTGACCGATTGGACAGGATACCACATTAAATGTGGTAGCATTGTATTAAAACAGAAATTTTCTGTTCTAATACAATTTTTTTATCAACAATCAAATATTGTAATGGTTCACCCAAGTATGCGTCAACAAGTATAATTAAAGAGAAAATAAATGGAAAAATGCAAATGACGACAAATACACGTTTATTTATAAAGTTTTCGAAGTACAAAAATATTCAAAATACAAGTACCATAGAATTTCATCTTTAACTTCATGAAACTTGCAGCCAGTTCACAGACGTCGACCATCAATCGTAACTGACCGACGCCTGTTAACCAGCCAAAAGTCTTATATAGAAACATATTATTCTTTTACCTCTCAAGAAATAAACTATTTATTACAAAGTACAAAGTGTTTTTGAGCAAAGATCAAACTAAATATTGTGAATACAAATACTCTTGAGAAAGCGTTTTAATACCCTGAAATTTTAGAACTTTGAAATGAAATTCAAAGTTCAACGATGTTCTCAATAATTCAACAATACTTGATTACTTTACAGAAATTTCAAAATAATGTAAACTTCTGTCCATAAACTAGAACAAGATTCAAGAAATAAAATAATGTAAACTTCTGTGGACATTCTAACCATAAACGAAGTATTAAAGGAGTATCAAAATAATAGAAAAACTCATTTGACGCTTCAATGAGATCGTTTCTTCAACATAAAATAGATAATAAATCAGAAAGTAATTCTTTACTTATATCATTAAATTAATAGGAAAAATATAATTTCAACACGATATCAAAGTAGTAGGAAACATTGACTAACAATTAAGTAATGGCAGTACGACATCGCTAAGACTCATCCATATAAGCATTACCCTATGGAATGGTAACTTAATACTGCTGGAGCTTTGGCATTTTCTCAATTGCCAACAGCTTGCTAACTTAAACTTCACTAAATCTATAGTTGCCAACATACGAGACAAGCTAAAAAACCAAATTTATGTTTTGCAAAGGAAAATAGTAACAGCGATGAAAGTTACCAATCCTAAGTAATCTATTCAATTAGAATGTATTAACGCGCACTCTTAACCCTAGAATGAGAAAATAACATTTTGATATGAGATATCAAAATATAGGAGGGCATCCTACACGACTATGTAGGACTGAAATGAAAAATTCTACTTCCCCACTTCCTTCAATGGATTCTAATAAGTTAAAATTCAGTAAAAACTGATTTAGTCAACGACTTCAGAAAATGCTTTACAGTCTTCCTATGATAGTGATCTATCATATTGGTTATAAAAAAAACAACAGTTTCAATACATAAGCAAATCTACAAACAAGAAAATCTTTTGTATGAGCGTGCGCTCAAAACAAATAAACTTATTTATTCATTATTTATTTTATTTTTTACATAAGAAAATCTATACGTAATCTCCTGAATAGCGGTAATTTACCTACATTAAATTATTAATTTATCATTAAATTAATATAAAAAATATATAAATATTTTATTATTGAACAAAAACTGGAGATTTCATCAATTATTTAGAAAAAGAACATTTTTCAATAGATACATTAATAAGATAAGAGTGCGCGTTGTACAAGCGAGAATTCTGTGTAAAATGAATGAATTCATATGAATAGTAATTCATAAAACGATGAATAAATTCTAGAAATTTTCTAGCAAGTCTCGAATTAAACCTATATTATTATAGAAATAACATAATAGAATTAACGAAAAAATTTGTACTACCAACATTTAACATTAATTATTACACATATAAAGATCGTGGTGGGTAACTCAAAAATTGACCACCGATAACAACACCGACAGCAGGATGAAGAAGACAGCTTTTCTGAAACAATAAAGTAAATTCTATCATAGATTTCATTGACATAGATTGCTAAAAGATAAATATAGAAATAAATACAGAATGATCAAGAAGTCCCTCCGCAGTGAAAGAAAACATTCAAGTGCACGGTAATGATGTACCTACACTAACTACACTGTGGATCTGATACTGGCTGAGATGAACGAATGTGGATGAAAAAGAATGTTAGTGAAAAGAATGTTAGAAAAAGAATGAAAAGAATGAGTCCGTCCACACACAGGCGAGTACCCTGTCAAATGTTCTAACCAGAACACAACATGCCACCACAAAGCTACTGATGAGAGACTTCATGATCACCCTCTATTATTTATATTTGGACATGTATTTTAGACGCAACCACACGATGCCAGTAAACTATTGCCAGACGCTCATTTTAAATTAAAAATAAATGGGAATAAAATAAATATTCATTTATCAACAAAATAAAGATACAAAAAATCAATGTACAAAATTCATCTTGATATTTATCGAGAAATTAGGCACTCCTGAGAAAAATCCAAGTGGGAGTTGCCATCTGAACATCTGCATCTTTACAACGGTATAGATAAAAATGGTATTATAAGTGACATCAAAGTATTATGGTATCATAATGTCATTCATTCTTATAAATTATTCACGTTATTCTTAGGTGTTGCACAGAGGAAGAGCGAGAAAGAGGTACTTGGGAGGGAGCGAGAACGAAGTCAGCGACTAGGTGTCCTTCCCTATTAGCCATGGGACACTTTGTCTCGGCGACCCAGTCGCTCTCAGCTAATCTGCCCAAAGATTTTTAACAGACTATTTTTAGACCTTAAAGGAACTCAAGTACCAAATTTCAACATTTTCTGCTAATTAGTTTTCTAAATGTTCTAATGTTGAAATAGTTTTCATTTTCATACATTAAAATATATTAGTAAACTAAAGACTAGATTTCTAGTTCTGATAGATGAATGAATGAGTGCCATTTCGCTTTTAAGTATACAGATTTATATAGGCTGACCTATGCAATAAAATAGTCGTCGCTTCAATTTGAGTCTGTTAATTTAGTTATTATCTGAGTTTATAATGCAATACTTTTAATAACAATCTATGAACACCTACATTTTAGTCGTAATTATTTTATCTTGATTTTACACTCAATAGAACTCGCTACTGGCGTTCAAGTTCAACTTTTGACGGTGGTGCCAATTATATTTACCTGAGAATAGTCTAATTTTATAATTGTACCACAAATTGTTTTGTACTAGATTATAGACCTACTTATTTTGTACTGTTATTTGTCTAAATAAATAAATTGAAATTGAATTGAGGCTAGCCAGTCGACTGATTTACAAGAGTTATTTGAATAATATATAAAAATAAATGTTATTTATGATACCAAAATACTCACTCACAATACCATTTTTGATGAAAAATAAGCGTTTCCTTACCTCAAATTTCAAGACTAGTTTATTGTCGCTGGTCAACTGTTATCGTGTGGTCGCGCCTTTATAGCTATAGTTTCTTACCAACTCTCACGGTTTCAAGCGTAAAAATCCATTACATAGAAGACTAATTGCACCAGTGACTTGACTGCGAACCGACAATCGCTGCTTTATCGGATTTCACAAAATTGAGTATAATTTTCTTCAGAATGAAAAGCTCTACATTTTTGTAATGGTACAAATTTTTGTATAACTCATAAATTTTCCAGTAAACTCCGATTAAAAATTTCAATCAGTCGCTATTTGAAAAATTCAATTATTTGAAAAATAATTTTGTAGACCACATACTTATTAGTGAGCCTACCAAATTTCACAAGAAAATATTGATATATTATCGAGATAAGATGCAAACTCCTAAAAAAATAAAATGGCGGATTTCAGGAAAACTAAGAATTTGAGATTTTGCCAATGACATTTTCTGTTTGTTTTGGCTTGTAGAATACCATGGTAATGCAATATATTAGACTATATTCATGTATCAATGTACAATTCAACTTGACCTATAATATCGAAAAAAGCTATCTAGAAGGTTCTATTTGAAATAGCTGGTAATGGCTCATTAACAAGTTCATTTTCATTACTTAATGAAAGACTGACGAGCCGAGCATGGGTATATCATCAGAATTATTTACCTGATATAAGAATAATAGTCCGCAATTTGAAGCTGATAGAAAATGTAAATTTATTCAGCGAACATGTCGAACTCCTTCCCATTTGTGCGACTAGGCTTCGACTGGCTGTCTTTTTCGTCATCGTCGTCATCGTCCTCTTCCTCCTCATCAGACGAAGACACGGACACCAGCACCTCTTTCTTCGTTTTCTTGGACTTCATTCCTTCTGGTTCTCCATCCGAATCCTCGGTGATATCAATCAGCAAAGGTGGATAGGCTGTGAAAAGACAAGTAGAAGGACGCTAAATTTAGTACAATGATCGAGGGCCATTTCATTATTCACCCTCAATATGTTCAAATACAGTAATATTCATTAAAGTTGGCGGATGGCATTAGACAGATATTACTTTTTTGCCGCCCGACTCTACGGTCACAAGCAATTTCAAGAAAACATCAATATTTTTGCAAAACAATTATTCAAAATATTTTTAGTGTTTGTAAAGATTTTATGTTTTCAAAAAAACATAACGAAGAAAGTTTTCAATTAATTAAAAACTTAGACCAGTTATTAATTAAGAATTAATTAAGTTATATGTGGTTGCTGATGACCACAGAGTCCGATGGCAAAGAAATAATATCTATCTAATGAGAGTTATTTACCATCTGCCAACTTAAATAAATAATACTGTAGACGAATCAAGTGTTTGGCACATAGTAAGCTTGGAAATTCAAAATTATTGTTAGTTAATAGTTCAGATTTTTTGAAATATGGATAATCATCATAGCCTCTGGACTATTTACCTAAATTTATTCAGCAATGTACTAACAATTATTGATATAATATTATTCATTTAATCAGGCAGATGGCATTAGATAGATATATTATTTCTTGACGTTGCTGATGACCGTAGAGGTCGATGGCAAATAAATAATATCTCCCTATCTATATGATGCCATCCGCCTAATTAAATGAATACTATCATTCATTTACTCTTATCAAGACCTAAGAGACTATAATTATTATAGATTTTACAAGCATTTGAAAAAATCCGGCATGATATGAGACAAAACCACTGGACTGGCTTTGAATAAAGGAATATTCACCAGTTGTATAGGCCGCGAGGTGAAACATGGACCTCAACCCCTCAAACGGTTGAAGAGTGACTGGCATGGTAGGGATGGGAGTGTCTCTCTCACAAATCATCCGCTCTCACTCTGCATGCATACGGTCAGTGTAGAAAACTTTCGGCTCGCCTTCCCCTCAGCTGTTGCTGGATTCGAGACACTCAGGTCACTGCCCTTTTCTCGCTTATGTTTTCTTTACAGACAATAGAACCCACCCGGACTCGAAGCTAAGGTATCGGCTGCCGAGAACGAACTGACCAAACTTCTACCCCCACCCTAAAAATTTCAGTTTTTGGTCACATGTAGTGGGAGTCGAAGGTCCATGTCTTACCTCGCGGCCTATAGCAGCATAATTGAAGTTTATATATTATGGTTAAGTCCAAAATTAACAATGAAACCAATAACACTATACATGTTCTGCATAAAACATGCATCTACGAATAAAACACATAACTAAGTCTAAAACTAAGGTCATTCCAAGTCAGCTGTATACTAGATTCAAAATATATATGAAATAGGTACTTACCCTTACTTCTGAATGCTTTCAAATCTGCTTCTGACTCCAACTGTAAATAAATAAGTTACATTAGTTTTTTCAATAGACACTAAAATAAATATGCTACAAAAAAAAATGTATTACCCTATACAGTGTAAAATATCTACACGCAAAAATGAATGATTATAAAAATTGTTCACTCTAATGAGAGACACCATGAAACCAAACATTTATGTGGGTGTGGGAATGGATAACTGGAAAATGTTTGTTGCACTGTTTGTTTTAGAATTAAGAATGACTTCATCATGAAGATAATAATTGGCGAGCACGCTCTAGTATAAAAATTTGTTCATCTTCGGCACAATTTGAAAATAGCCATCTAGAAAGGAAGCAGCCCAGAAAAGCAATCTCCATAATTTTGATTCAACTGTATCAGTCAAGACAACTGTATCAATGTAACTATATCCCATCTTAATAATTTACCTATATATATTATATATATCACCCATATCTTAATGATTTTATCCCAGTCAATAGAAAAGAGATCTATAGATTTTTTTAATTTGGAGGATGTTATGTTTTTTTTTTTTAATTCTGATAATAACAGTTTATGTTGAGCTAGGCTCTTTCGGGTAGTCTGCTAGCAATCTGCGAGACTCAGTCCAGCAGTCTAGTGTATTCTATTTGCAAATCATAACAGCTGACATTGCAATATATTTCTAATAAAATACAGTCATTATGTTTTTGAAATCGATGGAGACGGGCGAGCGTATACCCAACTTCTGTTTCCTCATTTTTTATCAGCTGATTCATCCGCCAAATTGAAAAAATCAACTATACACGGAACAATCATAGAAATCATGAAATACTAACTATATTCAAAAGTTGTCGCCTCGTCAATGTGTATACGTCTGCAGCAACCGGCAACTTTGTAACGTAGCTCAAAAAAGCGTGAAGCTCTTTTGATTTGTTGTTCGTGTCGGTGACCTGATACGATCCTCCAGCTTTTTTCAACGCTAGGCGTGCAGAAGCAGATGCCGCCAAAGGATTGCCTGAAACAGTAATTATAGTGTGTCAAGTTTGCTAAGTTAGGATTCATCAGAAAAATTCATCACGGCTTTTAATGAAACAAATAGTGGGCAACAGACTGATTTTAAAACGGCTTCAAACGTGAAAAGACTGGTCTATTACTCAAAACCCGTCAGCTAACTATTCATCTATAAATTTGTTCCCAACAAAGAGTCACAAGAATTCAACACCACCTGTACAGAAAATATTCAACTGGAACTACAATAGTGTGAGCACTAGCCACTGGATCGAATGTCTTTGGAAAGGCATCGGTATCACGGTCCCACAAACCATACATCCTCTGCAAACTGTCAGTCAAGAGTACAATGCATCAA
The DNA here is from genome assembly GCA_017141395.1 of Laodelphax striatellus. NCBI lineage: Eukaryota > Metazoa > Arthropoda > Insecta > Hemiptera > Delphacidae > Laodelphax > Laodelphax striatellus. The sequence continues at coordinate 13,186,079 of CM029544.1, read as the reverse complement.
CGGAAGTACTGATGTTGATAGAACAAATAGCCAGCAGCTAGATTCCGACTATTGTACACTGGATCTCATCAAGAATGAAAATACATACACAACACAAAAATCCTGTATAGATACAATATTTAATCTATTTTTGTATTGTTAGAATAATTTTTATATTTTTTCATTTGTCTGGGTAAAATAAATCTCTTTGGACGAAGAAGCTCCTAAAAACAAAAACAACTTCGCTCCTTGAAACTTATCCTTCCATGTTTAGTGTGTAGAAATGGTGCAGGATTGTAATTCAGATTGTGCCTATATCACTGCTTTATAAGACGATCTGGGATTTAATTTAATAATTAGAAGTGCATGCCCTCAATTGGTTGCCATTCATAAAGCGGTCTAAATAGAAAAGTAAACTATAGATGGACCAGTAATTTGATGATGGTTTAACAACCGGAACCTATTTCTTAATTTTTTGTGTTTTTGACAACTTCTAGACTTCCTATTCCATAAGACATACTGAAATTTAGAGAAGGTTCATTATCCATACAAAAATTTCACAAATATGTTATACGATAAATTTAATGTGACAAAAGATCCGACGAAGCGACGAATGAATCTTGAATCGACGAATGAAACAAAAGAATTAATCTTTTGGGAATATTCAAACACTGTTCATAGCTCAGCAATCAGTGAATATGATAAATAGACGTAGATATAATTTTGCTACTTACTCATCCGATTAATTGTGAATTGTACAGTATCATTGTTTCTCATGTAAAACAAAATGTTGGTAAGAAGTTCTCTTAATTCTTGCAACGTTGGCGATGGAGTTACTTCTTTTTCTTTGGCTGGCTCTTCCGCTGGTCGTTTCACGTTCTGTAAAATACAATCAGGAGGTTTATGAGGGCTTCCTTGCAAGAAGATAGTCTTTGTACTGAAGCCTACATAAAAATCCCTATCAAACAGAAAGCAGTCCAATGTGTCTCACTCTTCAATATGGGAATACTCTGGCTTTAGACTGAGTTGATTTTTATATCTGGTGAGGCCCACATGAGCATTAGGCTACATGTAATTGCTCAAGCTAAACAAGAAATAAATACAAGCATGTAATTAGTATTTATGCTAAAATTATAAATATTATGAATATTTTCATAAAAGAAAAAAATCAATCTTGACTCTCATAGTTAATCAATATTGGTCAATTTGGCACAAGAATAACTATCGATCACGACAACCTAATGCCCCAGTTGCACAAAGGTCTGTTACCCTAAATCTCCCTTCACAAATGTCAACTCTTCAATCACCATTTAGTAAGAACTAATATATTAGTTGTATATTCAAGTATATAAAAATATATTGTAACAAGATTCAACACTCGGGAAAGCTTTTTTGAAAATAATATTTTTCAAAACCTTGTATTTGATGAGACGTTGTCAACAACTTAAATCGATAGCTCTCAGGAATCTTTAATAAACATAATAACGTCATTAATATCTTACACTAACTAAGTAGCAATCCAACTGAATCTTGTTTACCTTATCAAGAGGTTTGGCCCCCTCGTTGGAAAGCCATGCATCTGTAGGTTCTCTTGATTTAGTTTTCCAAGTGAAATTAAAATCTTTGTCAAAAGAGCCCATCTCCTTTTCTTCATCCATATTAAAGGGTTCCAGAGGAATCTCTTTTTTGTTATCCTCCTGAGTTTCCTCATTCTCCTCCTCTTCGTCCGATGATCGCGTGTAATTGTCATCTATAATAAATGAATTTGTTGAATTGGGAAATTAATTTTAATATCACTCATAAGATAATTATTTTCTATTTATATTCATTTAAACAAAGGTTGTCATGATTGGATAATCAGTACATTTCGATGATCTACCCATCAAAGCATTTATTTCACAAGTTTTCAGTCACTCAAAACTATGAAAATATTTTTGCAAGTTCAAATTCTGGACAAGCCTGGTATAGAAAACGTTTTGGGCTAATGCCTGTTTTTCTTTCCATAAATACTGTGTTTTAATAAAATAAATGAATATGAATATAGTAGTTTATGAAATTATTCTTTTACGAGAGCCTTTAAACGAAGAGTGAGATACCGAGGTTAAAATACGAGCGGCAACGTCGCGAGTTATTTCAAGTTGTTTAAAGGCTAAAATACAACCATTGCATACACCGTTTTATCTACGATCAACAAAAAACAATAATATCTAAATTATCAATCTAAACTAACCTTGATTCAAACGACCATTGTTCTATTTCAATGTTCACCTTATAGGTTAGGACAGCTGCTAAAAGCACACACGCATGAGCAATTACAGAGCTTTTATCAGCTGCGATTGTGTTTTGTTCCGTTCCAGTGTTTTAAAACTGGAACAGATTGAACTAGAACCGTGTTATAATATACAATCTGTAATGAGGTCATCACAGTACAAGTTTCAAATTCCATTTCGAAAAAGCTAATGTTTCGATTTCAATTAAGAAGCAGTAATGATTGCGTTATAACACGGTCGTAGATAAAATATAAAAATATACAACAAAATTTCACAACACCAACATAAATCAATTGTGAACCCAACTTCCATTTGGTGATAAGATTAGATTACTTTTTTAATGTATATTACAAAACTATTAGCTTAGATTCTAAATAAAGATAATCAGCTATTCAAGTACTACACTATTCTATAAATTTTACAAAGAAAAAACTGAATAATTACAAAAGATGAAATGCAATATGATGACAAAAATTCAAGTGAAATGAATATCCATAAAACAGTGAATTCATAACACATAATCATCTGTTTGTGAAGTAAGATATTCGAGATCACCCTTTTTATCAACGCTTGACCGCGATTAAGAAAAAAGTGCGAGTGTGTGTGTTGTATGTTCATCAACTTACCGAACACATCCTCAGTGTTATTGGATTTTTCTTCCCCTGGAAAAATAAGAATATAAAAAGAATAAGAATTCTAATTTTAAAATAAAATCTTATTATAACCATCAAAAGAACTCAATGACTTAAAGGGACAACAACATTCTTGACCTATCTAATATGATTTGAGTTAATCACCATTGAAAAAAATACAGACGCACATTTCTTTTGAATCTGTTAGTAACAATATAGAATTCATCAATGAGCGATGCTCTAAAAGATATTCAAAATGAGACAACATTTGTGCATTGGTTATTATATTGATTCATTAATACCTACAAAAATCTTGCACAAGTTGCACAAGTTTATACACATAATTCATTAGCAGCAGTATTCGAAGTTGAACTCGAATTGAAGCTCAATTGTACACGTAACAAACCAGGAGGAGATGTTCTAAAGAAAGCTGAGGCAGAAAGGAAACTAACTTGAGTTATAACGAAGTTACTAAACATGAGTAAAGTGAGTCTAGAAACAAAAAAACGACATTTTTCAGATCCACGTAATGGCTAGTTTTCACGATTCCAGTAGACGTTCTGGTTACTGGAGGCAGGTTACCAGAAGCAGGTAAACTGAACCGCGAGGACACGTACTTGAACAGGTTACTGGCTTATCCAGTCGACCTGCCCAAGGAGTAGACTATTTGAACAGGTCGGTCTTCCCAACCAAACAAAATGCTTGTCATTGGAGGTGTTGAGGTCAAGTTCTACTTGGGTTTGCTTACATTCTGTCGTTTTGTTCTTAGTAGGCCTAACTAACATTGTAAGTAAATTACATTCTTTTTAAATTAAATTCTAATTACAAATTACATTCTTTTTTGTCGTGTAAACGGAGCAGAGGCAGGCTGCCAGGCAGGTAACCTGACTCTGCCTCCAGTAAGCTGAACGTCTACTAGAATCGTGAAAACTAGCCTCAAGTTTCAGATCCATTAAAGTTTTGAAAAGTAACCAAGTTAGAGGCCCAATAAATGCGTTTTCTGAGGATTATTAAGGCTAATAGTACAGAGTGTCTATAAAAGAACTCTGGGGTTTTAAAAAAGAATATATTAATAACTGTAGAAGATAAAAAACTGTAATTAAATTCTCCAAAACGATTAACTCATCAAGTTTCACTCAAACCAATTGGGAATGTTTTCATCAACAGTTACATGAAATGTTTTTATCAGCGCTACAGAGCGTTGACCTTGAAACAACGAAATTTATGGAAATAATTATTTTTAAACTGTTATTTTCAGTGATGAAGCTACTTTTAATGTGAACGCGACTGTAAACAGACATAATTGCAGAATTTGGGGTTCAGAGCCGCCCCAGGAGTTCAATGAGTATGAACGTGACATGCCTAAAGAGAATGATTGGCGTGGTCTTATGCATAATAGTCATTATAGGTCTTTCCATAGTTGTTGAAAGGAATATCGATGGTGAAGTCTATTGTAAGATGTTAGAGAAGAATGTTTTTCCTCAGTTAAATGACATTGAGGTGAAGGTTTAGATGGAATAGAATATAAAATAGAATGACTTCTTTATTTAACTGAAGTGGCGAAGTTTGGACAATTATATCCACTCTACCACTTAATCACGATGGAGAACCGCCACACTTCAGTATGCGTGTGTGTGAGGCACTTGAGGCTCGACTCGGCAACGAATGGATAGGTAGAGAAGGACCTATTCCATGGCCTCCAAAAAGCCCTAACAAGATTCCACTGGACTTTTCCTTCTGGGGGCTTATCATGAATCTTGTGCATGCGGAGAAAATCTGTGACGTTGGCCATCTCAGGGGACGAATAATCAGTTGCGTGGAAACCGGCCCCCCCCCCCCCCCCCACCCGGACATGTACATGGGAAGAGATCGAAAACTGTTATAATGTGTGCCGTGCCTCTAATGGGGCTCATATTGAATTGTATTAATATGTTCAACTTGAAAAAGTAACCTTTCAAATAATGTATAAAACATTTCTTCGTTAAAATATTAACCCTCAAAACCCCGGAGTTCTTTTATAGACATCCTGTAAAAGAGATCGAAGAATCCTAATTGTGATGACTACGACATAAAAATTGAAAACTTACCAGTGTTATCATCTTCTGGTGCCGACTTGTCTGAGCTTGGGATCACTTCTAGGGAAGTGTTGATCTTACTTGAATCGTCAGCATCTTGAAAAAAATGTTTCATAATTCAAAATTCGATAGCAAGCTCAGTTAGTTATAGTTAGTTATTATTGTTTTTTGAAGTGCATTAAAATCAAATTATTGTGTTGTGTTAAGGAAACATATTTGGAGTTATCCTGTTGTTTCCGTCTTGTTTATAATAATAAATAAATAATCTTCAATCGGATTCAATTCAAATTCCTAATTTACAGATTCCTTCTGTCTTCTAGTCCAATTTAAATTTTGATATTAAATCGAGTTCATAAAAGTATGTTTTGTTTCATTACCAAACAGAAGATCTTGAACAAAAATCCTTTTAAAATTATTATTGAATCTTGCCATTTTAAAGACTGAGTTTTCAATATTTCCTTGGGTTGATTTTCACATACTCTTAATAATAATTATAACTTTATAAACTCTTTTTGTCATTTTCAATGAGATAAATCCATTCAACACAACAAACACCGAAGAATATCATAAAACCCCAGGATCTGAGTATTTATGTCAATCATGCTAAGAAGTGAAATGCTACTGGGGACCATGTGAGAAATTGTTAAACACATTTTATCATCATTTTACTATTATTACAGGATAGTAATTGCAAAAAGACAAGTAAATCTTCTCTGAATTCAATAAAAATTATAAATGCCCAGTTTCCAATTTATAAATACCTACCCACTGGGTATTTACCCGGCCCACACCATAGTTGGAGTGCAGATTTCAAATTCAATTAGAGAAATGCAGTTTTTCATATTTCATCTATGGATAGAATGATCCAGGTAATCATACAAATTTTATGAGCTTATTTGTCACATCGAAACAATAAATGTTCATATGACAGCTCATGCGAAGTTATTTTGAAGCTTGCACTCGAATAGATTTGAATAAAAATGGACAAAGAAATATAACATGTAACAATACATAGAAAATGTTCACGTATTGTAACGGGTTAAATTCGTATAATTCAAGATTGGGGAATCAGACGAGACTTGAGTATGAGACGACCTTTTTCGACTCAACTGTAATATCTTAAAAAAATACAATGGATAATCTGACAAGCCGAGTGCAACTGCTGATACTGAATACAACAAAAAAAGAAGACAATATTTCTCTTACCGAGTACTAAGATGTCCTCGTCAGAATCCGGAATTACATTATCGGTGTCTCCCTTTCCTAAAAAGGAAAAACAACGTATTACATCATAAATTCACATTAAAGACACCTTAAAGCATAAAGTTAAGTTTGTAATTCTAATTATAAAAATGTGGTGATTCATTATCGATTGATACACTGATACGGGAAGTCACCAAGGAGAAGGGGAAACTAATTGAGTTAATCAAATTAATATGATTGATGACCCAATCGGGTATTAATTCAAGCGCAACCAAGTGCTCGGGAAGTGGACAATGAGGGGGAAATGTTGCGAGTACCAAAATTTCACATGTGTTGCGAGTCTTCATTACTTGGGCCTAGTTGAACCGCCGGGACACCAGCCAGAAGAGGAGAGGATATAGAAGGATACTGTAACTATATTTAATAAATTCATTCATTCAAAGCTCCTATAACTAGATGAACAAACGAAAAAATAATCAATAAACTCCCCCAGAGAAAAAGGGTCAATTTGGGGGTAGGGTAAATTAATAATTGAAGAGGGTTATTAATCTTTTAAAGTTTTGTCAATTACCGAAAACGTGAAGATTGCTTTCAGAAATATTGTAGAGAAATCATTTTCAAAATGAATGAATTCTAATTCAATTAATTAATTCACTTACCACGTTCTTCATCATCAGATTCAACAGTTTTTTCTGTTTCCGGATCTCCATCTTGAAAACAAATTGGAATTTTAAAATTAGGTAACACATTTTCAAGTTGATACAGTATTTCAAATATTTGTAAGACAGGTAGTGATTTTTCAATGATCGACACACTAATTCAAGAAGAAGAAGAAGCGACTAATATTGAGTTAATTAAATTGATATTAATCTTTTTAATAATGGTTGATCCAAATCAAGTATTAAACATAGGGCAGCCTAATTTTTCTCAAATCTAAACTTCTGTTTGGTTCGTAATTTATTGAAATTATCACAATATTGTTACCAACGTTTCTCGTTACTTTGGGAATTTGTAATAAACAGTTCAGTACTTGATCTGAAATAATCAAAACAAGTTAACTTATTTTTGTGAAATTTATAGTTATATTTATCATGTTTAATAGTTATAGCTGATTTCCTTGAAAATGTACATTGTAGTACGTAAAGAATGTTTTCTGAAATATTGCAGAGAAATCATTTTCAAAATGAATGAATTCTTTTTCAATTAATTCATTAAATATGAATATAACACTCACCACGTTCTTCATCATCCGATTCAACAGTTTTTTCTGTCTCCGGATCAGCATCTTAAAAAAATTAGAATTTTAAAATTAGGTAACACATTTTCAAGTTTATATTTCAAATTGTAAGACAGATAGTGATTTTTTAATGATCGACAAACTGATTCAAGAAGAAGAAGGGGGGACTAATTGAGTTAATTAAATTGATATTAATCTCCATTATAATTGTTGATCCAAATCAGGTATTAATCATAGGGCAATCTAATTTTTCACAAATCTCAACTTGTTTGTATGTATCAAATCTCAACTTGTAATGTATCGAAATTATAATATTGTTACCAATGTTTCTCTTTACTTTGGGAATTTATAATAAACAGTTTAGTAGGCCTACTTGATCTGAACTCATCAAATCAAGTAAACTCATTTTTGTGATATTTAAAATCATGTTTAATAGGTACGGTAGCTGATTTCGTTAAAAATGTTACATTGTACGTGAAGAATATTTTCTGAAATATTAGAGAGAAATCATTTTCAAAATGAATGAATTCTAATTCAATCAATTCATTAAATATGAACATAACACATACCACTTTCTTCATCATCCGATTCAACAGTTTTTTCTGTCTCCGAATCAACATCTTGAAAAAAATTAGAATTTTAAAATTAGGTATCGCATTCATAAGTTTTTATTTCAAATTATAAAACTGGTAGTAATTTTTCAATGATTGATACACTGAGAATATACTGACTAATTGAGTTAGTAAAGTTTATATGAATGTTCATTGTGATGGTTGATCCAAATCAGGTATTAATCTTAAGGCAATCAAATTGTTCACAAATCTTGACTCCTATTTGGTTTTGCAATGTATTGAAATAATCGTGTACTGTTCCCTGCGTTTCTCGTTACTATAGGAATTGGTAATTCCCATAAAAACAGTTCAGTACTTGATCTGGACTCATCACATCAAGTTAACTCATTTTTGTGAAATAAAACCATGTTCAACAGGTATTTGGTCGAAAATTCTACATTGTAGGTGAAGAATACATTTAGAGATATTGCAGAAAAATCATTTTCAAAATAAATTAGTTCTTATTAAATTTTATTTATTCATGAAATATGAACACTTACCACCACCACCTTCTTCATCATCTTCATCCTCATCTTCATCAGATTGGACAGTTTTTTCAGTGTCGTCTTCTTCATCTTCATCAGATTGGACAGTTTTTTCAGTCTCGTCTTCCTTATCTTGGAACAACAAAAACTCAGCTACAGCATCGTCAATACCCTCAACTTCATCACATTGAACAGTTTTTTCATTCTTTTCATCCTCATCTTGGAATAACAAAATTAGAATTTTAAAATTCGGTAACGCATTCCTTTTCGAGACACATTAAGGCATAAAGTTCAGTTTATATTTCAAATTAGGACATGTAGTGATTTTCCAATGATTGATACACTTATTGAATTGAAGAAGGTGAGACTAATTGGGTTGGTGAAATTGATATGAATGTTCATCCAGATAAGGCATTAATCATAGAGCAACCTAATTTTTCATAAATCTTGACTTCTGTTTCGTTTGTATTGAAATAATCATATAGCCTAATTATACTTTGGGAATTTATAACAAACCGTTCAGTACTTGATCTGAGATGATTACATAAAGGTAAATCATTTTTGTGAATTAGAAACTACAGTTTAAACTGTAAATCTGATTTTGTTGAAAATTCTATATTTTACGTAAAAAATGCTATCTGAAATATTGCAGAAAAATCGTTTTTCAAAATAAGTTAATTTTAATTCAATTAAATTTATTCATTAAATATGAAGATAACACTTACCGCCTTCATAATCATTAGATTCAATAGTTTTATCAGTCTCCGGATCCGGATCTGGAAAAAACAAAATTGGCATTTTAAAAATCTATATAAATTCAAATTTCTTTATTCTCCGTATAAATACAATCAGCAACAAGTGCCTGTATATCACAGTCGTCATTGATTTTACTATAATATAAAAGTACCTGACGCATTCACATTTGAGACACTTTCAAATACCTTAGTTATTGAATGTCATTAGTAGCCTAATCAAAATGCTTGCATATTCAAAACCGCAAGGAAGAGGGGAAAGCGACCAACTTGGGCTACGCTTACATTGAGGTGTAGGTCAAAACAAACATATTATCTCTTGCGGGTGCGCTTAAATTGTGATAGCCTTAGTAACTATCCATCTAGCGTATGGCTTTGATTGGTGGGGAGACCCGAAGGTAGTTCCACCTTGCCGTTTATAACCTAATTCCATTAGTAACTAAATATGTAGGAAAGAAGAACACTTACCAGATGCTAGATCAATCAACGGGACGGTCTTCTTGGTACCGGGATCTTGAAAAGAAGAAATAATGTATTACAGGAGAATTCAACATTCGATTAGGGCAGAGTGGAGTTTGTAAATTAAATTATAAGAAATTATAGTAATTCATATCTTATCTTAAGACATCTGACCATCAGATTTTCAAGCACCGAAATAAACAATACTACACTGAAATCATCCATATTTTCAACCTGAAATTTAATCTTTGGAAAATTATTTTTGGTTGTTTTAATGTTGTGTGTGTGAAATAAATAAATTGAAAATTACCAAAGTAATTGCCAAGAGCGTACCAGTTGCTTTAAGCCAGCTGATCGTGTGATGGCACTGGAGACCAATAGATCGATTTTTCCTATATTTTACATGTAAAATTCCGCAATTTAAAGTATTTTTCCAAAACTGCAAAACTTTTCAAGCCACTGCAAAATCTCTTGTGCTTGATAGTATATTCATCTCTAATTCTTTATAGTTTTAATACCGCTAATCACTAATCAATCAATAATATCAGGACGCTCAATTATTAAAGGACATGCATACCGAATACGGACACGATCAGCTGTAAGAAGATTGCTACTGTTCAACATCCTCGTACGAGTGAAATTCAACTCTTACAAGTCGCACCCAAAGTATCCGCGGTCTTATGGTAATTAATTCAATTATACGTTATCAAAATGCAATATGTTGTAGAATAGTTGAAAGATTACAATTTGATCCGATTCATATCTTATTGTCATATGTCATGTTTTGGGCTACCTCATAAAAATTTCCAAAACGAACATGTTCTTGTAAGTTGAACTTTTAATGGTCACAATATTCTGATCAAGAAATTGAGACCAAAAAGCATGAACAAGATACTTACCATTTTTGGTGGTACTGTCCACCAAATCTGATCCATTAGCTGTAGCTGCATCTGGAATACAAAAAATAAATGAAGTCTAAATACTGTACTAGTATACCCAGGGAGCTGACGAACATAACCTCATCTTCTAGGGAGTAGAAGTAAGAGAAATCAGGGGAGTAGGATGTCGGCCATTATTATTATTGGACCTGATTTTGGCGCTGTATTTGAAAACATCTACATAACTTCTACCCAAACCAGCCTAAAAAACACAAAATCCGACAAAAATGTTGTATTTTGCCATAAATATTAAATATATTCTCTCAACAGTTTTGTTTTATACAGCAAAAGATACCATAAACTCTTCATGAAAATTAAATTTAACATGATGGCTCTGAATTCAAATACAGCGCCAAAATACGGTCCAGAGCAGGGGGCTGTCATAGACGGAGTGGAAATATTGTATCTTCCCCATGTTAAAAAGGGGTGTAGGCTGAGTCTCTAGTTTCCGGCTGAGTCTTTAGTTTCCGGACGGAGTTTTGGCGCTGTATTTGAATTCAGAGCTTTTAGGTTAAGTTTCATTTTCATAAAGACTTTTAAAAGTTTATGGTATATTTTGCGGTATAAATCAAAACTGTTGAGAGAATATGATTGATATTTACGGCAAAATATAAAATTTTGTTAGATTCTTTGTTTTTTAGGTTGGTTTGAGTAGAAGTAGGTGTGATTCTCTACTACAGGTTAGAATGGTTATTCACTAATTCACTAATAATGGTTAACTTCTAATATCGTTACGCGTGTATCAAACTTTCGGATTATTCTTCAATATCATTAATCTAATATCGTTATGCGTGAATCAAGCTTTTGAACCATCCGCTATTCAATCAGAATCAGTTGTAATTATTATCAATTTACGATGTTTTCAAATACACCGCTAAAAGTCCGTCCGGAAACTGGAGTCATCCTACACCCCTTATTTCTCTTACTTCCAGTCCCTCAGATGTCAGGTCCCTGGTCCAGAGTGCATTCGGCCAATGAGATCGAGACAGCATGGCCATCTTTAGACAAAACTCAAGAAGGCCATGGACGCATGGCCTTCACCCTTCTTCAACATAGGGAAGATAGGATAGTTCCACTCCAGCAATGACAGCCCCCTGAGTATACCTTTCAAAATAGTAGTAAGAATATATTATTATTAATCATTAGGCTATGCAATGTCCAATGAAAATTGGTAAATTCTAGAGAATATTGATAGTAGGCCTAATAAAGTATTATTACTAATTATTTGTTAGATTTATTATTGTCATGTTTTGATTACTAGTAAATTAGACTAAAAGTAACAGATTCAAAAGAACTGAACTGATTTTTTGTGCTGAACAGCATGCATCACAGTCAGTCATAGCGCATGATGTGCAGCACATGACGCATGCCATGCGGTGTAGCATACGTTTTTCCGCCTAATCCAGTTTGATATTTCCTAGGAGTAACGAACTCATTGGTGTTGTGAACTGATTTTTGTGTGCTGAACAGCATGCATCACAGTCAGTCATAGCGCATGATGTGCAGCACATGACGCATGCCATGCGGTGTAGCATACGTTTTTCCGCCTAATCCAGTTTGATATTTCCTAGGAGTAACGAACTCATTGGTGTTGTGAAATGAGGTAACAGGTAATAAATATGGCCTACTCTTTATTTACCATTGAAAGAGTGAAAGAAAATCAGAAATCGGTAGGACACTAATTACTGTACATTGCTGAATGGCAAGTTAGGCTATATGGCAAAAGCTCTACGAACAAGACTGTGGGCTTAAAATAATCATAAAATGCTCCCGGTATTGATCAAGAGCTGAACAGTAAGAACATTCAAATAGGCCTACTGTAGAAATAAAATAGAAGCAATAGTAGGTAAAAATATCCATTACCTTTTGATGACTCAATGCGAGCCTTTTTCTCCGGCGGTTCGTTCATTGATGAATCTGCCATTTTAATTTGAACCTGTTAACTACAAGATGCACTTGCCAAAAATTTCGAAAATTGCAAAAAATAATTCAAACGCGTTCAGTTTTGGATAAGTAAGAAGCGTCACCAAGTCACAAGATGAAAACGAAAATGGCTTCTACTTCTAACTAGACTAAACACAAACAACCAACAACGCTTCTTCTTTGAACGTTGGAACTTGGAAGCTCACCGCTTGGCCAAGAGAAAAGAGACGCTCTCGGTGATTGGCTAGATCAGAACACGTGCAGCAGGTTGGGTAATGAAAGCATACCATGTACAGATATTTTTTAAAAATATTATTCGTGAGCAAACACGACTACTTTCCAATGAAAACAAATATAATAATCTTCAAATCACAATAAATTATAAAAACCTGATTTTTTTTTAGAAAGAAAATTGAAAACGAATGAAAATGAATGATTCATGTGTGATTTGCTTTGTGACTCTCTACAAAATTGAAGAATTGATAAGTATACTGAAGTTTTTCGCATATATAATAATCTATTAAACTTAATAAATATAATTATGATAATAATAAATTGAACTATGATTTTTTTATATTGTGATGCATGCCAATGCCAACCAATCTGCCAATGCCAACCTGAGCCAGGATCGACTCCTCTCCACAGCAGCTCAGCTGTTTTTTGAGGTTATGATGTAATGTGTATATTATCATGTGCATTCAAATTTAATGTGTACATTTTTATAATTTCTAACAATAAGTTTCTACTTGTATATTTCTATCTTTTTTCTTTTTTAATTGATTCAATTGATTTCTGGAAACTTGAATTCCATACAAATAAGAAACCAACAACAATTGCTTGATGACAACATGACTAACAAACAATAATAACTTCATTTTTTTTATTGAACATAATATGATTGTATCATAGTGTAATAATTATGTATTATATATTATCTTCTTCTTCTATATATTACGATATTCTTTATTTTCTCACTAACACCTTATCACCTATCCTTATTTTGTACAATATTATTGAGTTTTTCCTCTATATTTTTTATTCTGAGTGGAGCCTAGTGTTATGTTATTTTAATTTATTCATTTTGATCATGAATATCATTTGCACTCAAACTATGACAAGGAAATGATATTAAGTTATTGCTCTTCCCCATTTTAAAGAATATAGTGTATTTAGGCTTTCAAGATGACATATTTACTAGGTCATACGACAGACTAATGATGACAGACATCATCTAAAATGAAGTTATTTCTTACTTTTTTATAAAAAATAATTTTACATATTATGTGATTTCATCATGCTCTATTGAAATGTTATGTACCTTGAGAATCAGGATGACAGAATGTGTGATTGATAGGATTGAGTTTGTTAAACTTCCAGGAATTATTAAAGTCTCAGAAAAATAATAAGAAACATGGAAGAGTTTATGGATTATCATACACATGATCAAGCTAGTTTGTATAATGTTTTTATGATCAATTTCATTTATTGTCGCAACATTTCACAAAATGCATATACAGTATAACAAAGTCAACAAGAAAAGTAGAAAAAACCAGCATTGGCTAAACAAAACATCATAAATTCACTAACAATTCATTCTTATTCTATGGACATATATATTGACAAGTAAAGCTTTCAGATTTATATAGAGATTTCAGACAATATCACAATTTTTTAAAACATTTGGTAACTTGTTAAAGAGCCTAATGCCATATTCAATAAAACCATTCAATGTATAAGTTAAGAATAATTACACTGATTAACTCTTAGCGCCAAAGCATGCCTTGTATAATGAGTATGAACAGAGCTATTGACTGACGACGATATTGAGATCGACGCTACTATCTAGTATCTATTGTATTGTCGCTCTATCCATACTACAAACTTCAAGTATCTCCTCTCTTTCAAGTCACATTGTAAGATAGTATTGTAATAGTGTAACCAAATTCATATTACTGTGATTTGGTGGTGTAGGTAGTTAGGGTTGAGCTATAAAAAAATTTGGTAATATTAAAAATTATTGTTCTTGCAATTACCAAAATGACTTCATAGAAGTTCGCCATTCAACATGGAACAATCATATTCATTTAATTTGACGCTTGGCATTAGGTAGATTGATAGATAGGCTATTATTTCTTTGCCATCGGAGACTACGGTCATCAGCATTATCAAGAAATAATATCTATCTATCTAATATAATGCCTAGCGTCAAATTAAATTAATCTGGTTATATATGGTACGGTACATTCACAGAGTAGGCCTATAGTAGAATACTTTACTTATTTTCTGTCTGGGTACAATTCATAACAAAACTTCCAACATTGCAATTATATATTTAAAATTACACTATAAAAATATACGTTTTGTAAATGTATACATTCACAATAGATGAATGAAAACTTTTTTGGAATTTGCTTATTCAGTTAATGCTGCATCTAACATAATTCCATTGTGAATCTTAAGCGTTGGTCCTATTGGTATGCCACACTCCAATGAAAATTATCGACAATGATGAGTATGCGGAAAACGATAAAATTGTGTCAATATTTTGCCATTCAGCAAAGCATTGATTTGTTTATTTTTGATCAGGCATTTGATTTTAACGTGTAATTCAGTTATCATTCAATAATTGAAGTTTAAAGAACAAAAGTTGATGTTAATTGTGAGTTTAATGACTAAAATGTTGAAAGTACTTCTTGCATTATCAATTATTTCATTTACAATAAAGGTAAGCAAATTCACGGAACACTATTTTCATAAATGTTTTAAAATCTTTCCATAATGGAACTTGAGTTTAGTGAAAATAGTAGAAAAACTGCTATTTTGTTATTTTTCCATTATAAGAGGTATATCATCCAAATTTACATTTTTTAATATTAAATCAACCATTTTTAGTATTAAATCAACCTTGAAGATAATAACTGAATATAACGATTTAATACTGTATAAAGATATTGAATAGATTTAACTGAAGCTATTAGATTCAATTTAATTAACATCAAATGAATGTTTTTTTATATAAGACTAAATAAATTGTTAATTCATCCATCACAATTTTTTGGTTGCATTCACCCCGCTTATTACAAGGTCTTTATTTGAACGCAAATTGTCTCCCTACCCCATGACGTTTTTAATAAGTTTTGTTAAATTGAATTGAAATATATTGTAGTTTTTGACCATCATGGAGAATGATGGCTCTACTCCCTTCGTTTTTAAAGATTATGAAAAATAGACATTTTGAAAAATACTCTATTTTTACAGGTAACAGATGGATTTCATGTCGATAAGCACGTTCGCCATTCAGTTGAATACGACCCAGAAGAAGAGGGAAATGAAAGTTCAGAAGTGGTGGAATTGCAATATCCAAGTAGGGGACGTTCTTTAGGACTTTTCAACCTACTGACAGAGATTCTGGAAACAGTGCAGCTTGCAGCGAAAGCTGATTTAAGACGTGCCAGAAGAAGACAAAAGATGAGATTGGCATACGAACATCGGTGATCATCCTTCAGCTCTTATAATCTAATAACAAGAATCAACATACGATATCAATATTTTTTATCGACATGTATAATTATTATGCCTATATGGCAACAATTGTTTTTCTTATTGTGATCTTATAAAGGCAGTGAGATTAGTAAATCACACAACTACATGTATTCATTTGATTCAATATGTGTATATGTGATCCATTTGAGTAAGTCTGAAGATGTCTCTACATCTACACGGGCGTCACTCATACCCTGAGTTTGGAATAGTTCTACTTAAATTTAACGTGATAACCGTCTATATTTGTGATAACCGTAGAAAAATAATTGATCTTCAATACCAGAGGCTTGTTTCATAGAAAATGTAGAAGTACTGTAAGACAGAAGTAATGTCGACACACATGAGACATAAATAATACGAAATATGTTCTATGTAATACATTTATAAGTCTAATATGTGCCTGAATTATTCCTGTATTACAGGAGTTTCGTTTTTAAAGAAACAAGCTCCAAAATCCGTTTCAAATCGAATAAGATAACTTCATTCAGATATTGTCAAAAAACAAACGTTTTACAAAGATTCCTTTGAATCTACAAAAATATAGCTGGTCTTATGATATCAGTAGCCTAAACATAGACTAAACGCTATGCGTTCAGGTTTAGTTTCAAGCTATCACACAATCTTATACGAAAACTCACAGGAGACAAACATCAGTTCAACTACTTTTATAAGAGAGTATACGTTGGGATGCTTAGTTTCGTTACTTAGGAAAATTACTTTGCCTTATACCGGTTGAAGTTTTACTATGCTTACACTAGTATAAAACCGAGTATTCTTTCCATGACAGATCCTAAACATCCATACAATTACTTTTCATAATATAACTATCTCTACACTCATTCTCTAAAATATTTGTGAATAAGAAAACTTGTGAGAATTCAGAAGATATGTCAATAATTACTTTTTGATGCTCCTTTTTTACATTAATTTTTATGCAGAAGGAATTACCAGTTCCAACTTAATCACGTAGCCTATAAGCATAATAATGAACTTCTTAGCTAGAGATTGAGATGCTTTGGTTTGAATATAATGAAGTTGATAATTGTTACTGGAAAAGGTTTCATAATTAGAAAAGTGAGTAAAAACACTTTGAATTGCAACATATTAAAGTTTAATACACAACTTTATCGAAAGTCAATTATTACAATTGAAAAATAATACTATTACAGTTCAATATTGAGTTTGGGCAGCCTGAAATAAGAACACATCAACAGTATCAATTCGAATAGATTATTTTGTGAAGAAAGTAGCCGTAATTTTTATAAGAAATAACAATAAGAAGAAAGCAATGCATGTAATATACATGTAACTGAAAAATGGTTAATCCTGAAACTACTTAGAAGCACAATCATCAATTAAGGTATACATTTAAGATACAATCATAATAGTTAATTGAAGAAATGATTAATGTTATCAATAGCAAAATAAATTCCAAATTATTAATATTTTCAACTTCAATTTATAACATTCAAACACCACTAAATTTGAAACTTTGAGACATTTCACCCACATATTGAGGGGTTTTTGCAATGATGAAAATCTAAAACAAATTATTCAGCAGTTTAAACGACTTATTACTTTGAATAGAATTTCAAGCCATTATGGTAACTTGCTGTATTGTCTTAGCTGCGTTATGAGGCTCCCATGGTACATAACCAGTCGCAAAATACACATAAAACCATAAGGATTGTATGTTGGAAGCGGAAGTCTCGTCTACATTACATTCAATGAACACTTTTTCATCTGCGTAATTAAAGTCAAATGGACAAGTTCACATGCATTGCTTTCTAAATTGAATTTTATAGAAGACATAGATTGCAAAGAACAAGAACTATGATATACAAGAGAAATGGATTACACAATATTCTCACCGAATACCAAAATTGAAGTCCAGATTAGAACAAAGGTTTCGGTGTTACAAGCTCACAACTTTTATGGCGGTTTTCAATAATATTGACAATAATCAAAAAGCAGATACAGTAATATTCAAAATTCAATATTCCTCAGCAGAATAAAGTTAAATAGCATTTAATACTGTTAAGAAAGCCCAAACTTCTAGCAAATCACAATAATTGAAAATCCCATACAGTGAAAAATTCAGGTTTTGTTTAGTATTTACAGTTTTGAATGTTGAAGATATAATTTTTACAATGAAATAAACATTTGGAAAAATATACATATATATATTAATCGGAATAATGAATCTTTTAGCATGATGAAGATTCAAAAATAATAATACAATAAATCATACAACTTGAAGGTTGAGCAATCAATATCAATCATTTTACAATATTCTACATTACTGGCAATCTAGCAAATAACTTATGTACAAGCAAAACAATAGTGACCTTCATTTATATTTAAACAACATACGTACATTTAAACAAAACTAGTAATACAACAAAAACGCCTTCAACCAGCAAAGTACACAGAACGTATTCGTAAAAACTTTCAAATAAAATATATTAAAGCTTTTAATGGGTTTCATGAGGAGAGAAGAAACAACCAACTTTATAGTGAGTTTTGGAATAAAAGGAATACAGGACTCAATAATAATTAGCTGTTACTATAAATATAAAATATTATATTATCTAGTATATTTTTTAACATACGAAATATTAATTTTTGAAGATGCCATGAGATTGCACTATTTATTTTGTGAAACTGTAAAAAGTGTTTGAGTAACCAGGCTACTTCACAAAAATATTTCATAAAACTCAACTAGATATATAATATAGTGGACTCGACGTGGATAAAAAATTGGGTACTTTTACTGAAAAAAATTGATAAGGGAAGGGAAATGGAAGAATATCACACGCGTATGAGATACCAACTTGGTAAAAACTTAGAATTAGGATAGAGTATTACGTATTTCAGTTAAGGCTCATGTCAACTATTGAAGTTTGACATTATTATTATCATTTCTATAAAAGTATTGCACAGTAAAAGAAGGATAATAATATTGAGAAAAAGATATGGTGCGAGTTTTTCAAACGCACGCGAAGAAATGCAAAATTTGAAAATTTACCAAACGAATCACACATTATCTTCCAAGTATTTTTAAAGCATCAGTTTATTCAGCCAGCAGAACATACGTTTCTTTCAGATTTTATTCTAAACATAAACAAAATTAAATATCTAGTTTGTCATATACTATGAGATCATGAAAATTATTTGGGTTGAACTTATAATAATGAACACAAAAATACAATAATATTATTGATGAATAAACTACAGAAACTATCCATTTCACAGTAACTAAAATGATTCATATGCATCAATTATCACACATATTCCAATAACTATCATTAATACTTAAATTACTTGTTCATTTGGTATGAATGACACAACCACACAAACATTTTAGAAAGTAGAAGCTATTCGAAAAACATTCATATAGTTTAATGCGATATTATTATCGATAAATATGAATATATTCTTTAATAAATTTGTTTATATTGTATATGCTACGTATTTATCAGCATACATAATTTGAAAAAGGATAAATTATTTTAAAAGAAGATCATTTCAAAGTTACATGGATGCTGTAACAATAACAAAGAACGATACTGAAAAAGGTTATATGGTAGCAATAAAAATAATTCTTTAAATTCCTTCGAGTGTAAATTCTTCTTCGACTCTATTCAATGCATTCAACTTCAGAGGAATCATTCGAGATATACAATGTAGAGTTGTAGAAAAATTTAGCTATCATACAGCATACATGTAGAGACCCTTCAATGAACAACAACACACATAGAGCATTTCAAGTAATAATGTATACTTGAGCATAGTGGATTCTTATATTGAGGTGGAGTTCTTGAATTCGAAAAAAATTTTCAACAAGTTATGATTTCTTCAAATTGATAACATTTGAACAGATGGAATAACATAAAAATAAATACAGATAATGAATAAATATGTCGAGAAATTACTGATTCACATAGAAAACAACTGAGAATAGAACCAACATTGAAAATGATTTGGGAGTATCTGACAACGTCCTTATTCTCTGAGCTTTGACAATATAACATCGAGTGAGTTAAAGCTTGAATTAATCAAAAAATGACAATATTAAATTTGATCATGATAGTCAAGATCATGTTGCTCAGCAGTAGGGAAAATAAATCGCAATTCAAGAATTTGATTTCAGTCAATTACTTGAAATTCTTAATTTTTATGAAAAATACGAAAAAATAATTGGCTGGAAAATAGCAGTCCGGGGAGGTATCCGATGATGTAGACAGCCTCAATTCGCGGTCAAGACAGCGCTCACGCGGAATTTTTGTGCAAGAAACTCTGTAAATTTAACATGAGAAAGGATAGGGAATAAACATTTACACTGCATTTTAAGTATTGTCGCATTCCTAATTGTATAAATAGCGGTCATAATAGTAATTGCGTCTTCTATTCCTTCTATTTTTCCAAACGTTAATTGATTCAACAAAGGAATAGGATCTCAGTTTTGAATTAATCGAGTGAATAATCCAGTTCAAAAGCATATGATTGATTTGAAGTTCCGCGCCCATGATGCCTTAACCAATAAGAATTAACTCAGCTTTGAATAAACTACATCGTTTGCTGAACTAGCTTGAAACATAAACTTCAAATATGATTTTAAAACTTGAATTAAATATTGTAGTAATGTTCAAGAACACGCGATATGTTCATTTTATCATTCTAAATATAATTCCACAATCAATAACTAGGAAAAATAGCGACAGGGAATTCTATTTCAATTATAAACTGATTTTTACATACTTGAGCCTATCCTTTACATGTTAAATTTACAGGAAAGATGCATACGATTATCCGCCAGAGCACAACACCGTAGATGCTCACAGCGAATAAGCGCTTTATGAATACAACACAAGAAATTTTTTTATTATAAGAAACTCTCAATTCATTAGAACATTACATTAGTGCTGAATTATCAGAACTAATAATGAATTATCAGAAGTAATAATGAATAATCAAGTTTGGCTGTGATACAGATTAACTGACAGAAAACAGATAAGATAAAACATTTTATCAACCAGGGTGCCTTTTGCAATGTATAATCATAATGATACTCGAGACCAAACTAAAGGCTTTACCAAGCCAAAACAATACAGTGTTATTACTGTAACAATCGATTTCGAACACATTTAATGAGAGTTCAGTGGCGACTTCGACGAAATTCTCAATCATCCAAGTGAAAGTAAGTTTTGAAAAGTATTTAATTAAATCCTGCTTAATGGTCTTCGTAAATTATTACAGGCAATTTTGTAAAACAAAAAGCAAATAACATTCAAAAGACATCAATAAGCGAAATTCACAAACATGCCCATTTCTATGGTTTCAAAAAATAACAATCATGATTCTCCACATCAATGGGGTTAGAAATAGTATGGAATGAGTTATGATGACAATGAAAATTATAATTTCACTCAATATTTCTCACAAAATCAAGAAGAAGCATGAATGGCCTTATCATGCGCAATGAATGAGTTAAGTTTGAAACCTTACGCGAGTAAGTCAGAAACTCTTCAAATAAAACTTGTTTGTTCAAGTCCAATGATTGCAATAATTATGATTATATGAAACATAAACATGCAAAAGCATTAAAATCACCCATAACAATTGAATGTATGTCGAATAATATCAATATTTTATAAGTATCGTCAGATGGGGTTACTTTGAACTGAGGGGTTACTATGAAAAAATATATAAAAATGTTTTGACTAGGCATAACTCCCATCAAATGTGTAATATTGTCCTTGAAATACACATTTTCTGAATCCTTGGTTCTTCTTCTTCAAGAATAAATCATCAAGTGTAGTGTAATGTTGTATACAAAATAGAGAAAAATTATTAACTAAGACTATGTTTTTTGTCAAAAAAAATACCCAGACAAACTCTTTTGTGTAGACCAGAAACTTGTGTCCTTATGATAAAGAATTAATATTCTCAAGCGTCTTCCAAAAAAGTCCTTGTCAAATAAGAAGGACACCCAAGAAGAAAAAACAGAAAAGATGCTCTTGTTTTTAAGCCAGATTGGCACGCAGTTTTGCAAGTTTTACAGGAACTTCAGTCAGAGAAAACCCATCAAGCAAAGAAGAAGAGGAACAAAATGAATGTCACCCCAGGAAAGAGTGTAAGTTTAGAGGAAGTAGAACCGGGAGAGGGAAATCCAGATAATCCGGGTGTTCCAGAGGATTCCACCTCAACTAAACCTGTGGAAACTCCGAAACTGCAGCAGAAAAAAGAGGGAAGGGCAAAAAGCCCAAATGCAGTAATATTTACATTTAATGCTCACCTAAGCAAATACAACTATAATTTGAACAAGAGAAACGAGACAAAACTGTAAATATTGTACAGTATAATAAATATAAATTAGTGATTTCTACATTTCAATCAAGTACAGATGTTTTTTGTGCAAGTTTTTAAAATGTTTTCAGAAACACTTTCAAGTGGTCAAGAAATGAAGAAATTTATTTACTCAAGAACTTATCAATTAATTAGTTTAGAATATTATAAGGCATTGCCAACCTTCTACATTGTTTTTTTTTTTAAATTGGAATGCGTGGATGTATTTTGGTGAGGTTTGAAATTAAACTATTATTTGGCTTGTTTCAGCCTTCTTTGGAGAAATGTCGGCAACGGCAGAGAGCGAAGACATTGTATCATCGCGAATAGCTGCCGGCGAACTGCTGCTTCACAAATTGCAAAAGCAATATTCCAGCATCCAAATGCCGAAGGACACTCTTGAAAAGTTGGATAACTACGAAAATATTGAGGAGGATGAAGAAGAGCAAGGGGGAGGAGAGACTGAAGGAATATTGAACGACGATGACGAAGAAGGAGGCGAAGAAGTGATCGACCCTATTAAGCTCTATATAATAAGAAGGGAGAACGAGGCCCATAAAGATTTCGATGAGATGTTGAGGTTCTACCTCAACGACTACCAGGCAAATCTCTCTGATTTCAGAGACCTGGTTTTCGTCAACTTCGTCAACGAGACAAAACTGTAAATATTGTACAGTATAATAGCCTAAATATAAATTAGTGATTTCTACATTTCAATCAAGTACAGATGTTTTTTGTGCAAGTTTTTAAAATGTTTTCAAAAACACTTTCAAGTGGTCAAGAAATGAAGAAATTTATTTACTCAAGAACTTATCAATTAATTAGTTTAGAATATTATAAGGCATTGCCAACCTTCTACATTGTTTTTTTTTTTAATTGGAAAATTTCTTTCGTCTGAAATTAAACTATTATTTGGCGTGTTTCAGCCTTCTTTGGAGAAATGTCGGCAACGGCAGAGAGCGAAGACATGATATCATCGCGAATAGCTGCTTCACAAATTGCAAGAGCAATATTACAGCATCCAAATGCCAAAGGACACTTTTGAAAAGTTGGATAACTACGAAAATATTGAGGAGGATGAAGAAGAGCAAGGGGGAGGAGAGACTGAATTCGTATTGAACGATGACGATGACCAAGAAGGAGGCGAAGAAGTGATCGACCCTATTAAGCTCTATATAATAAGAAGGGAGAACGAGGCCCATAAAGATTTTGATGAGATGTTGAGGTTCTACCTCAACGACTACCAGGCAAATCTCTCTGATTTCAGAGACCTGGTTTTCGTCAACTTCGTCAACGAAACAAATGTGTAAATATTGTACAGTATAATAGATATAAATTAGTGATTTCTACATTTCAATCAAGTACAGATGTTTTTGTGCAAGTTTTGAAATGTTTTCGAAGACACTTTCAAGTGGTCAAGAAATGAAGAAATTTATTTACTCAAGAACTTATCAATTAATTAGTTTGAAAAGAATATTATGAGGCATTACCAACCTTCCAAATCTGTTTTTTTTTAATTGGAAAATTTATTCATGGATGAAATTAAACTATTATTTGGCGTGTTTCAGCCTTCTTTGGAGAAATGTCGGCAACAGCACAGAGCGAAGACATGGTATCATCGCGAATAGCTGCCGGCGAACTGCTGCTTCACAAATTGCAAAAGCAATATTCCAGCATCCAAATGCCGAAGGACACTCTTGAAAAGAAAAATATTGAGGAGGATGAAGAAGAGCAAGGGGGAGGAGAGACTGAAGGAATATTGAACGACGATGACCAAGAAGGAGGCGAAGAAGTGATCGACCCAATTAAGCTCTATATAATAAGAAGGGAGAACGCGGGCCATGAAGATTTTGATGAGATGTTGAGGTTCTACCTCAACGACTACCAGGCAAATCTCTCTGATTTGAGAGACCTGGTTTTCGTCAACTTCGTCAACGAGACAAAACTGTAAATATTGTACAGTATAATAGCCTAAATATAAATTAGTGATTTCTACATTTCAATCAAGTACAGATGTTTTTTGTGCAAGTTTTTAAAATGTTTTCAAAAACACTTTCAAGTGGTCAAGAAATGAAGAAATTTATTTACTCAAGAACTTATCAATTAATTAGTTTAGAATATTATAAGGCATTGCCAACCTTCTACATGGTTTTTTTTTTCAATTGAAAATTTCCTTCGTCTGAAATTAAACTATTATTTGGCGTGTTTCAGCCTTCTTTGGAGAAATGTCGGCAACGGCAGAGAGCGAAGACATGATATCATCGCGAATAGCTGCTTCACAATTCGCAAGAGCAATATTACAGGATCCAAATGCCGAAGGACACTCTTGAAAAGTTGGATAACTACGAAAATATTGAGGAGGATGAAGAAGAGCAAGGGGGAGGAGAGACTGAATTCGTATTGAACGATGACGATGATGAAGAAGGAGGCGAAGAAGTGATCGACCCTAATAAGCTCTATATAATAAGAAGGGAGAACGAGGCCCATAAAGATTTCGACGAGATGTTGAGGTTCTACCTCAACGACTACCAGGCAAATCTTTCTGATTTCAGAGACCTGGTTTTCGTCAACTTCGTCAACGAAACAAAAGTGTAAATATTGTACAGTATAATAGATATAAATTAGTGATTTCTACATTTCAATCAAGTACAGATGTTTTTTGTGCAAGTTTTTGAAATGTTTTCAGAAACACTTTCAAGTGGTCAAGAAATGAAGAAATTTATTTACTCAAGAACTTATCAATTAATTAGTTTAGAATATTATAAGGCATTGCCAACCTTCTACATTGTTTTTTTTTTTTTTAATTGGAAAATTTCCTTCTTTTGAAATTAAACTATTATTTGGCGTGTTTCAGCCTTCTTTGGAGAAATGTCGGCAACAGCACAGAGCGAAGACATGGTATCATCGCGAATAGCTGCCGGCGAACTGCTGCTTCACAAATTGCAGAAGCAATATTCCAGCATCCAAATGCCGAAGGACACTTTTCAAAAGTTGGATAACTACGAAAATATTGAGGAGGATGAAGAAGAGCAAGGGGGAGGAGAGACTGAATTCGTATTGAACGATGATGACGAAGAGGGAGGCGAAGAAGTGATCGACCCTAATAAGCTCTATATAATAAGAAGGGAGAACGAGGCCCATAAAGATTTCGACGAGATGTTGAGGTTCTACCTCAACGACTACCAGGCAAATCTGTCTGATTTCAGAGACCTGGTTTTCGTCAACTTCTATAGCTATGAACTTGAAGAATAATGTTCTATATGAAAATTAGTGAAGAATTTGTGTACAAATTGTATCGCAATTGTTTGTATTTAGAAAATGTGTACAATTGTGTTGTTTTATAATTTGATTTAATTTTTTTAATTGATTTTGTTTTCATTGGTTAATAAAACATTTATATTTATTTAATTATTTAACATTTCATCAGTTTGTTTTGAATTTTCATTTACGCTTATAAAAGTAAGAGTATGGTGTGGTGTGGGGTGTGAGAATAAAGAATAAAATCTGTGAGCCACCTAAGGCCTTGGAGTAACTACCATATTTGAAGTCAGAGACCCTGGAGATACTTTGTCACAACTAGAGGAATACTAGATACATTCATACGCTGGATATGTAGGCTCAATAGCAAAATTTTTGTGTAATTTTCTTTAAAAAAATACAGTTATGATAGTGTGTGGAGAGGAAATTGAAATAATTCCTCTGTCCTAAATTGCATCAGACAAGTAATCTGAGAGAAGCAACAACAGTGTTGCCAAAGACACTTTGACACAACTTCAGAAAGTGGAAAAAGAGGAAAACTTCTTCCGAATTCAAAGATTACAGAAGTTGACGGTTCAGTAGTCACAGAAGTTGACAGTTTAGAAGACTGAAACTTTAGAGGGAGATACTTTGTCACAACTAAAGAAATACTAGATACATTCATACGCTGGATATGTAGGTTCAATAACAAAACTTTAATGTAATTTTCTAACAATAAATACAGTTATGATAGTGTGTGGAGAGGAAATTGAAATAATTCCTCTGTCCTAAATTGCATCAGACAAGTAATCTGAGAGAAGCAACAACAGTGTTGCTAAAGACACTTTGACACAACTTCAGAAAGAGGAAAACTTCTTCCGAATTCAAACATTACAGAAGTTGACGTTCAGTAGTCACAGAAGTTGACAGTTTAGAGGGAGAAGTTTAGAGAAAATTTAGAGGGAGATACTTTGTCACAACTAGAGAAATACTAGATACATTCATACGCTGGATATGTAGGTTCAATAACAAAACTTTAATGTAATTTTCTAACAAAAAATACAGTTATGATAGTGTGTGGAGCGTCCTAAATTGCAACCGTGGTTGAAGCAACAATGTGAGAGAAGCAACACTGGTATCCAGCAGCCGGTGAGCAAAATGGCGGATACCAGTGATGGATTGCAAAATCATATTCAGGCCATTTAGAAAACAATGTCATTATCAGGGCATCAGCAAAAAGTTGGAATTTCAAAAGTAAAACTGTAAATACTGTTTTTGAATATAGGCAAGAGTTGATTGAGTGTATGGATGAAAATTAATACAAAGTACATCCAAAACAACTATGAACTATTATAAAAGCTGGTGCTACAGCTTGTTTTATCTGATTAAGATAGTTAATTCATATTTTGGCTCTCAGTTTTCCACAGAATACTAGTAATGCCTCATGTTGATATTCTATATAATCAACTGCAGTCAACACAGACAGATGCAGTCAGAAATAATAGCCATATACATGAAAATTGGATTCATTGAACTGTAATTAGAGATACATATTAATTATATTGTTTAATGATTACGATTTGAAGATGAGATTTAAGAATTTTCTTGGTATAAAAACAATATACCCCCTCCCAACCCCATCACAATATGTTCAAGTTACCGCCTCAAACTTTTGTGAAAAACAACAGCAATGAGTGTGATTTCTACTAATATGTAACAATATGATGATAATAAAAAAACTGTAATTAAATACTGTATTGAAGCATATGTAAATGCTGGAAGGAGGAAGTTTGCAACAAAATGTTGCCTTCACACATACACGTAGCCTAAACTGTAGACCACGCTTCAGAAGACGACACACAATTCAAATGTAGTGTAGGTATGAAGGCAGGAGTGATAGTGTGTGGCACTATTGGGAGAACCACACTATACGTTCCAAGACAGTACTCATAATGACCAAGCGTACTATGCATTCTATTATCTTTGGTAGAAGTTGTTGTATATGTGTTAGCTGGTGGCTATGCTGGCCAACCAGCCAGTGAGGCTCTTCACGTCATCGTCATTGCTGGCTCATGATCATTGAGTTCAGCAGTGGTCGATACAACACATTGCACAAGGTTCATTGTATTATTTTGTTCTTTCTTTACTGTAATTTCTTGTGTGGACATTCGTTTCATTTCTTGTGCTATGACGTAAACTCATTGGAGCAAAGTTTTGCTCACAGAATTCATCAATACATGCATTGCTGACATCAAGTTTCAAACTTCTTTATTATTCCTATCTCTCAGATATTAGCTTAAACCTGGGTTATTAAAATTTAAAAGTCCAGTAAAACAAGGAAAAGGCGACTGCACAGTAGAATTATACGTTATATTTATGTGTAGTGTATGTCTCCACATGTTTCCTGATTTACAGAACTTCAACTTCAAAGTCAAAACAAGTTAACAAGTTGGTGGTGAGGAAATGACAACCCTCCACCAAGAACACAAATGTTCCCTATTCGGGAGAATAAGAATCCAACGGGGAAGGAAATTCACACAAAAAACTTACTAAAAGGCGACGAGGGGCGTACACTACAGAGCAGGCTCTATTTGAGGAGGGCGCTAGAAAGCATCGAACAGCTCTAGCAAGGGAAAGAGCAAACCTGGTTTGCATCCTACTTGAAGGGGAGACAATATGTGGAATTAGAGACGATTCCTTCAATAAATTATAAATTAAAGTAGGAGAACAAGAATCCAACGAGGAAAGTCACACAAAAAACTCACCAAAAGGCGACGAGGGGCGTACACTACAGAGCAGGCTCTATTTGAGGAGGGCGCTAGGAAACATAGATCAGCTATTGCAAGGGTAAGAGCAAACCTGGTTTGCATCCTACTTGAAGGTGAGACAATATGTGGAATTAGGGACGATTGATGAAACTCCTTCAATAAATTATAATTAAAAGTAGGAGAAAAAGAATCCAACGAGGAAAGTCACACAAAAAACTCACCAAAAGGCGACGAGGGGCGTACACTACAGAGCAGGCTCTATTTGAGGAGGGCGCTAGAAAGCATCGAACAGCTCTAGCAAGGGAAAGAGCAAACCTGGTTTGCATCCTACTTGAAGGGGAGACAATATGTGGAATTAGGGACGATTGATGAAACTCCTTCAATAAATTATAAATTAAAGTAGGAGAACAAGAATCCAACGAGGAAAGTCACACAAAAAACTTACCAAAAGGCGACGAGGGGCGGACACTACAGAGCAGGCTCTATTTGAGGAGGACGCTCGGCAGCATAGAACAGCTCTTGCAAGGGAAAGAGCAGACCTGGTTTGCATCCTACTTGAAGGGGAGACAATATGTGGAATTAGGGACGATTGATGAAACTCCTTCAATAAATTATAAATTAAAGTAGGAGAACAAGAATCGAGGAAAGTCACACAAAAAAACACAAAAACGGACACTACAGAGCAGGCTCTATTTGAAGAGGCGTATCATCGTATCATCGAAGAGGATAAATCATCGTACTGCTCTTGCATCAAATCAGGATGTATGAGAGAATCAAATTTTGCTGAACACCTCATTGTAAACAGTCACAACAGTAGTATAGCAGACACTGTATTCCTACACTCCCAAAGGCAAACTTTTAGATGTACTTGAACGAATGGAAATCCACACAGCAACTAGAGACCAAAATGCCCTATGTCTAACTCTAAATGATCAAATTTATTTCAACCGTAACATTATCATACCTAACATTATCACCCACCTAACCTTAGCTCAATTTTGTTGTCACATAATTTTTGTGTGGTGTTGAGAGGATATGTCTCATCGACGAATCCGATTGCAGTTTCAGGGGGGATTTTCCCAATAAATCAAGCAATAGGTGAGTCTTCAAAAATCAGCATATACACAACTTAATAATGATCTATTTTCTAGTACTGATTTAAATATTTTTATTATAATTTACTCATCTATTGCACTTATCTATCACTTGCAGATTTTCTGTAGCTACCCTTTAAAAAAATTTCCAGTAGGGGGAGTGATTATTATTCAATGTTGTCAGATAGAAACAGCTGTAACTCAAGATCATATTTTTCTCCGTCCTAGTGCCGAGAACGTTTACAGGCATCCAGCTTACCTCGTCGGAAAACGAACATTTTCGGCCTCCATATGAAGTACGAAAAACAGCTCATCACGTCCTAGTGTGGCGAAAACAACTTGACAAAGCCTATCTAGCAGAAACAGTGTAATGGACAATGAAATGTATGAATTCATTCAAGTTAATCAAATGTATGAATTCTTTCAAGTTAATAAAATTTAATATTTTTTAAACATTACATACTAGTTTTATCAATTTGGAAAGATTGAAGTACTATTATTATTTTTATATTATTATTGTTATTATTACAGCAAATATTATCTTCATGCAATATTATGACATATTTTTTTAATTATATTTATTAAAGTTGTTAAATCGTTCTTCAAATCATTTTTTGTTTCATTTTAAAATAATTTCTTTCTTTTAATATTGCATTTGTTAGATTTATCCAGATCAAGCTCAGTTTTATTTAATTTAAAACAGATAAGCTTGTGAAAAACAAAAAATAAATAATAAGAAAAATTATGGTCACGACAACTTACAGCTCTGCTATTAGAAAACACGACGATTATCAGAAAACGTACCCCACACAAAATACTGCTGAAGAGTTTGACAAATTTACGTGACAGAACTTGAGTTTTTGGCCAAAGGCCGACTTGACATTAGGCCTCTGGTATGCCTTTTGAATGCTTGTTACCATCGGACCCCCTGAGTTGATGTCAGTAATCTAATAGATTATATCATAACAAGGAAGTTGAATGGAATACAAGATGGAGTTCACGCGCATCTCTTTTAAATACTCAAGTGAGCTGATTGTGAGACATCACTGGTACATCAAACTTGATTTTTCCCATCCTTTAGGGCGCGGTGAAAGGGGTAAAAGCGGCAAAATAAGCGTCAAAAGAGGCAAAGATGGCGTTAGAAACGACGGCTGTCAATACATTCGCTCACGTATTTCACTACTTCCATACTATATAAAAATGTTAGCAAAGTGGGTTCCTTCGGAATAGCGTAAGATATGAATGGAAAATGAACTTTTTATTAAAAAAAAAGCGTGCTTGTATGAGTAAAGTCAGGCTGGAGGGGCCGAAGCCCCATAAAATTAAAATTTTTAAAATCTCAATTTTTTAATGAAAGTATCAAATGTGTTTGTTGCAGAAAATACAAATTTTCCCGGTGGACGAACCCCTAGTCCCCTTGTATACTAGAGGGGTGTATTCCAAAAGACCCTCACAACCCCCGTTGTGGGCCCCCAAACACTATGCCATTACCGGAGTGTTGAGTTTTTAGGGCTCAATATTGATCATATCAAACAGAAATGCTTGAAAAACTCTCAGTCTTCATTAAAATTTTTATAATTTTCATGTTTAGTAAGTTGCGGCCCCTGGTTGTGTAGGCAAATCAAAATAGTTTATTTTATTATATTCATCATAGTATCGTAAATCAGTTAACATTGACAGTTTAATAGGTTGCTGTTCTAATAATCTACTATCTTGACAGACAATGTTAACTATTTTACAATGAATTGATTATCATAAAATCAATTATGATTCGCCACCACTACAGAAATATCAGTATTTCGAATGTAACCAAATTAAGAACATTTTTATAAAGTATGGAAGCAGTGACATCTTTGGGTAAGACCAGAAACTGAAGAAACTCTTCTGAATCTTTTGACGTTTTACCGCATGCACTGTGTACGCTACTAAGTAACAATATGATGGACAGAACAATACCTTGTATTCTGTTTGGCGAGGGGAAAAATTTCAAGCTATAAACATAATATTTTGATTATGTTGAATAAATATGAGAATCTCCAACCATTCTTCATCGATTTTGGAGAATGACTAGTCCGTTTGTTACATTGTTTGTTCAGTAATTCCACTTCAATCAGCAATGAACGCGTCAAAACCACTAGCCCCTATGTGTGTGTGTCAGAGTAAAAATAATTGAAACAATACATAAACAAAATAAGAAATAAAAACTCAACAGTCAACTAAGAGAATTCGATTCTAAAGGCCAGTTGCACAAACTTCCAATTTTATTTAACCGCTGTAAAATGTTGTCATTTTACGGAACCAATGAACTAATCAGACGTCATTTTAAGGTGGTTAATATTAATTTGATTTTCGTGCAACTGATAAATAATGAATTAAGCATAATAAAACGTTTTTATAGATCATTATCTGATACAGGAGACATAGTTAATCGTTTAATTACATTACTTTCATAAACATTGCCTCAGTCCAAATAGGTTTATAAAACGATTTTCATGGCAAGAATTTAATATTATTATTCTTAGTTTTTAATAAAACAATAATTCTCACAGTTTTGAATAATTTAGGAGAATCTTTAAGACTAGACAAATTTTTTACATGTTTTATAATGTATACTTTCATGATTATCAAGTTTCACCTTACGGTTTTATCATCACTTTATTATGGTTATTTATAGTTTATTCATCATTTTGAACACAAATCACTGTGTTGATCATAGTGTTGCCATAAGAACTATTTATTTACTTCATCATAACACATAACTAATCATTTATTTCCAGGTTTTTACCCAATAAATTGTTCTAGAATAAAAAGCTTCCCTGGCTTCATTGAACGAAGAACTGAGCATAAATGTTTAGTCATGCGTAATAGAGTGGATAAATGGTTACTATGGTAACACTATGATCAACACAATCACTGAGGAATTATTCTAGTTCGAATTTAAATTAAAATCAATTTAAATTGAAGCTTATTGAACATTGCTTATGTGATACATTTCAACTAGACTATTCGACCTTAATAAGAAGTAATACCCTTGAAATTTTAAATGCTAGGGCTTCGCTGACCGCGGAGTGACCAGCATTAAACGAAACTGTACGCATTTTCGACAGCCCTATTACCTGTCGCTGCACTAAGATTAGCAGCCGCTGCATTAGAAGGAGGTTGGATTTGCGCTTGAGGCTGACTCTGACCAGGTTGTTCAGCAATTTGCTCCATTGATTCTGTTCTAGTCCTAACCGATCCGTTAACTGTCGTAACCTGATAAAAAATAATTAACGGTAAATAAAAAGCTCGCACACAGAATCCAACCAGTACTACAAATTGTGAGATGAAATCTAGAAAACTTTTGGTTAAATGATTTTTAACACACAAATCTGCACAATTATCTCGCTAGATAAATTGAAATCAACACTTGTTACAAGATAGTGGAAACGTCAAACACTTCTTCAAAACAACCTCAAAAATTCCAACGTAAGAATATACGTACTAGTAGAAAGTTCCATGTAAAAACAGTTTGCAGTAGTAGTGTGGTTGGTCATAAAATCAACGACACTTCCATCGATCTTATTCAAGAGAATGTCGGTATAATTGACAGAAAACAACAACAAAATTAATTAATGAGAATGAAGAGTAATACCTTTTCGTTTTTGAAATCAACTTCCCTTGCTAATTCCAGATAATATTGGTATAACTGGCAGCAACTCAACAAACAAATGTAATAAAAATGAATTTGAGAATAAATAGTTAAATATATGCTTCAAAAATAATTTGCTTACTTTAATACAGCACATCGATTAGTAAATTAACAGCTAGCAAAGAACATATAGTAACTAAGTGTTGAATAAGACTTGTCTAGAAGGGCTATTGACATAGGAAAAATCACTTTGGATGAATTATGTTCTATCTCTGAATAATGCATATTTGTAATTGTTTTCATTATATTCACCATTTCTAATTTGATACATTGAAAAGCCCATAGAAAAATACAGCGCATTCATCTCCAATAATGAGACGTTTTATTGAGACCGTAAAAAGGAACTTGGCCAATCGAAAACCTAAAGAACATGCATTGTTTTTCGACGAACTCTGATAAAATTAGTAGATAATTGAAAAAACAACACTTATTATAGTTTTATAGAGCGGTTCAATCAAAATTCCTTTACAGATAACGATCTTATTAGATCTTTCATTTAAAATAGTTGAAGTGTGAATAACAACTCTCATTCATCATAGGTAACTAGCACAACAAAACAATCACAAAGAAACAGCAACTAGTTGATGCAGAAAACAGCAAATGTTAAATTATTAGTCGATAGGTGATTATTTAAATGATACTGTGCATATGGTGGAGAAATACGGTGAGTGAGTGATAAGAGCGATGTGAATATTCTACTTGTTATACATAGGTTGACGTAATAGGTTTTACTAGTAGGTCCTATTACTGCAAGATTGGGTCAAGATGTTGAAAACGTTATTTATTCAAGCCAAACGAATTGTCAACTTGGAAAATAAATAAGGGGTTAGTGGAAGCTGAGTACGGTACTTATTCACGATAAACGAATTGTTAACTTGGAAAATGAATTAGGTGTTAGTAGAAGCTTCAATTTTTGTTAAATTTCCCAAATCAACACATTATTTCAATCAATTTGCATTTCGATTAACTCACATTTTAAAAATCCTCACGAAGAAACAGTAGAACTATTCTTTTGTCAATGGGATAGAAATTTCGCTATTCTTTCAAACCTATAAAAAATAAAAATAATGCTGTGTGAACAAAAAACAAATGAAAATATACGAAAAAATTATAAAAATAATGATAGATGATAAACATAATACTAATGATGCTGGAAACAAAATAATTTAATAGACAAATTAAAAATGGATGAAACATAATGATGATCAAGTATGATTTTCTTTAGCGAGGCAACATTGATAAACTACAATAGAAATGGAAAAATTTAAATTTTAAAGTATATACAGTATTCAATTTTTCACAACCAATCATGTTTGATGCAAGCCCTAAGCGTTTTCATTGAGAAAATAAACGTTCCTTAAACGTATAATATTTCTTCTCTTTATTTTATTGTTTGTATTCATAGTAAGCATTTATTTTACTTATTAAAAAAACTGATCAGGAGTGACCTGAAAACTCTGACACCAGACCTGAGCCAGCCAGGTTACACGGAATTATTATTATTTTACTTATTTTATTTGTTATAGGGACCTGCTGTAAAATCTTTTTAGGTTTAGCGGGACCATTTTGTAAAGTGCTTTTCATAAAATAGAATGATTGATTGATTGAGTTGTAAACTCTGTCTGACGGTATATTTTTTTTCAATTCAAGCTTTTATTGAACGTCTTATAACGACGTTTCAAGTCTTTTAAAATTGCAGAAATTTTAATCGTGATCTGAATATATTATTTGCTGTATTCAAAAATTATCACAAATTTGGATTATCTAAATTTTGGTTCAAGAATTCCATTAGGAGTTTGTCATTCTACTTTCATGTCAAGCCTCTTTTTAGTGTTCAATGTGTAAATCGCATGAAAATTAAAGTTAATGTACATTAATTACTGTACAACTTTTAAGTAATGATACTGCAGTACAATTCCTGAAACGTTTAGTGAAAAGAGTTGCTGTAGTGTTTGGGGATTTTGATTATAAAATCTTCCTGAAAGAAACTGTAAATTATTGGAAGCGAAGCACTGAAATAATAATAGACACAGCGACAGTAAGCACACATACATAAAAACACGATAGATCAATCATCCAGCTGTCATAATTTTCCTTCCGATAGATAAATAACCAACAGGATCATGCATTAAACAGACACATAGAATAATTTGGAGTTCGAATCTCAATTTAAATAACACACAGTTTTCAATAATCGATCGATCACAAGAATAGCAACTGCACATAGAATTAGACACTCATTCAAGAAGCAGAATAATACACTGAAGAACATCGAGAAGGAAAACCATAGAAAACTACAAGTCATGGACTATTTCTGAAAAGATGGAAGGTGACAACACATAGTGAAAAACACTTTGTATGTAATCCTACTTGAAAAATTGGAAATCTCTACCGAGTGTACATGAAGACGTAGGGTGTTTGGCATTCATATTGTGTATTAAGATGTGTTTGAAGTATTATAATATAACGTGTTAACATATATTCGTGAACATTTTCAGCGATTCATGCAGCAAATTGATTGCAACTGGTGATTTTTAGCAGAGTGAGTACCGTATTCAGTAAGCTTAGGAAAGCTTTTATATTCATGTCAGTGCATCTCGATAAATATTTATTAAACACTACTCCTTCGATTTTCAGTGCTTGTGTGTGTGAGTTGATAAAACGTTTTATTGATTTGCTTTAAAAATTACAAGCGGTTTTATACAGTTTGTAGGAAAACTGTGTAATATTTGTATAATGCACTGTACTCACAATATCTAACCCTGCAGTCAAATTTGAAATTCTTCTTTGTGCGGATATCAGCTGAAGAATTTATAGGTATCGCATGAAATTAAAATTGATGTAAGACTCTAAAATTGTTAATAATTGGGGCTGAGTACCTAATACAATAAATAATTTACCGGATACCATCCCGATTCCATACTATCATGGATGAAGGCCCATACTTCCTGCATCTTCTTCTTTTTCTTCTTCGAGTCGCAATTCAATAAAATACACACTGGATAAAATATATATATTATGGACACATTTATAAAGGTTTCAATATCAATATTTCTCAATTGTAATAAGTTATTACAACTATGACAATAATAATTTGTAGATGATTTCAAATACCAAATATATGGCAGTTGATTCAAAAACCATTTCTAACTTCAAATAGAACATCGAAAGATTACAGTTAAAAGAATGATATAGCATTGAAGAGAGAAATCACAATTCAGAATTACTTCTGATATTAAGAATAACAATAGACATCGATTATAACGAACAACCTGTAAACAGCTAAGCTTGAAAAAGATTACATAGATGTTTTTTAGTTCATTAAACAGTAGAAGTAAATGGTTTTGAATACACAGCTTGTCCTATAATTCTCCAAGAATATCCCCAGGTATTCCTAGTGCAAAACTGAGATGGGATATTACACCATGCCATTTAAAACAGAGATGCTGATTTGTTGAGGTTTCAATTTTGAAAAATGATACGTAATTTTTATAAATTGGATCATAAACTAGAGTGATATTGAGAAAAACTGTCATTTTTCAGCAGGTTTCCAATAGATTCATCTGTTTTAAGTTGGAACCACCCAGGAGAATGTAGTTTGTTCAATTGGCAAATATCAATTACTCATTATTTTATTATTGAAATAGAGCCCATTTTGTCTCTCCAAAACCATCATGATTTTCGTGTTAGAATCAATTAATAAAGAATAAAAGAAAATATAGTCTTCTCTAGAAAAAAATATTTACGTTTCTTAAGACATTTATTACATTTATTAACTGACAGTTATCGGTGGAATCAGCTTGAAAAGTTTAATAAGACACCATCTCGAAGCATGAGGATTTTCTTTAAAAAATCTTAAATTATATAATTGAGAGAATTTGTGCCTAACTTCAATGCAATATCTATTCAAGCCCATAAGATATAATGGAATTTTGACAAAATACAGAATAAATCATTCAGCGTTGAAATTATGTGATAGCTTTATTTATAATTATGTTAGCTTTGCACCAGGAAAAATACCTGAAAGTTTTCTCAGAGTGAGGAGACAATCTGTATATATATAACGTCGATGAACAAGATGTTGGATAAACTATAGTGTAAAACTTGAAATAGGCCCAGTTACGTAGTAATTTATCATATAGAAAAGAATTCATAGGTTACAAGATTCGTCAATAATTATAATTAGTGAAGTGTTTGTATCTTGGACTTGTAAAAAAATAAGAAAATTTATTCCTGCATTACCAGTTGAATGATGTGAGATGTGAATTTAAAGGTTGCGATATAAATGTGTGGGACTTATGAATCTAGAGAATGATAGGATGTTTAATTCTCTGATGCAACACCAAAGAATGTGCAAGGCTGTGGAAAAGCCTGAAATATAATAGAAATGCTGCAGGAGATATGTGGTATAAGAATGTTTAATATGTAAAGATGACAAATTATCAAAGTACTCCCAGAAATAAAGTACTGAAGATTGAGGTAAGTGCGCTTACCTCATAATATCGATTTGAGGTAACCACAGTGCGATTAAAAGAAATAATATCTATGTATCTAATGATAGTTATTCACCAATCTATCTAATGAAAGTTATTCACCATCCGCCAACTTGAATAATGTACAGTACAGTACAGTAATGAATATTACTGTACTTCCTGAATATTGACTAACAATTCACAAAGGATGAAGACTTGAGTAGAAAAGTACAGTACTTGTGAAGTAATATTTCTCATAACCTATTTCTATACAATAAACCTAGTAACAGGACCTAAATCAAGTTCAGCACTCAGTATTATTCCTACATGAAATGCAGATGAAATATGATAGTACAATATGTGTATTAATCTACATTCATGTTAAAAATCATCATCATTTTTCTAGGTGATAGCGACAATAATTGAACTCAGTTTGAGGCCCCAGCAGCATCGCATGAAAGATTGTATTCATTAATTCTTATTTGGCTCATTAATTGCTCTGTTTTTCAAGAATCATAAATATTTATTTCTTTTGTAAGATAAGACTGTTTTAATAAACACCTGCTAAAAACAGTGCTAGAGCCCTGTACTACTGAGAAGTGGAACTTCTCAGTAGCTGAGCTGCATCGTATTGCCGCTCGCATTGCGGCCTGGGCCTTACAAGAATAAAACAAAGGCAAATATAATAATTTTTTTATCATCATCAGCCGCCTTACAATCATTATAATCATAATTCTCCTTGTCATCATCTTCATCAATATTATCAACAAATTCATCATCATTCTCCTTACAATCATCATCATTCTCCTTGTCATCATCATCATCATCATCATCATCATCATCAACAATCATCATCATTCTCCTTGTAATAATCACATAACCATAATCATCAGTAACAATATTATAATCAATATTATCAATCAATCATCAATCATCATTCTCCTTGTCATGGTCATCATCAGCATCATCTTCAATATAAACAATATCATCATTCTCCTTGTCATCATCATCAATATTATCAACAATACCATCATCATTCTCCTTGTAATAATCACATAAACATAATCATCAGTAACAATATTATTAACAAAAAATCGTTCTCCTAATAATCACAAACAACATCATCATCTCCATATCATCAACATCACCATTACTAAGCCACGGCCTCATACGAACAATCCACTGTCAAATGTGATTACACTTCGTCTTCTTCCACCTCCTCATCTTTCATGCGACGATACTTCTTTTGCTTTTGTTTGACTTTGGTGACGTATGTATAAACAGGCATCCAATATTTGGACGATTGGGTGGTTTTGACATTTGAGTTGACAATGGCAATTACCTCACGGGGCTCTGGCAGTGCGGGCGGCCGTCGCTCGAGGACGGCGGTGACCGGAGTGGGGATGGGTGCGGTGGAGGGGGTTTCGGCGCCGCCGGAGTTGACCGTGGCAGTCGTGGTTGAAACGGTGTCCGCCGAGTTGCTCGGCGAGTTTTGATTTTGACGAGCGGCCACCGCAGGTGTCAGAACGTACTCGGTGAGAGTGACGTCAGCCGTGCCTCCCGACTCCAAAGGAATCGGATGTTGTCGAAAGTGTTCCAGCATGTCGAATATGGTCGGAAACCAAAGATGCTGAACTCGACACTGTCCTTGGTCGTTCAACGTCATACGGAGATGCTGGAATGTTTTTCAAAATAGTTATCAATACTTTACAACTGATTCATTGATTTTCCATCTCCTTTGCAAGGTATTGAGTAAAAATTAACTAAAAAAGTACAATCTTCATAGAAATATGATACAATGAGAAAAATTATAAAATCATAAAATAAAACACTAGAAGATATATCTTCATTTATTTGAATGAATGAGTAATGTTAGTCTGAAACTGTATGAAAATGAAGCTTCAGCTCATAAAGAGGAAGAAAAAAGAATAAAAAGCATTTAGGATCAGTATTAAACGAATATGAATCAAACAAAGAGTAGTTGTAGGACTGTACCTGAAACTATATAAAGATATAGTCACATTTTCAACAGTACTGAATAGTAAAATGACATTTAGTAAATTTAGTATACGACATTTTACTATATAGTACTGTTGAAAATGTTGGAGTTGACAATATCTTCAAGTGTTTTATTCCATCATGGAGTTCCACAACATCAATAAGATTTCTACAAATAAATTAAAATAATAATTATATACTGTGAAAGTAAAAATAAAATATTAACAGATGTGTTCAAAAAGAAAACCAGAAAAATAAACACAGAGTTGAAGTATGAGTGTATTAGGTTAAGTAATATTAACCTGAAAATGTATGAAAAAAAACTATTGTAATTGTTAAAATGGTTTAGACAATGAAAAAATTTAGGGAAAGAAGGAAATATATGAAGGGAAGGAAACAGAAAAATACACCCAGAGTAGTAGTATGAGGGTTTGTGGTCAAGTAATGTTAGTCTGAAACTGTATGAAAATGAAGCTTCAGCTCATAAAGAGGAAGAAAAAATAATAAAAAGCATTGAGGATCAGTATTAAACGAATATGAATCAAACAAAGAGTAGTAGTAGGACTGTAACTGAAACTATATTAAACCTATTGCAAAATAGACCTACAGTATTAAACGAATATGAATCAAACAAAGAGTAGTTGTAGGACTGTACCTGAAACAATATGAAACCTATTGCAAAATAAACCTACTGTAAATAAAGGTTGGGGTGGTTCAGACAGTGAAACAATCAACGAAGAGGAGAAGCATCAACTTAAAAACAGGAGGGGAAAGAAAATATACATAAATAATGATAATAACAATAAGAAATAACAAAACATGAGGGTTTCTCACTTGAAAGTTGAATATTCTATTCAATTTCAATTGAAAAAAAAATCATTTTAAACTTTTAAAAGCACTTACAGTATTTATTAGTATTACAAATACTAATAAACAAATAAGAATAATACAAAAAAGTGTCCCACTAACCTTGGCACGTCCCTGAAAATTAAAGGTGAGAACAAACTCGCCTTTTCTAGTCTCACTTTGACGCACCAGAAAGATGCCATGTCCCACTGAGCCACCGTGCAGGACTAAGGCGGCTGCATCCGAACGAGCAAGGGTCCCATGGAACCATGGAAAGTCGCGAAGCATCACAGACAAATCCATATCGGACTCGGAAACCACTGCACAAGAAAAAGTTATCAAATACATCAAACGCACACCAAAAATACAAAGTACAATATTTTGTATGAGCTTCTGACACATGTCTGGTCAGTGTCTTGAATGAACAAGTGATACAGTATTTGACTACCGTACACTTTAATTTTATTTTTTTATATTATTCATTATAATATTCATTATAATAAGCTCATTTCACCCTTTGAGATTATAATATAATTATTATATATAATTATATATAATTATATATTATAGATTATATATTATTATAATTATAGATTATATATTATATTTTATTAATTTTGTTAATGTTTATTGATGTTTTATTAATTCAATAGAATGATTAATTAGCTAGCCGATTTCGATGACGGCATTTTACGAAGTTTAATACTGAATTCGTTGCATTGGTTCCATACGAAAAGTCATTTTACGGCGGTTGAATTCAATATGGCTGTTATTCAGACATAGGCATCAATTTTTGGATCATTACATTTTGGATCATAAATTGTACTGAGAACATAAAATATATAATACTGAATGAGAATATGAGTATAATTTATTAGATTTTTTGAGAATAATTGAAACCTAGGCTAAAGTTGAAATGATCTGGATTGGGGATCGGTTGCCCCAGTGGTCGCAGGCGAGTCTAATCGGTGAGATTAGATAAGAGACGGCGCCTACCACTCCTGTTGTAACGGTGACCGGCTCCTCTAAATACAATTTATGAGCTTCAAAATCGCTTCCCGGTGGTTCAGAACCCACCTAAAGCTGTAGGTCCATTCATCTCTCATCATCATCATCCTTCCCATTACCCACTGAGCTTATGTGGGCGTCATACCCAGCAAAAATAATAATAATGAACTTTATTTCCGCAAAGACCTTCACATTTAAAATAATAAAAATAGTACAAAGAATAAAAGTACAGACGAATGAACACTGAATGAGAGTATTTAGTAGGAGTTTTCACCAAAATGAGTTGAACTTTTTTGTGCTACCAGCGAGGGAAAAGATCTATTTTAAAACTACGATTTCGGGTGAAATAGAAATCTTTAAATAGTTAGAGTATCAAGGAAATTAGGATATCATGTGAGGATGCTCCATGATCGAATATTGAATGCAGATTGAGAAATGAAAGGATCACTTACACTGCTCAATATCGTTGTGTGAAGAACACAATTCAAAGTTGCTATTACTCGATAATCGATCAGCCCGTCCAATTGAGCCCGGCTGCAACCGTGGAGGTAATTCGGGTGGATGTTCGCCATCCATTTCACCCTTTGAGGCCCCTCTCAGTCTCTCCGAACCTTCGCTCACCGTTCCAAGAAGACTCCTGAGAACACACAAAATAGTTTTTACAATAGCGGGTTTCACAAATCAGTAGCTCAGTTAATGCACTGCATCTATGCACGATTGCTTACAGAATAATAAAAAAGACAATGAGACGATTGCACTAGAAGCCAACATAATCTAACCACAGTGAGATGATGTCATCCTACAGAAGCTCAATAGGGATCTTGTTGCATTAGTTAAAAATAATTTAGTAAAATGACGTCATTTTAAGGTGGTTTTGAAGCACGGCTCCACCCATAGAACAACATCAAGGCGATCAGCTGCTACACAATAGAAGAATGATGTGGAGGCTCAAAAGGAGGAATTCTTTCGAATTATGGCTGGATTTAACGATTCCAGTAGACGTTCAGGTTACTGGAGGCAGGTCACCAGAAGCAGATAAACTGAACCGTGAGACCACTTACTTGAACAGGTTACTGGCTTATTCAGGTAATGTTCTGTGAGTCTGTACCATCCACTAAATTGTTGCTCGATGATTGGCGCACACAGTTGAAATGCCTCTCTGTCTTACTAGGCAAAGATAAAGGCAGTCCTTCTATTCTATAATGAACTTGTGGTTACAGTACTCAATAAATAATAAAATTATTAATAATTCATAAATAATAACTATCTTGCATTAATTTAAATAACCTGCATTTATTCCAGTCTCACAGATTATCAACATGGTACATACATGTTAAGATATAGAACAATCTACCACAATAACAGCTTTACCAATACAATAATTGAAGTTGACGCACCATTTTCTTGGATCATAGAATACAGCCATCAAAGATTCAATCATAAACCCTTAATTGAACAGCTTCAGTTGTTGTAAACCGAATCATGAAATTATTATTGAACTGAATCATGTTTGATAAGAAAGACAACAATTTGGCTTCACCATTTTTAAACAGAGTGTATATTATTTGCAAATAGTGCACAAACCTTGTATCAGCATTATCAGGATGCATTTGTGTCGATCGCATGCAGTACTTAACAGTTGCTAGCCATGATCTCATATCATATGTGTCGTGAGCTTCTATTACGTATTCCATGTTATTTTCAGCCTTGAAAATCAGAATTCAAACATTAGCTTCATGAATAACTAAGTATCAGCATGTTAACAAATATTTGTAAATGTTCTTGAAATACACAATGGAACTGATACGGAATAATATGAATCTGCTATAGAAAAGACTTTCTATTCTCAACTCCGCCTAATAAAGAGTATTTTCATTTCAAAATTTGAATATGCTATGAAATGATATGAATTGTAATGAAATAATTCAAATGTGATAACTAGAAACTGAAATAGTTGAAATTAGTAGAGCTTCAGCATGAATTTATCACCAAATAATGAGCATTATAATAATTATTCTCTCTCTATAAAACAGGTTTCCAATCATAATTTTGATAAAAGTTATTATAAATTATTTGTCGAATTTTTGTTCATTTTGTGAAACTCCATGATAAAATAAAACACTAAATGATATTGTCAATTGTCACTAGTAGTGGAATATACAATATAAAAGGTTATTATTTACTTCTACATTGAGTTTTAGAGATATTTAAATATCAGTACCGTACACTATAAACTACCAATCCTCGATAGATTTCTAACGGGAGAAACATAGACATAACGGAATAATAAAGAGACGAGTTATAAAGATTTTGGGAATGGAAAGAAGAATAAATATTTATTCATCTTTTAGAATCTGCTGTAAAATAAATTGTGTTATAATCTGTAAATGATTATAATCTGTATGATATGATCTGTATGATTATAATCTGCTGTAAAATAAACTGATTACTGACTACATAATTGATATATGAACTAAATTGCCCACAGCATTTACGCATTACTCAGAGATAAAGTCATGGAGAACTTTGTTAGGTTTAGTACCGTCTTCCTCATCAATATCAATTCAAATTTATTCAATGAACTCTAGCAAACTTGTAACACATTACGAATTCGAATGAAAATTGATACAGGATATTTGAATAATGCACGGGTCGATTTTTAGACTAGCATGTATCCAGATGATAAGCAATGCTTGTTCAACGGAATACAAACTAAACTCAATTTCATGAGATTGTTGTTGGAGTATAACTCTTCAAATAGATATTACTTTCCATTGTGAAGTTCAAATTAGTAGTAGGCCTACAGTATTGATTACTAAATTCCAGCATTCACAAAAATGGAAATTTGATTAGTGAAGTAATATATTTTTCAAACCATTCGCCGTATTAAAATTTAATATCATTGGTCCAGAAACGTTTTAATTTACGATAAGGAGGACACAGCAAGAGAAATTTGTATCAAATAGTATCAACATCTTATTCAACACTTGGAATTTTAAAGAATTATTTTACAAAAAGTTTTTTTTCAAAAACTATTTTTCAAATGAAATTTGTTAAAGAACTAGAAGCATATTCATTTTATTCATGCTCTACATTTGTGCACTATATTAATGATCAATTTAATGATTAATTGTCACTATAATGATATTAATGTGAAGTATAATATTAATAAATAATTATAATATAAGA
Source organism: Laodelphax striatellus (assembly GCA_017141395.1). Taxonomy (NCBI): domain Eukaryota; kingdom Metazoa; phylum Arthropoda; class Insecta; order Hemiptera; family Delphacidae; genus Laodelphax; species Laodelphax striatellus. The sequence continues at coordinate 13,141,321 of CM029544.1, read as the reverse complement.
CCCCTACGCTGTAGTGGCAGAAGGGGAGAAGAAAAAGAAGAAGAAGAATTATAATATAAGACTATATTAATTAATTGGATAAACTGATGAGCTTAGTCAGTGCAAAAGGGTCATTAAAATTCAACTGAAATATTTCGAGCGATACTAATCTTATCGTACCTTCAACACAAACGTATTTTCGTGATCAGGCATCTCCAGTGCAGTTGTCTCTCTTGCCTCAGTAATTAGAAAGCAGAAAACTCCACTCTTTGGTTTATCAGCCTGTAAATAAAGAAAAAAATTAGTTTAATTACTGTCATAAACATTCTTTGGTGAAAAATTGTCTGGGACAACCGTAAACAACAATGAAACTTGACAGGTTAGCTCTCTAGGTTCTCACCGGTACTTTCTTGGTAGCTAACCTCGCTAGTAGGTTAGCAGCATAGAGAGCCTGAGCCACCTACCTTAGTACATAGTGTCGAGGCTACGGTGGCCTCCCATATTGGACTGATCATCTCCATATTTATTAAGCGGTCAATTATAGGGGGATAAAAATAAATGGAATGAGTTATGTTGAAAATAATTTCATTTTATAAGGTCTTGCCTGAAATCTTAGTGTTCTTCTGACATGTCAGCCTGTACCAATTTTGTACTAACCTTTCTTTCAACTGGAACCTACTCAATACCAAGATACTTTTTTCCCAGATCATCCTAAATATTTTCTTTCTTCAGGTACTTCAGGTCTTGAGCTGGTGTTTTACTACATACCTAGTTGTTCTGCTCACTTCATAATTCGCTACATTACTGATCAATGACAACACATTTAGATTCTTCTTCCTCACTTCTAAAGTATATTACTCTTTCATCGGAAATATTGTCAATTATTAAAATTATTAACGCTAATGAGCACGAGTAGTAATCATAGTTCCTCTATAAAATTCAAAAATAATCAAGCTATTTAAATAGCTGAGCAAATCATTAACATTTGTATGAATATGGAGTAGAAAGTCGAACTTTTTAGAAAAATAATAATATTCAGTTATTATTATTATTGGTAGTCAAAATAAAATGGAATGTCTAATTCTGTCGTCATTTGAACTTTGATATCTCAACCAGTGACACTTACTTGCATTCTCACCTACTATGAGAATCAGGACTATTGTTTTTATGTTAATTTACAAGATTGGAATTCATTGTTTTAGTAGCAATGAACTTTACTAAGCTCCAAAAGGAAGCAGACTACCGCTGAATGAGACTTAAATTTTTCTAGTAACAAAATTGATCCATAGATATTCACAAATGATTGTACTGAATAAAACAATGGATTTCTTTCAAAATAAGAATATTTGTCTCAAATGTGACAACTATATAAAGTTGGCAAATAAAAGCAAAATATTTACTAATTTCGTCACCACAGATCTTTCTTCTGAAGCTATAAAAACCGCCAATAGCTTTGAAATAGGTTGAATTAAAAGCGCCATAAATTCAAAAGATAAAATCAGAGTGATGGTTCTTCTTTTAATAATGCGTAACAATTGCACACATAATATGATCTGATGATTGCTAATGAATTTTATAGGTATGATGATAGGCATATGGCATGATGACATTGCTAGTTGAAAACTTTTCCAAAGAGCTCATACTATAAATTCCAATTTCTCTCATGTGTCACACTTCACATTCGAATTTGTCACACTTGAAAGATCCAAATCCATTGACAGGTCCTTCATTTCTTGACATGAACCATGCATTCACAAAGGAACAAACAGTCTCCCAATAAGATTTAATCAATTTTGCTCCAAATCTATGAGCTCTGCTATTGATCATACGTCACAATCCACTTTGATGTCTAGGGTCTGCAAATAGGTTAATAGTATTCACTATCTTTGTTTATGCAAGATTGCCAGAAATGCTTTTATAATATTTATGGAAATAGTAGAGCCAATATTGAACCATTAGAAAACCAACCATTTGGGGGGGGGGAATTATTTCATCACATAGTGGAACACTTCTAGGGGGCTGTTTCATGGAAATCTAGAAGCCCTATAAAACAGGAAAAAGGTAGAAAGACATGGATTGATGTATGCATTAATGTACATAGGACGGCAATAAACTTATAAGTCTAGTTTGCGGTGGCCTTTGCCCTGTATTTACGAATTGCCCTGTAATTTTATGAAACAGGCCCTAGTTTACAACTTTCAATGTTGATAATAGTCATATCCACAGTCTGGATTATGTAAAACATATTTTGTGAGGAATAGAATTAAATATGGAAAAATACGAAATAGGTGGCAGCATCATTCGGAAACTGTTCACAACGAAAAAGATAACTGATGACAAAGATAATTTACTCAAAAAATGGTTTCATAAATTGCAAACTACGTTTCAATCTCAATGCGACCAATAATATATGACAGATACAAAACCATCCCAACGCAACCTTGACAGTCAACTGTGGATTGCGATATTGTTCTCAAACTGACCTCAAAATTGAGAATCGAGAATGTGAGAATTTCACATTGATCAAAATGTAAGATAGTAATACTACTTACAATAAGTAGGCCTATACAGTTGTGTTCACCCATCAAGAATAACTTGAAGCCTATGCCACAATTATACTTCTCTCCATTCTCCTTCCTGATATTTTTCCCATTAATTTCTGAATTGGTCCAATTTATTACTTTATTAGATAAAATAAATTTCTCAATAAATTTAAACCACTATTTTTGCCTACCTTATATATTCAGTTTTAGCATAGCATTAGGCTATACAATACTTTAAAGGCCTAATCCAGAAAAAAATGAATATCTTTTATACACACAGAAGAGTTGTTTTGTGGAGCTCCGTTGCGAAGCACGGGTGGCTTCTAGTCCTTAATATTTTAAACCAAATCCTTTTTTCCTTAATTCCTTTTTCTGCATCAATGACCAGTGTAACTGGATAGATGGCGTCATACAATAGACTGCCCCAATCTAGGGGTGCTGAGTATGGCCATATCCTGTGAGATCCATTTTGGCATAAGATAGAGAAATTCCTTCATTTTTCCTCTTTGTACATTACGTAAGTTCTAAGGCCTGTGGGAGTAGTTGAGGAATAAGAGCCTCCTCTTCCACCTGACCCACTCGAAGGAGACACGTGTGATCAACATACCGTTCATCAGAGCAATCAAGATATAAAAACAACAAGCATGCTGAAGAATGTCTCCTTCCCTCTGCGCTTGCAGCATGCCTTGCCGATGTAAGAAACGCGAAGGAAAGTGTTTTAAAGCCAAGGTTGAATCATTCTACTCAGAGGAAGAATATTTTGAGACCACTAAGGACAATAGCTTGGATGAATATTTAGAGACCACTAAGGACAATAGTCTGGCATTCTTATCTCGTGAATGAAGAGTTGATAGTCTAGTTGGAGTTTGTTTAGCACCATCTATTAATCATTTCTTAGCCAATGACGAAGGACAAGTATCATACTTACTATTTTCTTCGTCATGACCAGAACATTCTGGACTGACTGTGTCAATGAGTGGACCTGACTTGGTCCTAGTTATATGGGTTGACATATAGTTTGTTAAAAACACTTATTTTCATTCAATATGTAAAAACAGATTCGTCCAAACATTTAAAAACTTGCAAAGGTTGAAATATTAAAAGCTAGATCAAGATGGTCTTGCTGGCAAAGCATTACTCAAAACTCAGATATATCACTTTTATCGGCCTCAAAGTACTCCCCCATTGAGTAGAATCGAGACTCCCTCAACCATTTCTAGATCAGCATCAGTTAATCGTTTCTAATAAAAATGGAGCTTGGAGGTTAATTATCAGCACGACCAGAAAATTAAATTGAATATCAAGTTGAATTAACTAAACCAGAACAAATAAGTTTACTCATTTAATAATTCTCTCACAAGTTATTTGAAATATTAAATTATGTCGTTATTTTCGTCCCGTGTTCGATTAATGCGGGGGTGGGTGATGAAGTGAACAATGTTAGCTAGATAGTGGGTGGAGGAACCCAAAACCACCAACTTTCATAAAGCAATATACCAAGTACATTCTTTTTTTTAAACCGTAAGTCGATAAACCTTAGTCGACTGTGTCTGATAACTTGAGAGAAAAATTTAATTATGTTTTGGTAATTGTGAATACAGGTTCAAGTAGTAGATATTACATCACCATAGACACTGAGAAGGTGACATGTGGAATGATGAAAATAGATAATACTATTCGAGAAATTCTCATTTAGAGTCGATCCTTTAATCCCAGAAATTCTCTACAATATTAGGTAGTAGACTAAATAACTTTACTTTATTAGGCCTACAACAAAACATAAGAAAGAAGCCAACTCACCTTCGGTGGTGAGTAGAATTCTAGCATGTAGCCACCAACTGTCTTTATCAAAGCTAATCTGCATTTTTCCCACTTCTGGGTGCCATCAGGATTTTCACCAACTAAATAATTCACAATTCCTTCTTTTCGACACTCAACTACAATTTTTGCCAATTTTGTTTTAGACTGCTTACTATGTTTATCATTGTTTCTGGCTACATTATTCAACTCAACTTCATCAGAGTGTTGCTTATGAAACAATTTTCCTTTCCGCAATCCCTTGAAAGAGAGTCTCCTGAAGAATGTTTTGTGGTGAACTTTGGGTGATGGCAATTCAGTTTCTTGTTCAGAGTAATCGCTGAAATCATCATGACTATTTGTCCTAAGGTTGCTTGAAGATGATCCAGCGGTGGCAGTTCCATTTGGGATATCTTTGAGAGATTTTTTGTTAACTTCAGCATCAAAGTGATGCTCGAAACAGTCCAAAAACTTGGATACAAAGTCTTTATACGATATCGTAGGTCGAACATTTTCTGGTAAATTAAGATTCACGTAAGTGCAAAATGCCTTTGCAAATTCACCTGCTGCACTTTTAGCATGCTTATCACAAAATTCAATCCAGTTCAACTGCGAATTCGAATCACCGTCCAGGTTGCAAGAAGCACTAGCCATGATTAAATTGGATGGAAGAAAACATTGGGAGACATGATTAAATTCACTAAATAATTCAAATAAGTTGAATATTGTAAAAATGTTATGGGGAAATGTTCCTGGTTTTGAAGATGATGTAGATTATAACAAGTGTTGTTTTAAGGTTAGTCAAAACACATAATATCAGACATGACACCAGCGTTTAGAATTGAAAACCCCGAGCACATGTGTTGAAAACCATTAACATCACTTCACAACTAAAATAATGGATTTTAAATCTGAACAAGTCGGTAAAAATTGAAGGACTAAATGCAAGACTCGTTATTTGATAAAATTAGCAAGAAAACATTTCTCCGAACCGAACCGGACACAGGAACTGTTGAGTTGAGACGTTGAGTTGAGACAGATGAAGATGCTTTTTGACATTTTGAAGCTGAACGAAGAATACAAGAAGGGGGGCCACAACTTGTACGACTATCCCCTTGTACGAAACTACCACCTGTACGAAACTTTTAATATTTTTAAAATCACGTTTCACCCCTTGTACGACAAACCATTTGTACGACTTTAACAATTACAAAATCGTTCAACCTCAAAAACCACTTGTACGACTATCCCCTTGTACGAACTACCCCCTGTACGACTCTTTTTGAGATTGAGAAAACTACGTTTTACCCCTTGTACGACAAACCACTTGTACGAATCCAACAATTACAAAATCGTTCAACCTCAGAAACCACTTGTACGACTCCACCCCCTGTACGACCCACCCCCTGTACGAAAACACTGTGCTGCAATCTAGCGGCAAAGCTGTATAATTGTCCCAGGCATTTCTTACTCTCTACACTTGACTGTCTTCCAGTGAAAAGCATAAAACCACAATAGTCATGAAGGCACTGGCCACTTGGTTTGCCTAATAATTTTAAGGTTAGATATTATGTGTTTCATTTGAAGATCGAATTCGGTTTGCTAAAAATTTATAGATAGTGGGTGGAAAAAGTCTACCACTCCGTGAATAAGATTCCATTCAATAAAAATAATATGCTATGCGACAACATGTCATGATAAAATTGAATTTAATTTCAATATTAGGCCTATACAGGCCAGAAAAGGATGGTAAGTTACCGTCAAAAACTTTTAATTTCAATGCCAGGCCCAGATTCACGTATGGGATGACTAGGCAGTACCATCTCTAATATTATTATTGTTGGTAATTATGTTAAGATAGGTATGCTCTTGTTACCGGTAATAGACGTATAATGAATAATCAAAAGCAATTTATATATATATATATATATATATATATATATATATATATATATATATATAGGTACATAAGTAAACAATAGGACTTTGATGCAGAAATTAGCCCTCAGGCTCCATCGCTCCAACGTTTTGTTTGAGGGTTAAGGGTCTGTTATTATTAATTAAATATGGCACTGGACTGGGCATCTGCTTAGTATAGCAGGATTCTTTTAAATTGTCAGAGAACAGCTGATTGATGTACGTAGTTCACTGACGTTGAATCAGCTGTTTTCTGACAATTTAAAAGAATCCTGCTATACATAACTGGTAGTTCTGTGAACAGTTAAGTAGACCTCGCAAAAAGCGAGTCTAGCGCATCACAAAAGTTCCGAATACACTACCGGTACTAAAGTGATCCATCTATCTAGTTGAATATAATATATTCAACTATTTAAGTTCGATCGTAGCCTACGAGACATACCATACTATCAAACCAGAGTCAAGTAGGCTCTGGTTCGACTTAGTAAATTTTTATCTCTCACTCTGTGGTAGCCACTTGATAACAGGATCAAATTTGAGTTTGGATAATAGAGAACTGTTTTTTTTTTTCTTAAAATTCAGAAATACTGAGAAATTACTTCTCAGTAGTCATTTCTCTATTTGAATCAATGATACCTAATAAGTTATCTCTTCTACTCAATCCATCAAAATACCTGAAAGGGTCTCTCCGCCCAAAAAAAAATCATAAGCTTAATTATTAGCCTATTCCATCCAAATCATTGGAATTGAAAAACGCTGCTTTGAAACTTTTATCGTCATACATGCCCTGAAGATATTAATTTTTTGTGTATGAGTTTGTACGTTTTCAAATGTATTTTGAACTTGAACGATTCCAAGACTCCTGTGAAGTGTACTCTTATATTAAACAGGACAATCTATCAAGTAACTCACTTGCCAATCTTGAAACTGCATTCAGCTCAGGTCAGGGGCGGTCCTACGTATGGACAAATCGGACATTTGTCCGGGGCCCCGCGCCCAGAGGGGCCCCGCGGCGACGGCAAATTTAAACAATTAATTTTTTTTTACAATAAAAAAAGTAAAAGAGCTTCAAATCTTGTTCAATATTTGGCAAGACTTTAAATCGGGGCCCCGCAGTAACCTTAAAGCATATTACATAATTAAAGTTTTCATAAAATAAAAGCGGGGCTCCGCGACGATGGCAAATATAAACAATCAAATGTTTCTTACAATAAAATACAGTAAAAAAGTGAAATAAAAAGTAAAAGAGCTTCAAATCTTGTTCAATATTTTGCAAGATCTTAAATCGGTCCCGCAGCAACCTAAAAGCATATTTACACAATTAAAGTTTCCAATATTGACTGAGATATGGCAGCTTTAGTGATAGGTGACCGCTGGAGGCTGGTTGCAGTGCATCCTGGGCTTGCGGCTGAAGTCTGCTACAACAATGCAACAGTCTCCGTCTGCTTTGCATGTTATTTTTAAGCGATATTAGATTATTTTGTGTGAACTTTAAAGGCAGTAGAAAAGGTGCAAGTAACCTCCAGCGGTCACCTATCACGAAAGCTGCCATATCTCAGTCAATATTGGTCCAATCTTAACAAATAAGGTTTCAATCGATTTGTAATCAAATTGACTAAAAAAAGTTATTGTAAAATTTTCGTAATATCAACGGTTTCCGAGTTATTCAAGAAACAAAAATTTAAATGGCCGCCATTTTGTTTTTTGGATTTGATAAATTGTCATAATTTTTTTGTAGCTTTGTCTAGTTGTCATAGATGTTGGTGCAAAGTTTCAATTCCATATGTTCTACCATTATTGAGATAGAAAATAATAAGTGAAAAAAGCAAAATGGCAGCTGTGTGAGTAACTAAGGATTTCTGGACAATTTAAATATGATATTTAGATATGGTTTTTACCCAGGAACAATGCCCTAGAATATTGGTGGGAGTTCTGAAACACTCTGTATAAATATCATGTACCATGTGAGATACCTTAAAACAACTTGTGGTGTTGCCGCTCGTATTTTAACCTCGGTATCTCACTCGTCATTTAAAGGCTCTCATAATACAACCATTGCATAAGCTACTACTGTATTATGTCATGATGCTTTCAAAAGCAATGTTTCAAAGAATTCTTCAGTTTCAAAGTATTGAGAGTGGATTGTACTAATTATCTTTTATCTAATCAACTCAACTCATACTGTAGTATAATTTTTTTTTTAATGCATGGTAAGCCACCACTATTTCATTATTTGAAGCTGACAAAGGACCAGAACACCCTCCCAATAAGTGGGGCCCCGCCAAAGTCAATTGTCCAGGGCCCCGCAAAGCCTAGGACCGCCACTGGCTCAGGTGCATATTGCAGCTCTCATGCACTGTAAAATATAATTATGAAGAATCTGAGCTTTGGATTCTTTTACGATATCAGCTCCTCATTAAGACTTGTAGGCCTATGTTTTAGAATAATATCTATGCGTATTAATAGGCTATACATAAAAGTTGAACTGTTGACTATTGTTGACTTTATTGTATGTTGAGTATTTATGACTTTGGTGCATTCATTATGAATAAATTGGAATTACACATTTCTAATTGAATCAATTTATTTGAAAAATACTTGAACAATTTTCATACAGTAGAAATATGTACAGACAAGAAAACAATGATTTAATTCACAATAATACCCTAGTGATGAGTTCGGTCAAAAGCATATTAAGTCACTAAGCAGGGCAACATCAGAAAAATCGAGTACGGTACGATACCTCTACTAAATAAAGAATCTTACATGAACAATCATAGATGAGGACTGTTTCCAATACCAGAATTTTATTGAATAATATTTAATTGTTATCAAACTTTTAATCACAATCATTAGAATAAAATAAATAAATGTTTATTTCTCAATAATACAAAACAATATAATCAAAGCACAGAGTTGATCCTTACATTTAAAGAGAAATTAGGCACTCCCGAGAAACATCCATATGGGAGTTGCCATCAATGGATTATACAACTGTAAGTTTACTAAGATTAACAAGAATATAATAAAATGAACGAAATACATGTGCAACAAAACGAAAGTCGTATAATGTATAAATGAAATTTTGTGTAATCTACTACAAAATAGAGGAAATATCTAAAAGAAATTAATGTAGTAATTCTTAAATAAAGAAGAAAGCGAGTTGAAAGAATTGACTTATCTTTCAGTTCCCTCGTCAAAACTTTCCGTGAAATGTGTCATCTGGCTTTCATTCATCCCCATTGCCCAGCAAAGTGGAAGTGGGTTTCAGGAAGACTTCAAACACCGCCAAAGTCAAATATAGAAACAAGTGATGCTAGGTATAGACACAGAAATAGTCACGTTCAACTATTCATTCCATAGAATTTTCTTAAGTGATTTCGCATATATCTGTTGTTAGAACAAGATATAGACGATGGGTATTCAACTTGAATATTTTGTAGTGTATGCTTATGTACCTATAGACAGAAATAGATATAAGCAAACTGTTGAGCTGTATACAGTGTATATCTATAGAGATTAAAATAGCAAAGAATGGACATTGTTTGACTGCTTCTGTCTCCAGTGAAATGAATTGGAAGTGTCCTCTGAAGATTTTCAGGCAGGTAATTTTTGCAAACGAAAGTCTGGTATTTCGTGTTTGTGCTTTTCTAGGTAATCCAGGTTTAGAAACTGAAAACTAAACGAAGCATGACAATAATTGTGTGATCGAGCAGAAATTTGAATAGGTACTGAATATACGCACTGTGATGCGTGATGCCTATGTGTATGTATAGTAATGCGTATGTACGCATTTACAGTACGGTACTCATACAGTTCTATGAAAAAGTTGTTATTTTACTTTCGTATCTTACATTTTTGTATTTAAATTTACTCACGTTTTCGTATCTCAGTATTTTTTCCTATAAATTTTATTGTATCCAGTATCATAGACTAACTGTATAGTTAGTCTATGCTACTATGTAAACTTTTCTCAGCAGTCGATGTACGTTCATGTAGGCTAGGTTCATTTATTGTATTGTGAATCTCTAGAAATAAGATTGCCATTAACTTTATTTTCTTATTATAATAAAGAAGGTGATGAAGTTGATGTTAAGACTCTTGGAAGTAATAATCTTTAACAACATCGAGGTAAATTTAGTAAGAAAATTTATCTTTTTTTTTTGTAAATGTAAAACAAAAGAGTGATTTATCAACATTTGACTTGACATATTTGTATACTATCTTATTTTTGGTACCGTATCAAGGAGTTGTTTGTCAATAACTTTGCTACTTTAAAAATCGAGCTTCATATGTGGATATGGGCTCAACAAGGTTAATTCAATAAAAATACCTTTTTAAATAAGTTGTTTATACGTTTCTTTGGCTCTTAATGAGTTTTATAAGGATGCAAAATCAAATTAGTATAAAACTTGAATCTAATGTTTTATAAGGATAACTTAATTTTTGATGATTGAAATTTAATTATGTTATCTTATATTTTTAAAAGAATATAGTTGATACAGGGTTGGTGAAGATTATAGAAACGGCTAAACATCTCTTATATGATGATAATTTGACGGTGGGTGATATTGGGGATTGTACTAAAATTGAAAATACTATTTTACTGTGACTTCAAAAATCTGGTCCGCCGTATTGAATCTAACTTAATTTTTTTTAAATGGTAAAGTGGTCATGTTATACTATACATGATTTCGATGTAGAATTTCAAGAGAAAATGTATGGCGAAACCCGCAAATTGATAATATGTCAAACTGTTTTTGAGCTATTTTAATTATTAATATCGGGGGACCGAGCTCTGCTCGAGAGTACAAAGGTACAGGAATTGAAGTTTAAAAAGAAAAAAAAATATTTTCTCTATATTTATAAAAACTATTTTTGACGCTTTTTTCAGATAAAAGGAACAGATAATATAGTTCCCTTTCTGATTCAAAATTAGAACATAATCATACAATATGGAATATTTCAAATTAATTTCTATTACATAGCCTCCTCTGTATTAGAGGAGGCTATGCTATTATACATATTTGTATTACATATGTATATTACATATATGTATATTTGTTATATTGAAATCGGAAGAAAATAAGAGCAGCTGATGTGTTTCGATATTTTTCTCAATTTCAGAAATTGATCCGCTGCTTTTAAGAAGGACTTTGGTGAAGTCGCGGATTTTCCGTGTATTTTACATCATAGATTGAGCTAAATATTTCACTGGGGATAGCAGTAGCCACTGAGCTAAATTATCCATCTGGTGGTAGCACAAAGGACATCAATGATTTAATGACTCTGAAGTATCCGCTCAACACAACAAATCAGAACCAATCTTTTGAACAAAGTTTTTTAAAAATAGCGCTAAGCTAAGCTGTAGTACAGAATTCCACAATGTCAGCAGTTGTAGCAGGTCGGTCTTGATCAAGGAGGTCTTGATATTTTTCGGTATCACAAACTTCATAATCTATGCCGCTAGAATGCAGCACAGTGTTTTCGTACAGAGGGTAGTTTCGTACAAGGGGTGGAGTCGTACAAGGGGTTTCCAAGGTTGAACGTTTTTGTAATTGTTGGAGTCGTACAAGTGGTTTGTCGTACAAGGGGTGAAACGTAGTTTTCTCAATCTCAAAAAGATTCGTACAGGGGGTAGTTCGTACAAGGGGATAGTCGTACAAGTGGTTTTTGAGGTTGAACGATTTTGTAATTGTTGAAGTCGTACAAATGGTTTGTCGTACAAGGGGTGAAACGTGATTTTCTGAATATTAAAAGTTTCGTACAGGTGGTAGTTTCGTACAAGGGGATTGTCGTACAGAATGTAGTGACCCTACAAGAATTCAAGTTGAGAGGTTGGGGCTTTAATCTGATTGGCAGACACACACTTTATACACATAACCTCAAAAACATACAAAAATTTGAAATTTATTCATCATCCGAGTTTAAGTATTATTATTGGAGTTACCAATTGGAAATTAATATTCTTCCAATATTTATTAAACATGACAAATCTCAATTTAACTTAAAACAGGAATAAAGTTGAAGAATATCTTTCTTCTTCTTTCAAGTGCGCAGTAAAAAAGTGTACCGGTCTTCGCGCATGTACCCTCCTAGATTGATAATTATTTTTTATTTTGTGAGATCTATTTTGATGTGAACTTCTCTAGAAAATATATTAAAAAGAAATTCAGCTTTAAATGAATTGAAAAAAATAGTATTTCACGAACGGAAAATAAGCAATCTTCTCAGTTTAGGAGTGAGACTAGAGTGTGACAATGACAAAGCGATACGATCATAAGCGACATTCTGGGACAATTTTATTTCACGCTGACGACATTCATTGTCCACTGAACATTGCCTACTGAACCAACTGGACAGCTCGGTTCATTCAAAATTCTTGACAGAGAGTGTCGCGACAACTCTGATCCGCGATTTACATAACTTCACATGACGATTTACATCCGCGATTTCTGACTGCATAATTGGAGACAGAGCTCAGTTTTTTCTTTGTAATTCAATAATTTTTACGCATTAAATTTATAGTATAGCCTACTTATAGGTAGTAGATTAAATTTATAGTATATCATAGTATAAATTGAATGCGTAAAAAATTATTGAATTCCAAAGAAAATTCTGAGCTCTGTCTCCAATTATGCAAAATTTTCATTTTGTCAGCTTTCATAGAATTTTTAGATTATTCTATAAATTGTCAATATTTAGAATGCAGCTGAATTGTCAATAAAAGCATGCAGTTGATGGAATATATTTGAGATGAGACAAAAATTTATTTCAAAAATCAAGATATACTGGGTTATTGGATCAAAACACAATGTTCAACTTTTTGCCTGTAATGATATCCGTTCATCCAGGTATCTAAGTTCATGATGCCACATGACTCTGTGAAGATATTATGAGAATTGAACATACCAATTCAATTATTTAGTAATCAATAGGGACAAGGGTTTCCCAAATTGTGTCTTCCTCACAAAAATACAAACCTTGTAGTACCTTATGGTGAAAAAATACCTAGCAAACCTAGAATCAAATCCCTAATTGGGTGGATGCAAAGTAATGTGCTCAATAACCACTATTATACCCTTTATCCAACCATTAGTCACTTGATAATTTTTTTCATATTTTCTTGACTGATGAATGAATAGATTTTATTTAAGAGCATCAAATTGAGGTTAGGCTGAGGGATTGTCCAAAAAACCGCCAATTGACAACACTGTAAGTCACTCATCATCCATGCCATAACTTGTTGTATCAAGTCAATATGGCGTGGAATTGATTGAAGTGTTATACAGTAATTGATTTAATTTTTTTTTATTCGACTTATAAACTCCTTTTCTTCTCATTCAATAAAAAATTGTAAGTAATGTATTACACTCTTGAATGTGGAATCTTCTCGAAATCATGTTGTAAAAAACTGAAAGAACATGTAATAATCTTTTTAATACCTCAAAATGCATGTGAGTATGATCACTATTCACACAATAAGCTTCGGTTCACGTGTGAGGATATTTGAATCCGTCCCTTCAGAAAACGTGATCACTATTATTAAACATAATCCATCCACTCATGAATTTCGCTTTAGTACTTATAATTTTACAATTTTGTAAAATTATTATTCTGCAAATGATTTTGTAGAACATCATATATTTGTATAAAATTATTATTTCATACTCATAGCAGTTCAATAAAATTTTGATAAAAAGGATAATCAGTCGAACACATTCAATTAACACTGATAATATAATTATATAAAAATATTATATAATAGTTCATGCTTCCAAGTGCATAAAGGAACCATAAATAGAAGTGATGACTGATGAAGTGATCATGAATATTCAGGTTAAAGTAATAAATGCATACATTAAACTAATGAGGATTAAAGTGATCAGAAATAAACAGAATCTCTATCAAAACTGATAGCATTGTAATTGTAGAAAATGTTTGGATGGAAATTTTTCATTTCCAAATTCAGTGAGATACAGCACTTTTTTCATAATAGTTTATAGATATACATTGAAGTTAACAAAGTGGAAAATGGTTTGGATATTTTCTACAATAATTATAATTATTGATCGATCAATTACTTCCAACGATTATTCACTGTTAAATAATTTGCTGATTAAATTATTAAAACATTTAATCATTTGGCAAAAAGGCTATTTGCGTTTTAGCCAATAAAGCTAATCATAAGCATGTCCTGGAAAAGCATTATCAGCGCAGTTGACCTCTCTTCAATGTTTTTCTATCTATGATCAGCAGGATTACAATACACCATTGAACATCCAGGCATTGGCTGATAGAGATGAGGTACATTACGAGTCAATGGTTGAGCAGTCGGAAAAGTTGTACTTGGGCAGTTAAAGAACCTGCAAAGGCATACAAAAAAAGCATTATTCATATTTCCTCAAAGAGAACAAACACGAACATGAAAACAGACATGGTAAGTTGGAGGAGAGATTCCCACACTCAATATTAGCACAGAACTGCCTGCTTGCGAGGAGTTAAGGAAAATACAAACAAAATGTTTAAAAAATTTGGAGTAGCCTATACAGGGAAGTTAGACTCAAATAGCCTACATAAAAAAGCACAATTATTGTACTTTCAATTGTAGGTAGTATTATACTATGTACATTTCACTGAAATGACATAATTTTGATTAAAGATAAAAATATTATTAAGATCGGATAAATACGGTTAAGGATATAATTTTGGCTTGAAAACTACTTGGAATTCAATAACAAAAGTAATACAAAAAATTATTTATTGAAAATACATACAATGCCACATGAAATACTATTTATTATAGTAGTATTCATTTAATTTGGCGGATGGCATTAGATAGATAGAGAGGTATTATTCCTTTGTCATCGTAATCTACGGTCATCAGCAACGTCAAGAAATAAAATCTCTCCATCTATTTATCCATCTAATGCCATCCGCCAACTTCAATGAATACTACTATATAAATATACCTTCAACTCTGTATCAAGTATTGGCACCAATAGCTAAAGCCCAAGACTTTGACCGCAGATCTTCTACCTATTTTTACAAATTCTTATACGGAATATAATAATTATTATTATAATATTACTAGTTACTTTTTAATACTAATCTTATTAAAGGCAGAGCCGTAGTCAATTTTTACGGGCCCCGGTGAAAATGGCTCAAGCGGGCCCTCCTTTTCCCCGGATTTATAACTACAGCGCTGGCTGATAAATGAGTTATACGTGAAGTTAAGAAGAGATAGAGGTCAATATTATAATAATTATTATCTTATAACGGTAATGTTATTTTTACAATATGTCATGGTACCATGAAATGCAGTTTTATGTGTACTCTGAAGCCGAGTTTTAGTGCAGCATCACTATAAAAATTTATCACAATAAATTATAGAAAGATGGAAGGAAATGAGGTATTGCACCTATTCAGTTGCTGTTGAATCATAATAATTAATTGAACGAAATTCCCAATTAATGCCATATAATAATTATACTGAAGACTTCTGCTACTGCAAATATTGACAACATAATAATAGCTAGTAAGGAAATTCGATGAACGCTGCTGCACAAAAAACTGCCCATTTATGTTTGTAATAATTATTACCAGAAAGATTACTTCTAGTTCCACAACATCTCTGAGTCGAGTGAAACTTTTATTAAAACTATTTTGTAACATATAATTGAATTTAGGCTATATACAATATTTGAATGCTGGAGAATCAAATGAATTTTAATTGAAATTGTAATGTTTTATTCCGTTCTCCTCACTTTTTTCATACAAGCTTGTTACAAACTTTAAAACGAATTGTTCTCATAGTTTTACTTGAAAAATACTGTGTGAAATAAATACCATAATCGATCCCCCAAAAACATTGGTCGAGGTGCCACTACTCCGAGTGAACTGCAGTACTGTTGAGCCAGTATTTCCAATTCGTTAGTGTACTTTCTTTTCCATTTAGTTCGCCTGTTTTGAAACCATATTTTGATCTGAAACACGAAATTTGATTTAAACAGTTCTTAATTACCGTACTCTCTTGCTGTTTGTATTTATTCATTAGGATTTTGACATAAGAGAACAAAGCCCTTTAAGTTGGTGTAGTGCTAGTGAAGTAAAAAGAAATTATGTATGTATATAAAACTATATATAAATATCAATAATATAGTGAGTAAAAAGGAGTGCAATCATAGAACAGAGCTGGAGGCTTTTATGGAAGACTTTAGTATCATGAAGTTTATTTTTAGTTTATAAGAAATGAGAGTAAAAAATTAAAGGTTAGTCCAAGTGACTAGTTTTAATAAAATATTCAGAAGAAAAATTAAGATTTTGAGCATTAATTCTTTTACAATTCATTGGTTTATTATAATTATTTCAAATTGTCCCGTTTTTATGCGCCACTCTGTATTTTATGTGCTTCGTCCTTGCTTTTGAACAGAAATCATCCTTCCAGCGAGAGTAACGAGCGATCATTTGATGAATATTTCAATTATTTATTGAACTTATCTTGACGGATGTAGGCAAATTATACCTTATTAGTTCTTCAAGTGAAATATTAGCATACCTGAGTTTCTGACAGACGCAGAGTTTTACTAAGTTGAAGTCGTTTTCCAACCGATAGATATTTATTTTTTTCGAATTCGGCTTCCAACGCTTTTATCTGAATAGCTGTGAATGCGGTCCTGGGTCTTTTCTTTCTATCATCTTGTTCCACCTGACCTGAGGAAAATAATATTCAACATTATAGCACACTTCCTACGAAAACAATTGAATCATATAAAACTTCAATGATCACACAACTTACTATTTAATATTTAAGATAAAATAGAATTTCAGTGGTAGATTTCCACAATGGATAAAAGAGCGTTAGCCTATATTGTCACAACTGTAGCCTACTGGAAGAAAGAGATACTAGTATTGGTTGTTACAAAATCATTAAAATCAATCTTGGATAAACTTAACTATTAATAATTAATAGTTGAGTTTATCCAAGATTAATTATTAAAAACTTAATTTGAATTTGAATTTGAATTATTGATGAAGGAAGATCGTAAATTGCTCAAGATGATCCTTCTCATTAAAAAAAGGAAACCTTTCAATAAGTTTAAATAAGCTTATTTACAGAAAGATCACACATTGTTCAGGATAAATATTTTCATTCCAGAATATGTTTTAATACGTTCAAATAAGCTGGTGATTTCTAGTGGAGGAAGATTGTACATTGCAACTCAGGATAGACCATTTCATTCCAAAAAACCTTTAGAGTTTAATAAGCTGGGGCATGTTTCATGGAAACTTAGAAGTCTTGTAATACAGGAAAATGGTGGTAGTATATATGTGGTAGGCCTATTTAACCCCACACTGTCTCTGTCACTTTTCGCCTATAGGTGTTCATCTAAATTTTGTTTGAACCGGAAGTTTTCTATCCAGGCGTCTAAATGCATTTCTGGTATAGCAGGATCCTTTTAACTTGTCAGAAAACATATGTTTCACTCGGCCACCAGTACAATACTTAACCTACAAATGCTGAATCTCGCAGATTATTGAAAAGGTATTTTAAAAAGTTATTCTTTGAAAGGTCTTCTTTAAAAAGGTCTTTAAGACTTTTAAGCCTTTTGATTGTTGTGTCGAAATCACTGTTTAATTATTACCGAAACAGCTGATTTCTGACAAGTTAAAAGGATCCTGCTATACTGGTATGTATGTATTTCTGGTAATATACGCATTTTCCTGTATTACAAGACTGTGTTCAATACAATAATTATTGTATTGCACTATACAATACAATATTGCAATACAATTATTGAATTGCACGCAGTGCTATGTCTAATGTGTGTTCGCCCTTTATCTGTTTTTTAGATCGGCACTAAAACTTTATGAAACAGGCCCCTGAGAGAAAGATGGAATCAGATAGAATTTAGGAACGGGTAGACCTTTTCATTGAGAAACCGTTTTACAGAGCTCAGATGAGTTGATTTCTCACCATAAATTTCAATTAATTCTAGCAAACTATTCGATTTGAAAGGGATATTGACAGCGCGTTGAGGGAGAGCACTGGCAGAGCGGTGCGCGTTTATTTTGTCAAGGAAACATTTGTTTCAAATTAGAGACGGACTGTTAGGTTTGTTTGTATAAATAGAGTGGCGTTTAAAATGTAGTCGTATTTCTCTAATATAATTGGCGGCTATGTGGCCGAAACGGCGGCAGCCGGCAGGCGTTAACGAGAGCGCTGTCTTTGATGTGTACCGCACTTCCCTTCTCCTATTGCGACCATTAATCTCTTTCTAATAGTCGTAATGATGCGTCTATTTTCGCGTCCGCCACTGCTCTCCAACCCCTTTAACGTTCCACTAATTTTCGAGTAATCGGCGAGCAACAGCCAGCTATTTCGAGGTGGACAAATTTCACCTCCGAGATCTGCTCAACACTTGCTCCTACCGACTAATTCCATCAATTATTCTCATCTCCCAATTCTATTCCCGCTTTAGTACTATAATTAATATTGTTGGATAACCCAAACGATTAAGGCAGGGTTTTATGCTGAGTAAAGCTCGATTCCCGCTTTTGTACACTTGTACAGTAATAATATTCTTGGACAATCCAAACACAATCACAAGGGGGCAGGGGCTTTTTCTGAGAGTGCTGACATGAATATTCAAAACTTCTACGAGAATGATAAAAAAAAAACATGTAAAATTCTACACTCAAAATAAATATGAAAAGAAAAAAATTATCTCTGATACAATAAATAATATTATTCCTATCTTAATGATCTTTTTTACTACAATTGTATGATCTCCTTTAATTGAGGATTCTCGTTTTACATCTCGTCAGTTTAATTCTTTATTGTTTTTTTCACAAGTTCAAGCAACAGATGAAGGAAAGAATTAATACCATCGACTAACCAAATACCAGGGAAGGGATTATTTATCTCTGTTAATACTATTTAATAGGAGCGAATTGATTGAATTGAATTGAATTAATTAATACTTTGTAAACTGTTTTGATTGATTCAATAATATCTAATTGGTGAATTGATTGATATGGTTTGGAAGATGAAGTTCATCTTTTCTTCTATGGGTGTAGCCTATTGCTATAATACGTTTTATACATGATACTGATACATGTAAAAAAACTCAATGAGGACTATTTATAAATTTTTCTATTGTCGAAAGTGATCCCCATATGAGCGTGGGTAATGGGAAGGAGATACGACTGGACCTACAGATTAAGGTAGGCTCCTTAACACCGAGAAACAATTTTGATGCTAATAAAATTATATTTAGTGTAGAAGGCCTCAAGCGATCACCCTTACAACGGGTGTAGCAGGCGTAGGTCTCTTATCTAATCTAAGCGAGAGATACCGGCACAACCACGAAATAATCACTTCTGGAAGTTGAATTGTTTTATAAAATTGTTTTTGTAATGTATTGAACAAATGACTACATACTGCCCCATACAAATAATATGCAATAAAAAGAAAATCCCACTATACTCGAATAGATTCAACTTCCGTATGCGCATAGTACGTACTATAAAATAGGAAATACCACGTATTCCGATACGGAAGTTACAACTATTCAACTATGATTATTAATAATTATAACTCGGGGTCGCTCCAGGATCTTATCACTCGGATTAGATAAGAGAAGAGCGCCTGCTACTCTCGCGGTGACCGCTCGTGAAGCCTTCTCCGCTAAAGTTATTTATTAGCTTCAAAATCGTTTAGCGGTGGTTTGAAATCCACCTAAAGCTGGGGCTCCACTCGCCTCTTATCATCATGATTTTCCATTTCACCTTTCCATTACCCATTCAAGTCTAGAGATTCTAGAGATTATACGGGCTCCACCATCGGAAAAAATGAAATAATGATTTTTATTATTGTTCAAAATATTTACAAATACTCTGAAAGGATTAGACTCGGGCCTAACGTGTTCGATTGTCTATTTCACGCACGTTTGAAGAGCACAATCAAAGACAATATTCTCAATGAATAGAAGACTGTATTACTTATTCCCATTAAAGATCCTACAACATGAAGATTGAATTGATTCTACATGTACTGATTCTACAGTCATGATTCTATACGGGCCGGTTTCTCCAACGAAATTAAACCAAGTTTTATTTTTCTCATATGTTTAAACACACAAAAACTTGGTTTAATTTCGTTGGAGAAACCGGCCCTACATGTACAATAATAATTGATTGTTTAATTGTTCTATTAATGGATTGAATATTGTCTTTGACACAATGTTGGCACACACAGACTCGTTCTAGGTGAGGAGTATATTCATGTATTGTCATTATTTCTTTGAAATGTATGTATTTTGTTTTGTTTTTTTGAGAATAAATATATTTCAATTCAATTCAATTTATAGAATTATAGGCTAAACTATTGCAGGCTATATTTGTATCGTAAGTTCCCCTGTACTTAAACATGAAAAACTTATCCTTCATTATTTTAAGTGAGTGACTATGTTATTATAGAAAACAGTTGGTTCAAGATGCTGGCTGAAGTGGGCTATGTATGTCAAGTACCGAACTATAGGCCATGTATATTAGCTGACAGTATTGGAACAGTGGCTTGTTTCTAGGTTTAGAGATTTAACAAGCTAGTTAGTAGCGTCAATAAAAAATGTTGATGCAAGACGCGGGGCGCAGAAGACAGTGGGAACTGTCTACGAGTAACACACGTGTTGTCAAACAGCCAGACAGTCACTAGCATCTAGCACCTGATGGATGTTCGCTGCCTCTCCATGCTCTGTCTCATCAGTGCCCCACCTTGCCTCATGCGACTGTCTCTTTTCTGTCCTCAACTCAACCGTGAAGTGAGGCGCCTCTAACCATGTTTGCGTTACAGATCAGTTGCCATCAAATCGATGCTCTCTCCTCCTAAATCATTACCCAAGCAACAGAGATGGAAAAAGAATGCTGGAACAAGAAGGGAAGGAAGAAGCTGCAACAAGAGAGATAATCAGCTTCCGGAAACAGCCACCTTTGCTCCAGGTTCATTGGCTGACGAAGTAAGTGTTGGACTGAATCTTGAATAAACTAATTAGAGGGAAACGAGTTTCAGCAAGAAGTCTAGAATACTGGAATTGAAGTTATGTAATTGCTAGAGAATTGATCATAACTCAGGTTAAATGGCCATTATTGTTTATAGTAGAAACTACTGTACCACTATTGTTTATAGTAGAAACTACTGAACTACTATTGTTTGTAGTAGAAACTACTATACTACTATTGTTTATAGTAGAAACTACTACTATTGTTTATAGTAGTAAGCAGTGATGTTTTTGTGACGGTACGCGCTGGTACGTCGTACCGGTACCTCTTAGGACAAGAAATTGTCCCCAGATTTTTTATAGTGATCAGGACAAATTATAGATAAATTCCTGAATTTTTCCTTGCTCCTTGAAAACGTTTTCCCGGGGGCGGACTCCCCTTCTGAATACCTTCCAGCTCTCCCGGAACATTGCGTACCAGAACCTATATTGTTACAAAAACAACACTGGTAGTAAGTAGAGTAGTAATGTTTTTAATCTTGAAAAACTTGTGAGTTATAGGTAGAAGTGTAGAGGTAGTGTGTAGAAGTGAAGTGTGAGGTATAGGTAAGTGAAATCACTTAGAAACTTGTAAATCTGGTAAGTTATAAGTAGAAGTGAAGAATTCCAGTCTAGTGAGAGGAATTGCAATCAATCGTTTCATCGTTTGCACGTGAATTCATCATAATCGAGGGGTTCTGTGGCCATTGGATTGTCACACTATAATTATATTGTTCAGAATCTTGAAAACCTGAAGAAGAACTGTTAGGAAGAAGTAAAGAATAATGATAAATTGCAATTATCAAACCATTAGTAAAATTCGTAATAATTGAGTTTTAATGAACATTTGGTTATCTCAGAAAATATTGGACCGAGTTTAGAAGAACCTAATAAGAAGGGGAAACTGAGGAGTCGATAACAGTGAGAAAGGCTTTTATTCAATTGCTAATGAATTGAGTCTGGACTCAATGGCAATTGATTGTCTCTATATTTTCTAAATCTTGGCAGAATCTTGAAAAAGTAGTAAGAAGAAGAAAGTAAGTTGTAGAAATAAATAAAGATTAATTCAATCAATTGATTGCTAGTGAATTCATCATAGTTGAAGCTCAATGTCGCACTTTTCATTGGGCTTATTATTGAAAAAATCATGAGAAAAAGGAAGTTTGTAAAAGGAGAAGTACTGTATGTAGATACGCATTTATGTCTAAGAAGATCTGATACATTATTGTGTGGAAGCTAGGATACTCTGTAGACTGAAATAAGTCAGTTGAAGAGATTCTGAGGTGGGTCAATAATTTGTATTAAATCAGTTAATCAGGAGAAGGTTTAGCAAGATGAGAAAAGGCTAGGGGTACGTGAAGCAATCCTCGGTAATTATTTGTTTAATAGTTACTTGTTACAATAGAACAGTTTGTATAAAAGTATCTGTTACAATAATACAGTTTGCATAGAAGTATATCTTGAGCTTATAATATACCTGTGTATATATGTTTTGCTGTGGAAACGCCCGCATAAACTCTTAGCTTGTGCGTGAGTAATGGGAAAGATGATGATGATAATGAGAGATTAGTGAACCTACAGCTTTAGGTGGGTTCCGAACCACCGGGAAGTGATTTTGATTCTCATCAATAAATGACATTCAGCGGGAGAAAAGGCCTCAAACTGGTCTCCCTTACAATGGGAGTAACAAGTCCAATTCTCTTATATCTAATATACCGGCATGTATAATGTGATATATATATATATATAATATATAATGTGATCACCAGCACGACCACGAAGCCAACCGCTTCGCAACTCGTGAGTAAAATTTCAATTTTATCGAGTCATTCATGAAAAAAGCTGAGAAAACTGATATCCTGAGAACGGTGAAACTAAACACTGATCATGAAATTACAATGATCCTTAGAAATTAAACACTGATCCTGAAATTATAATTTTGGAAAGTATCTTATCACATACTCCCAAGTTCTTTCATTCGTTTCTAATTTAGTCGTTCTTGAAAAAGCTGGAAAACGCACTAAAAATGCAAAGAAAAACAGGAAAAACGCCTCATGTGGGCGTAATTTTGAGATTATTTTTCAACCCTCTCAACACACCCAATGAGTCCTAATTCGCTTTAATGGAAATAGAAGATTGTATTTTTATTTAATAATAGAGGATTACCCCTACTTCCGCCCCGGGTTGGGCAGATCTTTTCAATATGTGGAAAATATTTCTAATTGTGTCCAAGCGACAGTTGCAGCAACCGCATCGCAACTGCTACGAACCGTCAACGAACCTAAAGAACGAATCGTAGCAGTAGAAGCATAGCAGATCACAGAGAGAAATGAGTCATAAAAGAGTGCAGTTGGAGGCTATTTTAATTTGGATTGTAATTGAAAAGCTGCTGCTTGCAGTCACGGTGCCGTCGCTGCAACTGCCACCAGTAACTTATGTTTCTGATCAACTATAATCGCAGTCGTGGCGCGTTCACTGCAACTGTAGCTTGTGTGTACCAAGCCGAAAACCAATATCATCATATCCACCTGTTTAGGTTTATTGTGTTATTTTCTCTTATTTTTTTAGAATTCACAGCATCTTCTTACTTTTTCATCATGACAAAGCTCGACGTTGTTTTAAGCCTATTTTTTTCTAATCGAATGTTCCCTGGATGAGAAAGCTCAGCAGATTTAATATCATCAGTTTGTGTTGGGACAATCTTTTTAATCAACCATATATTGACACTGATGCGTGTGACAAATCTCTGTTTCATAGCAAACAGTTTTTCGGGTTCACTTTTTTCGAACATACATTCATACAATGATACAAACATCCTCTTTTATAAGTATAGATAGATTTTTTCTTTTCTTCAATAATCTGCATTCATGGTATTTGTTATTTACACGATATTTGAAGAAAAGAAGAAGCATAATAATATAACAAACAAGAATAACACCCAGTTACTGCTGCTATCTACCGGGAGATTTTAGAAATTAATACGTATTCTCGACCAATAAGGAGAGAGTAGGCGGGGATGGAGGCGTGTAACTAATCTCGTTCTCGCTTCTGATTGGTCCTTCGTTTCTTTCTCCATACTCACAATTTTAATACAATAATGGAGTCATGATGAGTTGGAGTTGCTTTTCTATGTCATAAAATTCATTTTTTTCACTCATTTTACTTGAGATGAGTAAAATGAGTATACAATACATAAAAACCTACGTCTTCAACTGTTTTTATGAAAATAATGATCAGTTCTCCACAAAAGCTGGATAACTGAGGAACAGTATTATTGAGATTTTAATTGTGATTTTGAAAATTGCACACTTATCTAGATGTAGCATGTATTTACTGTGAATTTCAAGCTCAACCAAATTTATTTTCAAATGATCGTATTTTCATTGATAAGTCACAGCATAAAAATCATTGGGAGAAAGGAAGATAATCAGTAAATCAAGTCTAAACTTGAAAGTTTTTTTTTGAGGTTGATGCCCACATGAGCTCTGAATTGAGGAATTGAGGAAAGAGTCAATTTCTGTACTAAAAGAGATTCAGTAGTTAGTGTAGATTACGCTTTCCAAAACTATTGGAAAAATACCAATATCCGAAAATATCCAATCCGAAATATTAGTGAAATTTAGAGAATCTATCAGTTTTGATCATCAGTATCCAGAAGCAATCATCTCTCATCATCATCCTTCCCATTACCTACGCACAAGCTTTTAAAGCTTATGTTGTAGGCATCATCCCTAGCAAAAAAATCATGCCCAGAGATTCAGCCTGTAGTTTGAGAGAATTTTCCAGGTGCATTATTCTTTGAGATAATATTTCATGAAATTCATTTCCTTATGGAGATGTTTGAAGAAACAGGCGATACTCACTTGCATGGAATCCTTCGTTTGTACAATCCATTTCTGTCTCGTTGCCAGAGTTTGATACAGTATTTCCAACAGCGGAGTTTTCATCTTCATCTGAAAAGCAAAGGCAAACTGAAAACTTTCTTATTAAAAACTAAATCGATTGAATCGGAGAGAAATTGGAATTTAGAATTGTTTTGGAATTGAACGAAGAGGAATTAAATAATCATCTCCAGAATGTTCCGAATGACCCGAGAATGCTAATGATTTCTTGAAACGTAAGGCTTCAAAAACATTCTATGATGAACTGATTGAGAGGGAGCATCTACGCTTGGAGAAATTTCTAAGGAAACATTTCTCCTAGATTTCCATGAAATTCTGTCAATACGGAGAACAATTCAAAGTAGATAGATAAAAAGTAGGTAGACTACAGAGAGAAAGGATCAAATATTTTCAGGAAACTCTCAAACCAGTTAACTACTAGTTCAGTGATAAGTGAGAAATGCTTAAAAAAGAATTGTAACAATAAGAAGTAAAGGTAGATCCGAAGACAATTTTCTTTATATAAGGAATTGTCTTTGTCAGAGCTTAGAAGATGAGTTTCCTCAGCCTATTTGAGTAATAGTGTATTCGAGTATTGATTATTAAATATGGGTGGAACAAAACGTGTTGAACTGCGCTCTTGAAATCAGGATAATTATGAGTGGAAATACGATAATTTGATAAGTAAACAGCAGTGGAAGAAGTGAAGTATGATAATTTGACACAAAAACATCAGTGGAAATAAATCGGAAGTAGTTTTCAAATGATACATTGTCATCAAATCACAACCAAACAACATCCTGCAAACTGATAGTAAATTTTAGTGATGAATCAATAGTGCAAAAATAGTGCTCCATTAGATGAAGTCATTCTTCGGCGCTTAAATTTTAATGGCTTTTGCGCATCTTGGCCAAGAGTATAGTAGTGGAACAATAATTTACTTAATAATTGATAATTATATTCAAAGAATAACTTAGTTATAACATCATTCAAGGGAACACACAATTATTATTGTAGCCATACAGTAGCTTAACAGTGTAATGCTATAAGTACCGGTATACAGTGCTTCAACTAAAATGCTTACACGCTTAAAAGTTTGGTGGAACGTCATAACCCAGACCACGTGATAGCCAAGGATGTAGGCCTATAACATTTCGCAGTTGTCAATGAAGTTCTGTTCATTAGAAATTACAAAATTTGAAGTAGATGGCCGCCAAGTAGATAGACCTAGTCAAATATTAACACATTAGTACTAAATTTCGTTACTGCCAATTTATAAGATGACCTTTCTAGTCTTCCTAGCGTCTTCTCTCCTACTAGAATTTCATAGGAATATGAATTCTTTTACTGTTTTTATTACGTACAGTATATAAGTCAGAATGATGAAGATTTGTATATACTGCGAAAATGAGTCGGAAGCTTAGTAGCTCTGCATTACGAGAAATCTTCAAATTGAATTCTTTCTGATTAATTGAATGATTTTGTGAATCATGAACATAAACATGAAAATGAATAATACAAGAGAAGAATTCTGAATAATAATTAACTGAAATAAAACGGCAATTAAATAGTTGCAATATCCCATTTCCTTCTATCTTCAGAAAAATTCTGCTTACGAGGAGTTAATTGACACAGCTAATATTGTACATGAGATAATATACTAAAATATTAGTACATTAAGGGCCGGTTCATGAGCTCAACTGGCTACTCGACAAACGTTTGTCTCGACTGGTTAGTGGGTTAGCAGCATAGAGAGCCCTTAGTACATAGTGTTGAGACTAACGTTTGTCGATGCTATGATGGCCACCCGTTTTAGTCTAGGACTTGGCTAAATCCCGAGCTCATGAACCGGCCCTAAGCATCTCAAGTGGCAGCTCAAGAAGAACTTAAACTGTTTGCTAATTATTGAAATTCTTCAAAATTCAAACACATTTATAATGTGCCAGTATCATTGCTTAAATTGTGGAAAACACGCTATATTAATTTGAGTGGCTTCCTGCTCCTTGAATCAATTCCAAATGAAATCTTTGCTCCGTTTCTAGTACCAACTTCCCCCTGTTGCGTGAATCTACAAATTACAAACCCGAAACGGAAACAGGAACATTAATTGCATCAGCTTAAACCTCAAATTGTAGTGTACAAACTTGAAATAGTTAAAAAAAGAGCTATCCTAAAAAACGCTGGTGGATCTTTTCTCCGAAAGACGCATATTATACCGTTGAGCAATAAGAGCAATATATCCATAAGAGCAATACCGTTGATTATTTTCCATGACTATTTCAGAGTAAGAATGATAACAGTTGAATCATAACTGAAATATGTTAGAAATATATTTTTCCAGATATAGATATAGTACTCACCAGATGACTGCCTCAGCGATAAGAGAGTGTCAATTGAGAATGGTGTAGTAGTTGATTTCTTCACAGGGTCCTTCCTGGGATTTTCTTCACTGCTCCCATTACAATTACTACTTGAACACTCACTCGTACCTAGATCTGTCATACCGTGTCTCTATGTTAAACTTATTTCGCCAGCAAATTATGACGCAAACAGCGCAAGTCCACTTTCAAAAAGTCACATTCAGTTGAAGAAATAATAAAACTTTCTACAATAAATTATCGATACATTGCTACTATAATAAGTAATCATAGCTAAACTTCAAAATTACGTTGAAACTTCAAGAACGATTAGTGAGTTTCAAATTCAAGTTTAATTTACAGCTCCTTATAGAAGAAACAACAATCAAACAGTTAATGGAGAATCACGATTCTACGACGATTTAATGGATCCAAGATTTTCATTGCAGTATTTGGAAGGCCTGCTTTTCTTGTGGGCAATATTATCCTCAAAACAATATACGAATTCAATCGTGTTAAAAGGAGAATAATTTGGATGGCATTTCCTTACGTGAATGATCCTCGAAAAGTAAGGTAATGGACAGATATTGTAGAAAATATTGGACTGATGTAAGTACTCAGAGAATTATTAGAATACGAGACAATATAATGTATAATAAAATTTTCCTGATTGAGCTTCAGATTCATTGAGAAGTGATAGAGAGAGATAGACAGAGAACAGGGCTTTCTTAATGAAAAATGGTAGGTTTTTAGGGAGATAGCTTTCCCCGAAATTCCAATACCTTTGGTTCTCGAACAGTGCAATAATCACTGTCAAGCTTCTTACGATTACGCTAAAACTACTAACTTCAAAACTCTCAAACAACTTTTTAAAGTGTATGAGATTGTGATAGGGAACTCATTTCTTCATTGAATTCATGTGAAAAATGAAAGCCGAAAAGATGTGTAATGAGAATCTCTTGAATTTTTAAAAATAAATTATTTTTACAAACACTCAATTTTTATAAAGGTTTGAATTAAAAGTACACATGAAAATGAGAATTTACCGAATTTCTATAGATCTAAAATAGTGCGCTGGAAGTCTGCAAAAACCAATATCTTCCAACAACAGCACTGCAGCCTCTAAATATTTTTACTGGATTTAATTGTGAAATTTTTTTTAAGTTTTAAATTAGAAATAGGATAGTTTAGGTCGACATGTTACAAATATTCACATGCAAAAGATAGTATTACAGGAAACGAGAGATAATTGCGAAAACATAATATTAACTGATATAATTATGGGAACAAAGTAATCTATTTATAAAAATATATTGTAGAATGAGAAATTATCAAGCAGGCTTCATTTTATAATCTATAAATTTGGAAACGAAGCAAAACAAGTTTTTGTTTAGGCTACTTGAAATTTTGAGTGTGAGGATAAAAGCTGAGTACAAACATCTGAGTAAATGAGTTGTAAATATCATTTATTCTCATAATAGTAAAGTTAAAAGTAATATGGTCCTTGATCGAAAAGAGAAAGCTTACATGGTTAGTTGTATTAATTTGGAAAACCGTATTACTTCATGAGGAGAATAGTAATTCATATTTGCTATTTTCTACGTGAAATTGGAGAGAAATAATGTTTCTAAGTATTCTACGTGAGAAAATGCTCATCTTAGCAAATAATGCAATGTTGAGGAATGTCAAATGAATTCAAAACAATATCGGAGAATACTGGATTGCATTGAGTTGATTGGAACGGTGCAAGCCTATGGAACAAGCAAACCAATCATTTTCCATACAACTAGAATTTTATGGGTGTCGATAAGGTTTCACAATGGACAATAAATTTCTGCATGATTCCCATGAAATTTCAATTACACACGCAAATATCGATAAGAGATAACCATGTCATTAAATAGTGTATCTTTGACTAATAAGCACGAATTCCATAACTAAAAAGTCATTGAAAGAGAATAAAACGTTTCATTTCTCAAATTAGTTAACATAGCTCTTAGTTGAGCATGAACTTCGAAGCACGTTCACTCTTCATTAGTAGGTAGTCTACTATATCCTGACTATCAATCAACGACAGACATTACCTATTGTTACAGCAAAGTGAACGACACTATTGAAACCATTATATTGTTTAAAAACTGTAACTATTGATAGATTGAATATGAATTCTGATTCATTACTTTGAATCTAATTGAAAAATTAAGTTTTCTTCTAATATAAGCTGCATAATAATGTACAGTGTAATGTTCATTATACTAACGAATTTTCAATACAGTAGAACCTTGATAAACAGCTATGATCCGTTTTTTTTCCAAAATTGAGACTTTAAATCCTTAACAAAATGAGGAAATGTAGGCCTAACTTGTTTTTTAATACCGTATATCAAGTTGAAAATAACGCATAACAAAAATTGTGAAATAACGTTTGCGTTCAGTCCTCTGATTTTGTATCATATTATGAACTTAAATTCAATCCAACATGAATTAGTAATTCAACTTGAATGTACCCAATTATGTATTTACATTAACAATGAGGAAATCTTGATATGTGAAACTACATTGTTATAGGCAATTATATTATCCTACTTATTATTTTTTTTTCACACGGCCTTATTTTAACTAATTCCTGGAAGATTTCAATTGAGGATTGTAGCATATTTTGGAGAGATTATATTTTTGTTATGGAGTTTATTTGGCTATCCATTATGTTAGCAGTTGAAATAATTTTACAGAAATTCTACTGCACTTTAAAGCTGTTATAATTGTGTAACAAATATATAATGGTTAACCCTGAATCGTCCAATATTAGATATAACATGAGATATAATTATTTTAAACCTGATGAGATCCGAATGTTTTTTCATAAACGCACTGTGAGAGTTTTGGAACAGAAATTTTTTGAGAGACTGAATAGTTATGAAAGATGCGCGCGATAACGAGTTGACTACTGCGTTAGTATGTGATAGACTGAGAATCATCTCAATCTTCACTCAGCAGAGAAGCAGGGGCTTGGGGGTTTAAGGGCTGCTAAATTTGGGGACCAATCGTATTCACTTGGAGAGGCGGGGCGAAGTTTTCAAGAATGGCTGAGACACAAGGTCCTCAAAATATTCTCCGCCCTAAATCCTATAAAACGAAAATCAACGGAAGTTGTTGAGAATCTGATAATTAGTTTAGATTCGGACGTGGTACGAAGAATTTGACTACTCAATCTCGAAATATTGTAAACATTTACAGGGAAACGGAAACTCGACTCGAATCTTATGCAAATAGGAGTTTTCTAATTCTCCTCAGGAAAAGAATGAGAAAATCATCCTCAGGAAGAAGAATTATTATTGTTAATCGTATGGCTTTTTATCCGTGGGGAGACCCTTACGGGTAGGTTCCACCTCGCCTTATTTTTGTGTAGGTCACACGTCCGAGAGCAGTCTTTAATGTTTGTTACTTAACCACATGATTACTTAGCAACCGCTCTCACCGAGCGACCACTGATCTTACTTTTGAAGAAGAATGAAATAATCGGAATAATGCATACAAGTTCATTTATATGAATGTATTTTGTGCTCACTGATCAAGCCTAATCAATCAAGCGAAATTTCTACATAATTTGGATGAT
This sequence comes from Laodelphax striatellus, assembly GCA_017141395.1. Classification (NCBI taxonomy): domain Eukaryota; kingdom Metazoa; phylum Arthropoda; class Insecta; order Hemiptera; family Delphacidae; genus Laodelphax; species Laodelphax striatellus. The sequence goes on along the minus strand of CM029544.1, from coordinate 13,110,194 downwards.
GAGAAAGAGTAAAAGTCTATTCACTCAAAAGAAAACATGTACGCATATTCAACCAGTTAAACAATTATTGTTAATCTTCCAAAAATTACACCCTCACAATAAATAAAACAAAGAGACCAGAATAAAAAATACAGAAAAAATATTAGAAACCGCACAGAAGTTATACTCGCACGGAAGACTTAAAAATCTCACGAAGAGGAAGAGCTTATAGTCTGAGCGTCTATATTCAACGACAATAATTGAAAGATTACGGTATTTTTATCGAATGACATTCTAATTGGATTTAAAATGATCTATAATTTTGTACTTTTTAAGAGAGTTTCACTGCAAGAGTAGATTCTAAATCCACCAATTATGATCACTGCTGAACTATAAAATGATATTCAATAAAAGGAATTACATGATCAACATGAAATGAATTCAGTGTACAGAAATCTACAATATGCTCTCATCAAATTGAATGATAGAAATTTCTAAATACATGAGAATCTAATATGATCCTGAAGAACCATCATATTGTAATTATTTAGATTATAAATTTATGCTTCGTTGCTAGGCATACTTTGAAGTTGCTTTGTTGGAAAGTCACTCCAATAAGATAACCGGCCTCAACATTTACTCTTTATTGAGTCAGTTGAATTATTGTGATAATAGAAGTTGGAGTAAAAATGAGAAAACAGTTGATGGGACTAAATGTTATTAGCTTACACTGGAAAAATGCCTAGAACACGCCCTGAAATTAGGCCTTGTAAATAGAAAATAATTTATTTCAACAAGATCCTAAATTCAGAACTCACTTTCACAACTCACAACCTACTCAAACTCGGTTGAATTGAGTGTTTCAAAGAAAATCAGCATCTAAATTAAATACAACATGATTAGATCTATTATAATAAAATATTTTGGTCATAAGAAGCATGTTTTTTCTCAAATTTCAATCAAACTCAGTTTATGATAAAGTTCCATTGCGATTGAGAATCTAGATTTGAGTGGGATGCTTATTGAACGATTGAGAATAGTTTTTTAGAGTTTTTGAGAAACTCGATTCGATGGGGATGATTATTGAATGATGTAGTCACTATCAAAACCTCATTTTAAGCTTAAAAGGTTTAGTGAATACAGTTGTGAGAAATTCAAGCCTTAGCTTTCTTCTTTAGCTGTAGACTGCTATTAGTATGGAGATTCCAAAGTTTTTGAAATTCTATATCTAAAGATAAACATGATATACAACGAAGATTCTATACAAATGGTAGACGCATCAAGTGCATCAAGTCTGGGCTTTCTAGCATACAATAACTGATTCTCAATATGAAAAATATTGTTCTCCCCAAACTCATACGATTAAAACAATCGAAAATCATGCAAAATCTAGTAAACCGCTCTACCTCTACTCATTGAGTAGCCATCCAAATGAATTTGTTATGAATAAGCTCAGCAAATTGGTGAAAATTTATATATTTCATGGAAAGCTGAGGATACGTGCTTATATCATTGCTGATAGATAACCAAAGATTAGAGAAAATTAACAGCAATAACCTGAAAATGAGCAATTAAATCAACTTATTGTGATTGACAAGAAAGTCAGTCATGTGACAAACCAATTTAAATGGGGTCAAAAATAATCTTAAAAATGAATCGTTAGAACGTGCTGGTGTTCTTTATGAATTTTGAAGCGATTTCAAGTGCGATTGAAAGCGATCAGTCATTTCATCCTCAGATGTGCAGTGAAAATGAATATGGTTTCTTTGATTCTTATAGCTTTCATCATAGCTACACAGTTTTCGACCGAGTATTATTGTTTACCTCATACGGTGAAGAACGTAAGTGTTTCTCTTGCGATTATATATGTGATTTTTTAGAATAATTTCATGAACTTTTTTGAGTGATTATGGGAGAAAATTATCTACTTTTTTGGAATTCCTATGGTAACAACACCACAAGGATGTCAGAGTTCAAGTTGGAGGGTCGTAGCAGCTGAAGCTGAACTGAGAAATATTCTAGTATCTTCCATTGATATTTTGACAATATACAAATTGATACAATGATACAAAAATTGTAAAATCCCGCTGTTTTGGAGAATGCTCTGTGTTACGTGCAGTCTACTTTTGAAAAAAATCACTAAAGAATTTACATCGCAGTTTACTGTTACGGGAGCTTTTTTGAAGTTACAAATTAGTAAACATTACCAGAATACAACGATAAGAATAAACTATCACTCAACACTTTTCCATAACTGAACGTCAAAGTTAGATCTAATTTTTTACGACTGGTAGGCCTTAGAATTTAAAAGAATTACATTTGGAGGTTGAAGAAGGTTATTTTTCAAACAATTTTATACAATTCTCATGTTTGAATAATGAAGACGCGCCTAAAACAGTCAACTAAAATAAAAATTTATACTTCTTGAAATACTACCGGGAAAAATACATTAATAATACAAAATTTCTAAATAACACAGAAATACTATTCTCATTCATTCGATTCGTTCATTTATATCGAACTGTTTATTTTCAATGAAGCACCGATATGATCAGACTCTCCCAATTAGGCCTACAAGTAGAATGGAGTTTATTGTGTGAGTCTCATTTCACCGATTGGAAAACAATAGAGTTTAATAACAGGAAACCCCAGCTACTGCTGCCATGTAACACGGCAGTATTGAAACTGTGTGTTTTGAGCTTTTGACCAATAACGAGAGAGCTTGGAGGCGTGGCTTTGATCTCAAACTCGCTTGTGATTGGTCCTCGTTTTCCATTCCCGAGAATAGTATTCTCAACGAAATATTGCACAGATGAGTCTGAGTGGGTTTTTCAGTCCTGGGATATAACTACAGTTTTTTTTCACTGTTATTATTGTAAAACTACTCCACAATTTGATTTAAATTCATAAATATTCATATTGATATCAATATTTCTGTTCTCTCTTTGCTTGAGCACCAATAACCTGGTACCAATAAACAAATGGTAAAAAACTGATATAGTTTGAATTGAAAGGCTTGTGCTCATTTGACCTCCGTTATTGTCGGACTCTTATTTTACTGGTTCATTGAAATTATCAGTTTGAGATTCATTAATATCAAGCCTTTTTTGTCTAACACCAACTTCTTGTTGTTGCTTGATCTACTGAAAAGGCCTTCCTCACTCCAAAAACTATCTTAAAAAATTGTACTTTGGTCAATTTATCTTCAATTGAAAATGTAGTATAATATTAAAATTAAAACAGCCAGCACACTCGCTTGTTCGCCTTTCACCGTCTACTTAGTGACTTGGTACATAAAACTCCTATCGAACAAAAACCCTTCTATACACATCCCCCAAGATGACGAGTTTCAACTGAACTTTTGTACCGAATTGAAACAATTTGGAAACGCTTAAAACCTTATTAAGAACACAATCATGTTGGAATAACGACGAGTTTGTTAGTATTTTTACTGTTCTTATGCTTCTTAAGCTTCCATTTAAGGTGCCACCTTAGTTTTAATCATTCTCGTCAGTTAATACATTTCAGATGGATGAATTGATAGATTGTATAAGTATTGTTGTTAGTATTATGTTCATGTTAAGTATTGAATGTAGACTATCTTGGTTTGTAAACGAATGAGTAAATTGACTAATCTCTTTTTATATTTACAGGCCTATGTACGTGACAAATATCACTTATGCAGGAATAGAGGTGACCTTGTTGTTGAGAGAAGTTTAGCAAGGTACTTCACATGTGTGAAATATAATGGAGAATTCTTTCTTCACAAAACTGACTGCAGTTACGGTTGTTACTTTGAGCACTACTTCAAAAAGTGTGCTTGTGTTCAACATGCGAAAGTGGCCTTTGTTCTCAGAGGAAAATGTAAAGACAACACAATAGTACCTTCCAAAGTGGAACCAGATCTATATTTCTTATGTAGAAATAATTATACCTTGGCAATACGTTGTGATATTGATGCATTTTTCAGCAGAAAGTTGGGAAGATGTGAGTTGAAACCTGGTTACAGACCAAAGCCAGATCATGAACATCAACATCATCAATATCCACATCATAGATATCATAGTAGTACAGCTTTTCCAACTCATCCAACAAGAAAATCAAGCACAACTATTACAACTGAATCAACAACAACCACGACCACAGTACCGACCACAAAATCATTGAGTACTACATCTACTTCAACTTCTACAACAACCAGTTCAACTCCACTGCCTTCAACTGCATCACCAAGCACTACAACTACATCTCCAAGCACTACAACTGCATCTCCAAGCACTACAACTGCATCACCGAGCACAACAACTACATCTCCAAGCACAACAACTGAATCTCCAAGTACTACAACTGTATCTACAAGCACAACTGAATCTCCAAGCACAACAACTGAATCTCCAAGCACAACAACTGAATCTCCAAGCACTACAACTGCATCACCAAGCACATCTGAATCTCCAAGCACAACAACATCATCTCCAAGCACTACAACTGAATCTCCAAGCACTACAACTGTACCTCCAAGCACAACAACTGCATCCCCAAGCACAACAACATCACCAAGCACAACTGAATCTCCAAGCACAACAACCGCATCTCCAAGCACTACAACTGCATCTCCAAGCACTACAACTGCATCCCCAAACACGAAAACTACATCTCCAAGCACAACTGAATCTCCAAGCACTACAACTGTATCTCCAAGCACAACAACTGAATCTCCAAGCACTACAACTGCATCACCAAGCACATCTGAATCTCCAAGCACAACAACATCATCTCCAAGCACTACAACTGCATCTCCAAGCACTACAACTGTACCTCCAACCACAACAACTGCATCCCCCAGCACAACAACATCACCAAGCACAACTGAATCTCAAGCACAACAACTGCATCTCCAAGCACTACAAATGCATCTCCAAGCACTACAACTGCATCCCCAAACACGAAAACTACATCTCCAAGCACAACTGAATCTCCAAGCACATCAACTGTATCCCCAAGCACAACTGAATCTCCAAGCACAACAACTGAATCTCCAAGTACTACAACTGTATCTAAAAGCACAACTGAATCTCCAAGCACAACAACTGAATCTCCAAGCACTGTAACTGAATCTCCAAGCACTACAACTGCACCTCCAAGCACAACAACTGCATCCTCAAGCACAACAACTACATCTCCAAGCACAACTGAATCTCCAAGCACAACCACTGCATCTCCAAGCACTACAACTGCATCCTCAAGCACAACAACTGCATCTCCAAGCACTACAACTGCATCCCCAAGCACAACAACTACATCACCAAGCACAACAACTGCATCTCCAAGCACAACAGAATCTCCAAGCACTACAACTGCATCTCCAAGCACTACAACTGTATCTCCAAGCACAACAACATCATCCCCAAGCACAACAACTACATCTCCAAGCACAACTGAATCTCAAAGAACAAAAACTGCATCCCCAAGCACAAGTGAATCTCCAAGCACTACAACTGCATCACCAAGCACATCTGAATCTCCAAGCACTACAACTGAATCTCCAAGCACTACAACTGCATCACCAAGCACATCTGAATCTCAAAGCACAACATTGTCATCCCCAAGCACTACAACTGAATCTCCAAGCACTACAACTGTATCTCCAAGCACAACAACTGCATCCCAAAGCACAACAACTACATCACCAAGCACAACTAAATCTCTAAGCTCAACTGAATCTCCAAGCACAACAACTGAATCGCCAAGTACTACAACTGTATCTCCAAGCACAACTGAATCCCCAAGCACAACAACTGCATCTCCAAGCACTACAACTGTATCTCCTAGCACAACAACTGCATTCCCAAGCACAACAACTGCATCTCCAAGCACAACAACTGCATCTTCAAGCACAACAACTACATCTCCAAGCACAACAACTCCATCTCCAAGTACTACAACTGTATCTCCAAGCACAACTGAATCTCCAAGCACAACAACTACATCTCCAAGCACAACTGAATCTCCAAGCACTACAGAATATCAAAGCACAACAACTGCATCCCCAAGCACAACAACAACTACATCTCGAAGCACTACAACTGTATCTCCAAGCACAACTACTGAATCTCCAAGCACAACAACAGCATCTCCAAGCACAACTGAATCTTCAAGCACAACAACTGAATCTCCAAGCACTACAACTGTATCACCAAGCACTGCTGAATCTCTAAGTACAACAACTGAATCTCCAAGCACTACAACTGTATCTCTAAGAACAACAACTGCATCTCCAAGCACTATGCCTGCATCTACAAGTTCTAGCACAGCACCATCAAGCACTACGACTGAATCTTCAACCACTACAACTGTATTACCAAGTACTACACCAGAATCTTCAAGCACAACAACTGCATCTTCAAGTATTTCATCTGCATCTCCAAGCATTACAACCACAACTGTAAGTACTACAACTGAATCATCAACTGCATCCCCAAGCACTACAACTGAATTTGCTACTACAGCAATATCTCCTAGCACTACAACTGCATTCCAAAGCACTACAACTGCATCCCCTTCAACTACAACAGGAATGCCATCATCAACCACTGTTGAATTAACAACATCAGGTTCATCAACAACACCAGGTTCATCAACAGCCACATCAAGTACTGAATCAACATCAGGTTCATCAACCACATCAGGTTTATCTACAACCCTGGGTTCTTCAACATCAGTTGGCACATCACAATCAAGCACTGAATTAACAACAAAAGGTTCATCTACATCACTATCAAGTACAGAATCATCAACATCAATTAGTACATCATCAGGCACTGAAACAACAGGTTCTACAAGTGAATTGACAACAGAATACATACATTCAAACAATACTCCATACACTACTATTGTGCCTTCAAGTGCTACATCAAGTTCCACTGTGCAAACAACTATACTATCCTCATCAAGCACTACAAATGCAACTCCAAGCACTACATCTGAAACTGCAAGTACTACAACAGAATCACCAAGCACTACAACTGAAACTGCAAGTACAACAACAGCATCTACAAGCACTACATCTGAAACTGCAAGTACCACAACAGTATCACCAAGCACTACAACTGAAACAGCAAGTACTACAACTGAAACTGCTAGTACAACAACAGCATCTCCAAGCACTACATCTGAAACTGCAAGTACTACAACAGAATCACCAAGCACTACAACTGAAATGGCAAGTACAACAACAGGATCTACAAGCACTACATCTGAAACTGCAAGTACTACACCAGACCCACCAAGCACTACATCTGAAACTAAAAGTACACCAACAGCATTTCCCAGCACTACATCTGAAACTGCAAGTACTACAAGAGAATCATCAAGTACTACAACTGAAACTGCAAGTACAACCACAGCATCTACAAGCGCTACATCTGAAACTGCAAGTACTACAACAGAATCACCAAGCACTACAACTGAAACTGCAAGTACAACAACAGCATCTCCAAGCACTACATCTGAAACTGCAAGTACTACAAGAGAATCATCAAGTACTACAACTGAAACTGCAAGTACAACATCAGCATCTCCAAGCACTACAACTGCATCTCAAAGCACTACAACTGAAACAGCAAGTACTATGACTGAAACTGCAAGTACAACAACAGAATCACCAAGCACTACATCTGAAACTGCAAGTACTACAACAGAATCACCAAGCACTACAACTGAAACAGCAAGTACTACAACTGCATCCCCAAGTACTACAACCACATCTCCTAGTACAGCAAGCGCATCATCAAGTCAAACTAGTGCCAGCACCAGCATTACTGCATCAGGAAAGACATCTACTACAAAAGCATATTATTAGGTCCATACATGAACTAAAAAATCTAAGCCAACATGTTTATTATCTGTCGGCTTTTATTTCTTCTTTTGAAAGGGTTTCATTGCAGCTTTGGCCAGTGTATTTCAATCTTTACACTAGTAAGGAGTCGGTTTTTTATACTAAGTTACTTCCATGTTTATTTGTACACTTTTACTTTGTGACTCCCATATACTTTCCAAAGATACTATGACTCGCAATTCAATTTAGCTTGGCTAAGAATTTGTAGATCTAATCTAATAGAATAAATCAAGTAACTTCAGATGAATGAGTGTTGATGACTAGGTACTCATTGAATAATAGTAATAAGCTAGCTTGGCTAAGAATTTGTAAATCTATTCTAATAAAATGAATGAAGCAAAATTGGATGAATAAGTGTTGACTACTCACTGAATAATGGTAATAAGCTAGAAGTTTATACAAGAAAAGCATTAATTAGACTACTACAGCTACAGCCCAGGTTAGGAGAGACCGAGAATAATAATATGGAATAATTTGTATTTTGACTCATGAGCGTCATTTCCGCTTCTAAACTGTGGTGGCATCACCAATAATGGTAATAATAATGGAATAATGGTAATAAGCTAGAAGTTTATACAAGAAAAGCATTAATTAGACTACTACAGCTACAGCCCAGGTTAGGAGAGACCGAGAATAATAATATGGAATAATTTGTATTTTGACTCATGAGCGTCATTTCCGCTTCTAAACTGTGGTGGCAAAGTCTGCCAGGGATCTGGGTGGCTTGGGGGGTATCACCAAGGCTACACTAGATGAACAGGCCTTGCTCCTCCCCCACCACTTTAGGTGACACGTCACAAGAGAAGGCTGCCGCTTCCCATACTTGATATACTGAAATACACGTGGGAAATCCCATTCAACCTGCTTCAATCCTTACTTTGTCGATACATGTATTTGTTCATGGCAATAAAAAACTTTGAATCTGAATGTTCATAAACAGTGGTCTGACTTACATTCATAGGTGGCTATATATGTCATAAACTGTTAAAGTGTAGAATGTGAAGAATAATTTTCTTATATTTGACAACAATTATACGCTCTTAAATCAAACCATCTTTCATGTTATTTTTCGGCTATAAATAGAGGAAATCTAAAATACCCATCAAATAGTATATTGAATTTGTTGATTACCGGTTGATGGTTTTCAAAGTGATGTTGAGTAAGAGGTATATATATTCATTTTTGATTGATCAACGGTTCAAAGCGTATCTAATTCTAAATTCCGCCGCTAGGTGGCAGCAGTTACTAAGTGATGTTATTATTCTTGTTAAAAATGGTTTTCAATAATAGACACGCCTCTTTGCTCCGCCTACTCTCTCTTCTGATTTGTTGATAGTTAAAAGCGTATCTAATTCTAAATTCCGCCGGTAGGTGGCAGCAGTTACTGGGTGATGTTATTATTCTTGTTTAAAATGGTTTCCAATAGACACGCCTCTTTGCTCCGCCTACTCTCTCTCCTGATTGGTCGACGGTTCAAAGCGCAAAGTGTAAAAGTCAGAGAAAGACTCTAATGAATGTTATTCTCAATGCCCTTGTCATAGACTAAGATGATTAATCCAGTCAAATGGTGTTTATAATGGGATTGAAGTGGAAAGTTTTGGTGTAATTGGTTTTTATGGCTTGTTTTATGTTTTTGATGTCGCTGGACACGAATCTGATGTTTGCCAACAAAAATTATTTCGGCAAAGCGCGGGAGGGGGGTACAATTTTCGGGTTTTTCCTTATCTTGATGAATATCGATCTTGGAGTAAAAAGCTTTATATACAAATTGAAGTAAACTAAATTTACTATAACTTCGTAATTTATAGTTTTGTCGTAAGTTTGCAGCAGCATAGCCTGTTCATCTAGTGTAGCCATGGGTATCACAGTGATGTGAAATGCACAGGAATCTATGATTTGGGGCTAATGGTTTAATATGGATAAATCAACAATTTCCATTATTGATTAGATTCGACATTCCATTTCACAGTTTAACGATTGTCTATTTTGGAAATTATTATTTTTTTAGAATTATAGAATTAAGAATTACACATAACAATAATGTATAATTTCAAATTTTTGAAAACTATTCACAATGTTAGGTGACAACTGTTTCATAGGTGACAGCCTTGGGTACAAATGCTGATGTACCGTGTACAAGGGGCGCTACAGCTTTCACTAGATAATTTGAGTAGGTAATTTTCATTTATACATTTGTTGATAGAATCAGTAAGTTAAGATACATGAAGATACATTATTATTAGCATATGGCTTTCATCGTTGGGGAGATCCATCGTTAGTTCAAACTTTCCGTATAACCGAACTTTCCCTTCTTGGGGAACATGGTGAACCATGTAGTGAAACGCAAGTATGATAGTTTTCTTGAAGGACGAATTAAAGTACAAATAAGAAATAAACGACACAATTACTTGAAAAGGTGAAATTTATGTTTCTGTATACATTTTTTTTATAATTATAATATTGTACAATGAAACATCCTAAAAATGTCAAAATTTAGGTACCAGTATATGAAGGGATGAGTATCAATCCATTCATTTTCATTTGTGGAAACATTCAATTCAGTCAGAGGAAACATAACTTTCAACTAATTTAACAATCAGGCAGTCATCTAACTAAAAACTCATTTATTTAAATTATTCACGGATTTGTTTTAAAATTCATCAATTTCATGTGTACATGACCCACATCTTTGAATAGGCTCTTTTAAATGACAATATAATATGCTGATCAAAGCATAAAGTAACACAAAGAAATTCGAAATAAACATAAGATTTTCCTATACTCTTGGTGTTTCACTATTTGAGAAACATTATTGAAATTCAATGATCTCATCGATCGTAATATTGAGATTTATCATTTAATATAACACTATTATTACACTCTATTAATCAAAATTTAATATATTCCTACATGATTTTCATTATTTTAAACGTTTCTTATCACTTATTAGAAATATTTTGAACTATTTTCGTGTGAGCTATGTTGCTATCCAGAGTGATCGACAGGGCGATCCACATAAAGGACCTAGCCTTTCTGGTCGAAGCGCACAGTTCCTGAATGCTGTTTCCAAGTTTGATTATATCATTGTCATCAGTGCGCTGACCGGGATGATGCATGAAATGCGGCTGCCGATCGGAGACGTTGGAGATTTCTTCGTGTCTATGCTGTTGCACCTTCTTGATAGCCAGCGACCACTGGTTCATTGTTTCTGAAACGCTGCGCGGCATTTTTTGATCAGTACCAATCGGCAGCCGGGCCCAACATGCACCAAATGCCGCCTCCGCCGATGATGCTCGACCACCACTTGCCGCCTCCGCATGCCATGCCGCCGCCCCCGCCGCCCTATCGACACAACGACATGTTTCCGATGGGCGAAGGTGGTCCGCAGATGTTCTTCCGCGGTGGCAGCGGTATGCGCCGCAACGGTCCCGCCAGCGAGCTGCACGTGAGCCTGGAACAGTGCTACGACCAGTTCAAGCAGCTGGAAAAGGAGCGCAAGAAGACCCAGGCCGAGCTGGCGCGCCACAATCTCGGCAAGAAGGTGTCGTCGGCCAATACCACCAGGTTGATAGCCAGCACCTTCTTGCTGATAGCCAGCGACCACTGGTTCATTGTTTTCGAAACGCTGCGCGGCATGTTTTGATCAGTACCAATCGGTAGCCGGGCCCAACATGCACCACTTGCCGCCCCCGCATGCCATGCCGCCGCCCTATCGACACAACAACATGTTTCTGATGGGCGAAGGTGGTCCGCAGATGTTCTACCGCGGTGGCAGCGGTATGCGCCGCAACGGTCCTGCCAGCGAGCTGCACGAGAGCTTGGAACAGTGCTACGACCAGTTCAAACAGCTGGAAAAGGAGCGCAAGAAGACCAAGGTGTCGTTAGCCAATACCACCAATACCTGGTGGTATTGGCCGTTGGCCGACGACACCTTCTTGCCGAGATTGTGGCGCGCCAGCTCGGCCTCGGTCTTCTTGCGCTCCTTTTCCAGCTGCTTGAACTGGTCGTAGCACTGTTCCAGGCTCACGTGCAGCTCGCTGGCGGGACCGTTGCGGCGCATACCGCTGCCACCGCGGAAGAACATCTGCGGACCACCTTCGCCCATTGGAAACATGTCGTTGTGTCGATAGGGCGGCGGGGGCGGCGGCATAACATGCGGGGGCAGCAAGTGGTGGTCGAGCATCATCGGCAGAGGCGGCATTTGGTGCATGTTGGGCCCGGCTGCCGATTGGTACCAATCAAAAAAATGCCGCGCAGCGTTTTGGAAACAATGAACCAGTGGTCGCTGGCTATCAAGAAGGTGCAACAGCATAGACGCGAAGAAATCTCCAACGTCTCCAATCAGCAGCCACATTTCTTGCATCATCCCGGTCAGCGCACTGACGACAATGATATAATAAAACTTGGAAACAGCATTAAGGAACTGTGCGTTTCGACCAGAAAGGCTAGGTCCTTTATGTGGATCGCCCTGTCGATCACTCTGGATAGCAACATAGCTCACACGAAAATAGTTCAAATGGCGCCCCACGTTGGGCGCCATTGAACTATTTTCGTGTGTTCAAAAATTCAATGTAAAATTTTAAAATAACACATACACACACAGTACAATTACATAACACTTATTTCAAACACATTTATCCATTTGTTTGGAAAGTTGGAACTGAGCACATGGGCGGGAATATTTGGGGGAGTGAGGGAATTTTTGAGGGTGATGGCAGAACTACGAATAATATAAAAGAGCAGGGCATCCTGAGCTCTTACTCCTCATGATTTTGGAAGTGAAGTGTTGAAGTGCTGTAGTGGTGAAAAGTGACATTGAGTGTTTCCAGATACAGTCATCTCACAGGGAGCTGTCTGGGTAAAACTTTTGCTTATTATTTATTACTATTTTTCTCTAATTTCTGCCACATCCAAATCCCCACAAAGAAACCCCATTAGCCTGCCAAATTTGCTTAAAACAGTTCCAATATATACTACTTTTTTTTGATTTGCTAAACACATTTTTAAACACACTTACATACATATTTTCTTAGTTTCAAAAGTACAGTTTTGTCCATTTAAACTCTTCCAATAACAATTTTATTTCACTTTTTCACCCACACACCACATTATTTGTGTTTGGAAGGCTTCCCCATTTTATTCATCATTGTATTAACTTGTTTTATTACTGTATTATTTTGCTTTTATAGATTATTCTAAACTGATACACAATTGAATATAATTATCATTTTTGTAGATAAATTCCAATTTCTTGTAATTTGGGAAATTATTTGCTGATAAGTTACTTACTGTACATTCATTTAAATATAAAACTACATTTTGTATTTTCTTGAATTATTATTTGATTGGACAAAATACTTGTCAAGCATTTAATACAAAGTTAATTTTCTTTTCATACTATTTTATTGTAAATAAATTCATAATTAATTTGTCCCTGATCTTTCATTTGATAGCCCTATCCACGTCCCTGAGTCTTTACTTTCTTTCTTTTAGTTTAACTATTTGATTATCTTTGTGTGACAGAGTGTTTAATGTTTTGTGTTTGAGTGGACCAGGAGAGTTCTGAGCTTGGCTAGCTTACCCCCACTTGAATACAGAATATTAACATTTCTGATAGTATTTGGTACCGACACAGGTCGCTGCCGGTACTGTAATACTTAGTGTTAAGCCTTTCTTTTATTATCTATTATTTGATTTACTTGTGTCAAATTGACAAGAACATTGATATCGATTTATTGTATCAATCATATAGTGATTGATTGGCGCCGGGCAATACAAAGAAATAATAGGGAAGGGAATTAGAATCCCTCTCTATTAATATTAATTTAATTAATTACATTGAGTTTTTGAACACACGAAAATAGTTCAATTTCAATAAACTACAAAGTAGATAAAAATTTACCTCGAATTCCATTACTAAATTGCCAATTCATCGAAAACTATGAAAAAATATTTCGCAAACAATATCTGACAAATTCGTATGCGGCGAATGGTATTAATTCATACGTTGCGCACATGAATATCAACATAAATTTGAATGAGTTTATGAAGTTGGAGATTTTAGTTTTAAAAAGAATTAAATGAAAGATTGCGTGACTGTTCTATTTATTACTATTTCTGAATATGTGATAGTTGATACGATATTTTCATGAAATAGTAAGATTGTTGAATTGATTTTCATAAAATTTCATTTTATGAAAAATAAAATTGAATAATATATATAATAGCAAATGAACAAATCGGGTAAGTGTTATCCTATCACAATAACAGAATAAAGAACTTACACGTGAAATATTAAAGCATAGTTCTTCGAGATACGCTATTTTAGTCAATTGGAGATTTAAATTTTCAATTCATAATAATTGTAGCTAATTCAATTGACTTATACTTTTCATCATAACTCTGAATACATTATTTATCTTAATCACCGAAATACATCTTAATAAATTGTAACAAGAATCTAGGATATTATATTAATAGTTTAAGTAGATAAAAACAGAAACACAATCTACAATAACACACTTATTATATGTGTTATTGTATTCACACATCTCTAATACAAAAATTATTAAAATTATAAAATTTACCGGAATTATAAAAATTAACCACTACTAGAGATCACAAAACTATTCCTACCTAGTTGAAATCAACTTTGTGCTGAATTATAATACATTGAAAAATACATTTGAAGATACTAGAGGCAGTGAAATAAAGCTACTATGCGACGGCTCAACTCATAATATTATATCGTGTTAACACTAGATTGATGATAGTCTTTCAATTAAGAACATCATTATATTGCATTATGAAGAATGGAGAGAGCACAAGAATTATTGAAATATACATTATTACCGATTAATTTCGATAGAAGACTAAAATCACATACTTCAACTCAACTCTTATTATTATTATTCAATACATCTTGGAGTATTCCGATAACTCCCATCTGATAAGAGTTGTCTACTTATCTATTCGTGTACGAGAGATCTCGTATTTGACTAAATTTACACACATACATACTTGTGTCAATGTAAATTTTGTCTAAATTTACAAAACACGTACACACTCAAACACACGTTTTCACTCAAACCTAGTGCAACAATTCAATACTAATCATAACAACAACAACCACCTTGGATTCACTTACAGTACAAATATTATTATAATACTGTACTTTAAAACATGGCATACTACATAGTAAACAGGATTAAGTGTACACTTGTTTTTTTTTCCTCGTCAAAAACAGTCTTTGCAAATTATACAATTTGATGAGTTGGTGAGACCAAAAAATCATTCCATCATCTTCAGGTCTATCAGTGAACATAGTCTATCGACAGAAGAAATTTTATAATTGGTGTTGTACAGCTTTATTACTCGAGACGCTTCACACAGAGCATAACCCATTCCTGTGAAGAGTACTGAATAATTTCTCCCCTAATCGTGGTTGAGTAATTTATTTCTATGTTGACAATGAAACTGTGGTCATATTTCAGAACTAAGTTAGGAACATAACAAGCGGAACGTATCTATGTTCTCATGAAAATTTAAAAAACAAATTCTAATTACATAGATTAAGTAGAGTTAGAATATTTGATCTAACTCTGAAATAAAATCACAATGTACACTCACAAACTGATTACTTAATACTGTAATGCAATAGTAAAATAAATTCAAATTATTATTCTGTTACTGAATATTTTGTATTAATAATAATTCACTGGATAATTTATAGCAAAAAATTTATAAAATTGATAATAGTAAAAACCCAAACGTACTGTTCTCTGAAAGTAGGTATCCAAGAATGATACCATTACCAAGTTGACCTCATTCCAATTCAACTGTGCAGAATAAAAAAAACTTATAATGAAATGAACTACGTAGATGCTAATACGTATTTATAAGATATCCGAATTTAAAGAAATTCAAAGAGCGAGGTATATTATACTTCTAGTCTCATTGTCGAGAGACGAATATTAAAAAGTAGAGTTGAAAAAGTTCAATTCTATTATGAGTTGACAGAATTTCAATTCTATCATTGTATTTCAAAAGAATTCAATGTTTTCTTTACCAACAACCAGATTTAAATTTCATTCCTATATTTTTTATTGCATTCTAGATAAAAATTCAATTCCTGTGCCGTACGATTAATATTGCCAATAATATTCTATGAAATACAGTATTCCAATTCTCCAATCAAGATAATAGTTGTGGACTGATTGAAATTTTTATTAGTCTATAAGCATATTTTCTATTTATATTAATAATTTAAAATCTTGTTCAAAATAAAAACAATACAGTGCAACTTGATTTCAACACCATTCAAGGGCAAAATTCTTATCGACTATATCAAGAAAATGACACAAAGTAGGATATAATACTGACATGAGGAAACTTATTTATTTCGATTATACAGGTTTAGATAACAGCTACATAGTTATTTTTCAAATCCACAAAAGATTCAAAATTATGGAAATACTGTATAGAGTTTAGAATTTAATAGATCTACTGTATGTAAGAGCTATGAAATAAAGAATTTACAATTAAAGAAGGGTTATAGTTTTTTCAGTCTTAACTCGAGCTACCATAAACATACAAGATTGTCATCAAAAATTCAGTTGAAAAAAATGCTGGTAAGATAATACTAGATTGTTGATCTGTGTTACAGTACAGCCATAGCCTTAATAAGCAAGTTGTACAAAATTATAAAGCTGATAATTATTATAACAACTATGGTACGTCTTACAATGTTGGATATGTAATTTATATGTTAGATAAACAATATATATTTATATTCTTTATGTATTATGGAATTTATATTCTACACAGTGAACAATTGGAATGAGGTATTTGAAGGTTATATTGATAATAAATGAGATATAATTCTACTTATAAAATAATTGCTACTGACAGCTTCTACTTAAAATCAGTCATAGATAAATCATACCTTAATTGCTGAAGATTATTATCAAATAATTATAATACTAAATTAGGTCGTGTTAATAAAAACTGGAGACTAGAACAGAAATGCATCTGGAATTACAATGACAGATTATATCTAAGAAGATGGAAAATTATCGGAAATCAACCACTTGTCTTCTAATGGGCTGCACCCGTACATGTACTGTCATACACATAGGAATATTGATGCAGCCTTTATTCTTAATATCACCCTTTTTCTTTGAGTCCCAAACACAAAATAATTTGTGGCTTTTTCGACTAGATTGCAGAACTGAGCAATCCATAATAAAAGTCGTAATAAACATGATAATAATAACAACAACAACAATACTATAGAAAACAGTTTCGATAGATATAAACACCATCTCAGACACAAAACATTTGCCATCGAATGTACGTCAAGTGATGAGTTACCTATCAAAATAAACAATGTATGTACATTGAAACATAATTCAATGCAACCAAATGCCAGTTTATTTTTATGCCTAAACGCTCTACAAAAGTACTCAAGAACCGTCAACTCCAAGGAAACAAGGTAAAAAGTTCTACGGTTGGGCGAGTGTCAGGACATTAGGATGAGATGAGATTCTGGCAACAGGTCGTGTCATCAATGAAACCTGAATTGGCGCGAAGGCTTTAAGCTGACGTAGTTCTTCTTCATGTTTTCCTCATCATCTTTCTTCACCTCAGTGAACCTCTCACCCTTCATTGAAACTATCTTGTTATCTCTGTAGCGCACCAATTTCTTTGGCTCCTATAACATAAATATGTTATAAGATAGGAGACAAATAGAGAAAAAATTGAGTAATCTCAATGATGAAAGGCGAAAAATATTGATAAGTACTCTTATACAAGCAGAAAAATAGCACTCTACAATGTAATGGGTGAGGATGTGCTGTTTCAAAACAACTTTAACACACTTTTCAAGAGCTGGGATGTGTTGTTTTTATTGTGGGATTGGCCATTGATATGATAGACCAAATATTAAAATCAGATAATTATTATTTATTAATTCATTTATTGATATCAGATTCATTGATCTGATACAGCAAATAATTATTATTTTATTAATTCATCTATTGATACAGACACAAGTCCTAAAAATATTATTTAGGAGAGAAAGAATTTAGGTTATGTTCTCACACTTCAACATAGAAATGAAGCGTAATAATAATTGTTAATTATGTTAATTAAGTAATAATTATGTTAATCCCATAAATGAATGGAACCCACTAAACGTAAATTAACCACACAAAAACCATACAAGAATAAAAAAATATATGTTATATTTTCAAAACCTTATCGATTATCCTATCGAGTCGTCACATGATTGGTTAAAGCATTTGTTTTTCAAGAATGATAAAAATAGGGGCCAAAAACCTAATTTGGCGAGTAAATAATGCATTTGTAATTGGGGCCTAAGTATTAAGAAAGGAAATAAAACATAGGCTGATAGAGCATTATGGATATTTTTGAAGGTCACGCACATATTTAAATGTCGAATCACTCCAGTAAGGACGCATTCAATTGAAGCCTGTATAATCTTATTTTGTATTTGTAATGTATTCCATTCGAGTTTAATTGCTAGATACTGTTGATTTAACGTTTGATAAATATTCAACAAGAATACAGCACATATAAGAATTATTGAAGAGGAATAAAGTTTTCTTTTTTCAACTTGGAAAATCAGACAGAACTCGAACACAAAAACCCAAATCATTCATCAGCAAAACCTATAGTCTAAATATTTAGACACTTTAAACCAAAGTGTCTACAAAAAATAACTAACTTGATAAAAGAATACAATAAATGGGTAGGATGACATAAACATGGACGAGGGAAGAGATAGCATAATCATTTTTATAACAACAAATTCCTTTTCTTTCTGTATCACACAGTAGTAAGCTACTATTCATTTTATTCAATATTTATAATTCCTTCAACACTCCAAAATATTGGATGTTTGTTTTAGGGAGAAGTGTGTGATCACTTGGGCGGAAGCAGGACCGAGGATTTATTTCTGGGGATGGTTCGAATCTCGATACAAGACTTGGTATCGAACCAGTGATATCGATACCAGATCAATATTCTAATAAAAATCAACTGCCACGATTACTGTGACAATGTTCATTATGAATTCGAATTCATTTAAAATTACTAAATTGAATAGTAATTAAAATAATGGGAAGAAGAAACTTACGGATTTTGGAGCAACCGGTCTGTGTTCACGAATGTCATCGTCTTTGTCGACAAAACTATAGCGAGCTATAATTCGAGATTTGAGCTCTTGGTCATCAACCACTGATTTCTGATGTGTACTAGCAGACTGCAAAAAAACAGGAAATTGAAAAAGGATGAGTAAAATATCAAGAATTAATTAGAAATGTATTGTTGCTAACTTATCAATCTAAAAACGAGCTACATGTTATCAAACATACTAAAATGATCAAGAATAATATAATAATTCACATATATAAAGCTGGAGGCGCCAATAATAAAAATTGATGTGAAAATAAGCTGAAAATCGTTTGTTAAGCTATTTTCCACGTTTGTTTCGCCTCAGTTAGTTCAGAAAATGAAAAATAAGGTGGGCCTAGCTTCACACCAGCACTTGCTGGTGTTTAGCTGGTGTAAACTTGTTTAGCTATTGAGCTTTGGTCTTTTGGAGCTTTGTCAGTTGTATTTGTTGGTTATGAAGACGGATTTTACTTGAAAAGTTGGTCTTGATTTTGATGTGTAAAACAACCCCTACCTATATTCTCAGTGTTATAGAACGCTCTTAATATTTCAATATTAAAATAAGGATGAATAAAATTTGTTCATTGATACAATCACAATTTTGTACTATGGATAAAACTGTATAATTATGAATTGTGAGTTTTTGTATTTAATTTATTGTATTATACATAGAAAATTTGAATTACCTGGAGAACTCCGGTGGATGGAGTCAGGCTTTGTCCAGCTTCTTGTCTGTGAAGCACAATTTGAGCAGCGCGAGCGATGTCTCCATTAGCAATGGTCAAGCAATGGCGAACCTCCAACGCACAAACTGATGGAAACATTTCACACAACAGTTGTGCCTGTCTGTTCATACCATTTGAATCCTGTAAGCACAAAAATCGTATTAATTTCAGTCATCGTAATTTCACTCTGAATATTCATTTCTCCTGAAATCAATATGAGAAGTGGGGATTCCTGTCACTAGCATTAATACTTGTAGCTAAAATAGCATGAATGCGAAGGAAAAGTATGAGATGCGCACAAAAAGTATTACTGCTGTCAATAAAATTCGTGAGTTAGAATTCAGAATAAAGACTAACAGGTAATTGTACAAGTAAATTAAATTTAATCTGCGTAGAATGACGTCATTCTAAGGAGAAAAATGTAGTTAGGTTACACAGAGGACAATTACAGTAGATAAGTCCGATTAGGCTATCTGGCGTAAGATATATTTAACCATCATCTCCAAGAATTGAATCCCACCAACTGCCGTTAGCTCACATTTTATAGTTTATTAATATTGTATCAGAACACGGAACTACAACTTCGGCAAACCTTTTGAACTGAATAAAATCTAGCCTATTATATAAAAATAATAATATTGATTAGTCAAATATTGATAAAAATAAATCGCAATGAGTCATGCTGAGTAATTTTTTTCTTAATTTCAGAATCAGCTGTAGATGAAATTAGAATAAAGCCATATTGTGCCCAGTCGACAACGTAATAGCTAATGGTCCACTGTGCAAAGTTAGACGCAGGTTAGAAAGTGGAAATTAACCTCCCTGTTTAATTGACTTTTGTGCAACTATCTGTAAGACTTGCACACATTTTCAACAAAAGACAATTCAGTCAAGGTGTTTGTAATTGTTATATGAATCATTTGAAAAGATGTAGGCTCTGTAAAAAGTGCTTTTTGATGTTTTTGTTCCTGTACTTACATAATATTATCGATATTATTTATACATTTCAGCAAATTAGAATATTATTGTACATTATATTGACCGTTTGTTAGAATACTGGCCTAATTATTTAATACCGTATTGTTTTATTCTTCAGCTAAATTTAATCTTTAATTGTTTATAGGCTAGCCAAATAATGTAACCAAATAATAAAATGAATTATCTCTGCTATTAGTATTAAAAAAATGGGTGTTAGTAATACAGTAGGCTGTAGGAGTTTAATAAGAAGTTATTTGTTATCTCTTTTATTAATTCAATCAAAGTGGAAGGAGATCCATTTATTTTTATTTCTGTACTGTTACAAGATAAGACGCGGTGCATCGATAGCTCTACAACTTGTTTACAAAGTTTGGTGAAATGCGCCTATTTTTAATCTGTAGGAAGAACTATACTTGTAAAATATTTAGCTAATAATCAAAATTATTATCATGGGCTGTTCTTTTCAAGGCAGATAAGGCATCACTGTATTATTGAGTAAATTATTTCAACTCGACTGACGGCCTCGGCCAAGTCTATGATGATTTCTGTTTGCAAAATGTACGGTACTTAGAATTATTATGTCGTCTAAGGAAAATTTTATAAAAATTTATTCTGTACAATATTATTATGTATGTTTGTTTTGATTCGAATAAATCATCTATCTATCTACTTACATCTGGATTGTAGAAGTCTCCGCTGCTGTCTGAACTATAGCTGCCATCCGAGGTTTCCGACAACAAATGTTTGCGATTGGTTTTGCAGAGAGGATTATTTTCGACACTTGTGCTGCTACATTCTGACATCGAATTTATAGAGCGTTGTGAAACGGACACTGGCAGAAGCATTTCAGACAGTTCGAAGTCCAAATGATTCTCTTCTGAAAAAAAACCCAACTGTATTAAACAACTCACCCTACTGAATGAATCTTAACAGGAAACTTAGAATGTATTGAATACCATGATACATATAACTATAATCTACACAAAAAAAGGAAATTAATCTGCCTAATCTTAACAATTCCTTTAAAGTATACAATCTGTACGGTATAAATTATTTTAGTATCAACCTGAGCCTACTGAAAACTTGATCTCAATTCAAATCCGTAAATATTATATTAAAGGAAAAAAAGGCAATACACATACTGTAAAACGAGAACAAGATTTCAAGCCTGAGGTTACCCAAGTTTTTTGGGTCGAATTTGAACAGTTTTCAGGTATTTTAGTATGAATTGCTATGACGTTTATCATCGTAAACAAGGTAAATAGATTATTAGGTACTATTATTTTGTGATTTATTGATGATTGATATTGGATAGTTATTTTTCAGGTCTATTGATTAAATTATTGTAGTTTATTGATAGTTATAAATATTGATTATTGATTAATTTGTTGTGATTTATTGATGATTGATATTGAATAATTATTGTTCAGGTCTATTGATTAATTTATTGTAGTTTATTGATAATATATTATTTGATGATATATTAATTGAATAATTATTGATTTCAAGTTTTCTAAAATTGTTAAAATCTTATATTTAATTTCATTCTCATTCATTTGACATACTTTTGTTAGTATTTTTGATTCATTTGATTTTTTATTTCTCATTATTTCACTTACATTACATTTCTTGTTCTTTACATTTCTTCATACTTTATTCTTAAAATACATTTTTTGATTGTATAGTGTATGATTGTAATGTGTGAAGGAGGCAAAATGGGTTTTTACCTGTTGCCTCCATGAATAAAATTATTTAAAATTATTTATTTATTATTAATATTAGTCCTGTTTAAAATTATTTCTCTCACTGTGAAAGAAGTTTCTGTTCTTTTAATTTTTAGTTACTTTGTTTTTTGATGACTGTATTTTAATCTATCGAATTAATTTTTCATCATATAAGTATGATATGTTCAATCAGAGATTTGCTTGGTTTAATGCAATTAAGTATACCTGGGTGTACCAGAACTAAGGAGAAGGAAAGATATTTTTTCATATGAAACCGTATTCAAATTAGCATTGATCCTTATAGTTGAATAGAATACGAGATAATATTCATGCAACCTGAATAGTGATCAAGATGACTTTAAGTAATAAAGTAATTTTCAAAATAAATGCATAGAAAGTTTATCAATTTGAGTAGTAAAATATGGGGGGAAATAGTTTTTTGTGGGCCAGTGGCATCACACGATTAGCTGTTTGAAGTATAGCAGGATCCTTTTAACTTGTCAGAAATCAGCTGTTTCGGTAATAATTAAACAGTGATTTCGACACAATAATCAAAAGGCTTAAAAGTCTTAAAGACCTTTAAAGTCTTTAAAAGATCTTTTTAAAGAAGACCTTTCAAAGAATAACTTTTTAAAAGGCCTTTTCAATAATCTGCGAGATTCAGCATTTGTAGGTTAACTATTGTGATATTGCTAGTCGATCATATGTTTTCTGACAAGTTAAAAGGATCCTGCTATAATTTGAAAGTGCACATCATTCTAATGAGAACTTTCTTGCACTCAATTTATCTGGGTAGAGACAGTCGCATCAAATGAGTACCTCAAAATACGAAATTTTCCAAGAAAGAAAAACTTTCTGACAATAAAACTAACTGATTCTCCCGGTAGTGAATTTTCTAGTAACGGGCAAAGTATTTTCATATATACTGATCAATATTTCTTCAAGGTTCTCATTTGCGCGCGTATCTCTGCTCTTATCTACACTTACTATTACTTTTCTTTTGACGTAGCGTAGCTTCCAACTCAAACATCCACATGCAGACGTCTGGCAATCCAATGGTCGAGAATTGTGGAAAGTAAGCAGCCATCATTTCACAGAAGCCTTCTGCGTCAAAAGCCTCTTCCACTTCTCCACTCTGTTCACTACCCAAATCTTCTAGAATGCTCACAACATAACTGAGCACTATTTCATCAATTGAGCTGCGAAAATAAAACACACCAACTTAAATTTCTCAATTCATTACGAACTGCTTTGTAAATATTACACGCAGTTATATTCAACTAATACTGAATACAAATAACAACTAATACTATTTTTATATCAATTCAATCAATTATATCAATAGCAAATCAATTTTTATAATCACCATTCACATGGAAATCTACTAATTTAAACTGAAGTATGTTTTCCGAATCTGAATGTTTAATTGTTAATATTCACATAAATTACACAATTATTCACACACTGTCAGAGTGTTATCCTACAATTGAAGATTCAACTTATAATATTACTTATAATTATTGATAAAAATTTATTGATGAGACTGTCAATGTTACAAATAATAAAAATTAATCATAAAAATGGTAAAAAAGAATAATTATTATTTATTCACAAAGATTAGCCTAAATTGAAATGGCACAAAAGCCTTCCTCCAAAATATTTGGATAGAAAATTTGAAAAACGTTCAAAAACGCTATTAAAAATATTGAAATTTCACACTTGACCTTGCAATTTTAAATCAATCTAATGCTGTGACTGTTGAAAATGGAATGATGATTAATAAAAATCAATAATCCAGACGGACAATACTAATGAATATACTTTAAATACTTTTATACTGATAATGAATTTATTCTCCGGCCAAGATTTTATTATAAAGACTCCTCAATAATAGCTCTCGGCTTGTGCGGTTTTTTATGCTGAGGGTGATGCCCATATGCGCTCTAGGCTTGTGCGTGGGTAATGACAGAGGTGATGAGATATGACGACTACTTGCCATCAAGAATAGGTTTTTGTTTTCAGATCAAATAAATTTAATTTGAAATAAATTAATAAATCAGTGATGTAAATTTGTCGAAAAAAGAAAGAGTTCTGAATTTTTAATCGAAAATTAAGTTATTGCTTAAATTTTATATTTGGTTTCTTCAGGAAGAGTTCCCAAATATTCTGATGCACATCCTTGAAATAATAACTGTTAAATAAAACAACTCAGGGTTGCCTTCATCGATCTGTTTTGATATTTCATGAATATGGTTAACAAACTTGATATGATTTTTCTAAATATCGTTCATGAATCATACAAATATAAAGTTCCTCAGATAATCTCAAAATTCCTCTAAATTAAAAACTTTATAGACAGTAAACAAACTAATTTTTTTACACGAAAATCATTAAAGTATGTGTTGTACAAAGTTTGTCAGTCGAAACAGCTCTATACTAACAGATAAGATGTATTTACATTAAAGGAATGGAATGCGCGCTTCCTCTTTAGAACAATTAGTGTATCGTTGGAATCTTCGTCCAATTATTTAGAAGGTAAATAGAAGTAGGGCGATAATACATTGTTCATCGCTATAGACGGAAAAATTATATGAATTATTCAAAACCAAACACGGCTATGATCGTTACATGCGATTCGATGCAATATACTATGTTGGGAGGGATTTGTACTGTTGTACTGTATGATAATAATTCAATAATGTGAGAGAATTGAGAGACAATTGAAAGATTTGAAGATTACCTTATTTGTGCACTGGGAATATGCTTCCTTAGAAATTTGAATAGGGATTGCTTCACAAAATCTTCTTTATCAGCAATTGACGGACTGCTCATTCTGGAAGTAAAATACAAAAAATAACTATAATATTGCCATAGAAAATTAATTATTAATTCATTGTGCCAGAAGACAAAAACAAAATAGAATAAAAATTTATTTGTAACACCAGAAAAAAATATATGCTTTACTTGTGACATTGAAAGTTTGCAAACACTTAGAATTTAGTTTCAGAGCATTGTGACAATCATGGTAATTGTAAATAAGTTCTGAATTAAGAATAATTTACAAATTAAATTAATGTATTCAATACACTCAACTTACAATTAATTTATTCGATACTAACTTAATTAATGCAATATACATACTTTTATGAACCATATATTTTAAATCAATTACAATAGGCCTGAATTCAAATACTCAGATATTATTCCAACATTTTGCAGTAACACCCACGACAAAGTATGTTTATAAAATGCATGCTGATAAATGTGACCGATGAAATTCTGATAAAATACCGATGTTTAAGCTAACACCACAAGTACAACAAAGCATCTACTCGTTTTTCGATTAGGTGTAGTAGAGCCTCTCTATTCGAATTGAATTTTATTGCCAAAAATAAAAATATTGTTTTGTAGTGATGTTTGTCACCGTTTCAAGCTGTATTTAGAATGAATAATAAACAATAAATATGTTTTATCCAAACCCCAAAGAGAACAGAAACGGAAAACACAGTTCAAACAAATGAAGATAGGTAAAGAAATTAGTTGGTGATCAATAATGGTTCAACTGACTCAATTGTAGCTCTAGTAGGCTTATAACAATTTTTAAAAAAACCACCAACATTGGTTGTATTTTCCTGTTCATAAACATTTTGTAGCATGACTAATTGACTATGTTACATTGACTACAACCATCAAAAAACAAGAACATGCCGGTAAATCAGCAATAACAAACTTGAGTAATCAATCATAAAAATAATTTTATTCTGTATTTACATCAATTCTGCAGTAGAATAATTCTCTCTCGATTTTCGAAATACTATTTCAATGTTTACCCACACTCAAAATTATTTTAATTTTCGATGCTCAAAACTGAATGCTTGAATTGTTGAGTATTAAATTCATTTTTGTGAATGAAAAATCTTTTTCAAATAAAATCTTGAATAATGATAAGCATAATAATTTATTGTTGTAACAAAAATTGAAGGAGATAATTGAGGAAGGAATACGCAGAATATTATTGGGTTTTATTTATACTGATTTAATCATTCTGAAAATAGGGATCTCGACAACACAGACTATTTTGATTCAAGAATACAACTTTATTCTGACATAAAAGTCATACGGTATTTAACAGAAATATCAGAGTAGAATTCTGGTTGATAATGCTCTAAGAATAGAAACTGGAAACATAACTAATAATAATAGGTAACATCAAACTAAGAAATTATTTTGCTATACCAAGAGTGTATTGATTTATACAATTTTTGCGAATTGGAATTCTAACAGAGAATTTAAATAAGTATAAGTGATTCAAGTCCTATTATATAGAGGAAAACATGTAGTTTCAAATTTATGAGTAAACTTACCTTTCAAATTGCAAAAGAAAATTTAGAAGATAAAGGTAAATGTTTGAATCGCAAACCTTTTTACAAGATCTCGATTTGTTTATACTGTAACAGAGGGGTCGTAGAATCATAATAAGCTAAATGCAAGAGCATAGAGTAGGTAGTAGAAATTTAGAAGGCTTAGGCGAAAAATGTCCATTAGTCTTGTAGTTCTAAGCATAATTAATAAATATAAAACGTAAAAAACTTATTAACTGAAAATAAAAGAATAATAATCATTTTAAGGGGTCATTTGAAATCCAATACAATTCCATTTCTCACATTACCGTATTGTTGATTTGAGACTTCTCTATATTTGTGCTTCTCTCAAAGCTCTAGACTTTCGAAAATGGCGGTATTATTTGAACGTATAAATATTGATGAACAACAATTTTTTGTTTCAAATAGAATCGTTTGTTAAACCTATCTACATTTGTTGAACCCCCTCTTGAAAAGCCCTTATTTTATTTACAGAATTGCTTTTTTTTCTACCGGTATTTTCAATATACTTTTAATTAACCCCACTTTGTGTCATTTTCTTGCATCCTGCCCTTCCCAGCATCATAGTTACGGAGTAGGCCTACTATCTACCTACTACTCAGGGTTTATACCGACGGAATTATATATGTTTTCCCAGAAATATGTATAATTATTTGCTTCTATAAACTTTTGTGCTTTTACTGTAATTTTTTGAGACCCCGTTCACTTTTCACTAGCAATAAGGCCGATTCAAGCTGACATGGATTTTAGGTACCGTACTTAGGCCTTTACTATTTATATTGACCATCACTATATATTGACCTCAAAAACAATCCTCATGACTCATAAGAATCAAATATACAATAAGGGCCTGGTCACATACATGTGGGGTTTCATTCTGTTCACTTCACTTCACTTTTAGGGCCTGGCCACACTCCTCCATACTTACTTCACTTACTCGCATAGTATATCTATGAGTAAGTGAAGTCAAGCAAAGGAGGAGTGTGGCCAAGCCCTAAGTGAAGAAAAAGGGAACTAAATCAAACCTCACACGTTCGTGACCAGGCTATTCATCTAAATGAATGGATTCATCATTTCAACCACTTATCGCCAGTTCAATATTAATTTTTAATATTTTTTTTATATTCATTAAGTGATCTGTATTCATTCAGAGGTTCATATTTATTCATTAAATGATCTGTATTCATAAATGATTCAATGCATAAAATGCCTTTGTTCTATTTGTATTTCATGTTATAGCTTCCAACTTTGTATTCTAATAATTAGAAAAATAATTATTTTTCATGAATAAACTTTGATTTGATTTGACTTCACTTCCTTCATTATGCTGGGTTGCATCAACCGCGATGAACTATTTCGAATAAGCTGATACCTACTTAATATAATATTAATGTGATCCTAAAAATTTAATCTCGCTTGGTGCAACCCAGCATGAGAGTCTTTAAAAAATTATACATGAGTAGTTTGATCACTTCAACATTTTTTGAGGTACTGCTGTGTACTATACATTCAAATTTGTAATGCTGTACTTCAATCTAATAGGCCCACACCTTAAATCTAAACATGCTTTGCACACGAATGGGTTGAAGATAAAATGGTATAAATATTTACTTAATATCACGAAGTCAATATTCATGACTAATCTAATAATCGAATCTTTTATGAGCTAATATATGAGGTCTATCTTTAAAAAGAAAAACAATTGGATTTTGAAAAAAATGAGTAAGAAGCATAAGAGTGGTTGAGTCAGAAACACAAGAGTGGGATCAGTAAATTAGGATACGAATCATAAATATGCAGTAATTTATTAAAAATAGATAAGTAATAACATGTACGCAACAAATAACAATGGAAATGAACCTGGCAGTTTATAATAGCAATTACCAATTGCACTAATTTCAGATCTAATCACAATAATAAAAAAAAGAGATTCGAATGACAATAAGTAGCCTACATGCGAAAAACTC
Source organism: Laodelphax striatellus (assembly GCA_017141395.1). Classification (NCBI taxonomy): domain Eukaryota; kingdom Metazoa; phylum Arthropoda; class Insecta; order Hemiptera; family Delphacidae; genus Laodelphax; species Laodelphax striatellus. The sequence continues at coordinate 13,081,346 of CM029544.1, read as the reverse complement.
CGAACTTAGTTTCAGGAATGGGATTATTTTGCATCGCTGCAGTCAAGCACAAGCTTAGTAGCTCTCTGGTATCAACTGGATCGATTACTCCATCATCCCATAATCTGTAAAAATTCAAAATTTTGTTGAAGAGCTTGATGTATGCTAATGCTTATTATACGATAATATTATTACCGCTATTTCAAAAAACACTTTTAAAGTAGAAAAACTTTACTTCACTTACATAGTGACAATCGTTTCGTCCTGGTGTTGGAAATCATCAGACTGATATTGTTTTTACTCAGTTGGATATCATCAGATATAATAGTGTTTCCAACTGAATAACACAATAGACTTTGTATTGTTTTTTATTCAGAAAAATCGTCAAGATCTAATCTCATAATGCATTCATAAGTTGACAATGGTAATGCATCTGAATAAGCTGTATCAAGCGAAAGAACACACAATGTATTAAGTACACTGTATAATATTTATAAGAAACTTGATCAACTATAACTCACAGTACAATATGATTCACTATTCTACACACTACTATTTCCTTATTTAAACGTACTTACCATAATATTCTTTCTATTCTACTGTATGAGATGATAATTATATTCATTGCCTTTTAAGCCATTACAGCTATTGGTTCATCAAAAGTCAAAAATGTAGACCAACAATATAATAATATTTAAAACAACTAAAATACAGCTTTTCAGTCTTTTAGTGAGATTACTCTACATTACAATTGGTTCTAAAAGTTCGAGGTACTCATAAAATTGGAATAGCATCTATTACTAGATTGTATTATATTGAAAACTATACGTTTTACGCCAATTAACATCATGATATCTCACCTTGCTGAAGCATAGTATGGTTTACTTTGCTCTTCAAATTGACCTTCAATTTTTGTCCTCAATTTGGTTTCTTCTTCAACTGGCCACTGAAAGAAATGTAAAATTCTATTTATTTGAGATCATTTATTCACTTCACAAGCTGGTACACCTTAGAATGAATTATGTCAAACTAAAATGACCAAGTTTCTTCGTCAGGTCCTACATATCTCCTATATCAATTTCAAATATTATTCCCATATACCAATCATCTGTTTCACATTACTTTGAAGAAAAATATGTATATATCCTACATCAATTTCAAATATTATTATCATATATCAATCATCTGTTTCATATTACTTTGAAGCAAAAGGCTTGTATAGAAGCAAAGGCTTGCAAGTATCAGTTACCGGTACAAGAAGGAATATTTTTAATAGTTTCAGGAGGCTGACGGGTACACTGGTGTAATGAATTTATAATAAAATTTAACTTAGTGGGGAAATGGACGCCTCAGAATCGAGATGAAAATACACATACGTTCAGTCAAGCAAATATACGTCAAACAACAAGCAAAAAATCTAATATATGAATCTTTATAATAATTGTAAATTAATTAAAGACAATTTGATGTAAATTACTTTTGTGGCATTTTTCAAACATTCCGGATTCAATTCTTATTGAAATTCACGATTTCGAATCATCTTATTCAATAACATCATGTTTAAATCTTGAACAGGAAATGAAGATAGAACAAACCTCCTTCTTGAGACTCTTTTTTTGGTCCTTAATTACTGATGTTAGAACACCAGCTGCTTGAGCACCTCCCATCACCGATATTCTTGCATTGGGCCACATGAACATGAAATTCGGACTGAAAAAAAATGAATCTTTCAATTTAAAATTATCAGATTTTAATGTAATCGCAAAAATTCAAATTAAAACTGTTCAAAACATTAAAGAAATAATCAGGAATTTCATTGTTTGAAGCTTGATGATTTAGTTAGACTCTCAGGGCCGCTTTCCCCAACGCTGCTTAAGCAATACATCTGGCTTAAGCCTCATTTGGAGAATAGGAAAAGTATAGAAAAAAATTGAGCGTCAGCTGTTATTACTTAAGCAGCGTTGGGGAAAGCGGCCCTCAATGATAAAAAATATATGCGATGTGAGTTTTCGAATTATTTAAAGTTTTTTATTTTATTTTTCAAATTAACTTAAGATAGGATTGTTGTTTTTCATTGATAAATGTATTATCTTCCCATTAATTCAAATACATAGTGAACAGTGTTAGCAAACTGACAGATAACATTAACTTCTTCTTTCCACTCACAGTTTCCACTTTCCACTCAAGTTTTCTTCACTTTTAAGTTGATAAATCTCCTCTTATTACCTTTTATAATCGATTCAATTGACTTGTTGAAAACTTTCAAATTTGATTATTCATTATATGAAGTAATGTAATTGAATTCTAACTGTCGGAGATTTGACTGAGTTGTACATTCTGAGGGTTGCATTTATGTAGGCATAGTGGTTTTTCAAAAATATTTTAAAACTTTTTCCAGCTATATAAATCTTCAAAGTCTTCTCCCACACTTGAAGACTGGTTTTTCACAGTTGACAAACACTTCGTAGATGTTTCTGATCTTGAACTGAATAATTTATATTTAGAAAATTGACTGAAGCTTCTTGAATCTTTACCTATAGGCTCTACCACACATTCCAAAGTTTCCTGCACCATATGATCCTCCTATGATCACTGTGAGTTTTGGAACTTTGGCGTTAGAAACAGCAGTTACCATTTTTGCACCGTGTTTTGCAATACCTCCAGCTTCAGCTTCTCTTCCAATCATGAATCCTAGAGAGAATAAACATTCAACGAAGAGTAAGCGACAGAAAGACATCAAGATTCTCCAGTTTTTTTTTAATCAAATCACTTACATATAGTGAGAATTGAGTACCACATTCTAAAAAACCCTGGGTTGGAATAACAAGAGCTGCTGATCCATTTGAAATGACGTATTGAAAATTATTATTTTCAAACTAATAATTATGTTAAAAATTTCTGTTTTTCTATTAAATGATTTGTGTTCGTTGAAGAATTGACACAAACATTAATCAAGAATGAGCAATAAAATCATAGCACAATACACAATAAATGGTCAAGATTGATATACCAAGGGGCTCTGAAGACAAAAATTATCAAAAACGATATTACTCATCATTGCAAAATGCACAATAATTGGTCAAAATTGATATATCTAGGGGATCTAGAGACAAAAATATCAAATGTTGACCAACGTTACAGGTATCTTGGGAAACCGCAAAATCATGAAGTATTAAAATGATTTGGATTATTATTTTCAAGTTTAAAGTATGATGAATTTCAAACAATCAGACACCAAACTGATATTATTCCTTTACTTAATTAATTTTTCATTCCATCATTGCCAAGAGTTTAATGAACATCTGCCTTAACAAAGTTAAACTAGTCATCAAAGGATTTTATATACAGTAGTTATTCAAGCTACAGTTCCAAACTTGTCAATCGATAATTGTATTTACCTGTTATATTCTGCAGAAAAAGTAGAGGTATTTTCCTTTTAGCACATATTTCGATGAAGTGGGCTCCCTGCAAAAATTAGAGATTTTCATATAAGGTTATTATAATATGTGTTGACAAAAACATAAATATTGTGTTATCAAAACGTATTCCACCACCACTTTTGAGAGAGCTTGAGATGCTTTGGAAAAATTACAAATTCCATTAGAATAACGAGCAAAGCAGTTTAATCAATTTCAAATGGACTTCGCACATATGAGAAACATATATAACAAAAATTAATCATTTTTATTTTTAAATTAATAAAATGATTTGAGATCAAATTTATTGAAATTGCTTCCAATTTCTAATTACCTTCAATGCTGATTCTGGAAAGAGTACTCCATTGTTAGCAATAATCCCAATCAAGTCACCATATAAGCGAGCAAATCCTGTAACCAAGCTCTCACCATACTTTTCCTTGAATTCTGAAAATCGGGACCCATCCACGATTCTTGCTATTACCTATTAATAGAAAAATATTTGGAGATTATTAACAATATAACAATAATTAGAAATTAGAAATTAAATTACAATGCAAAAGGAACAACGTACATTCTATGTGGACTGGATATTGAAATACAGTACGAAATTAAAACTCTAAGATGTTATAAAATATCACTTTTTAGTAAATTGAAGATGGCACAATGATGCTGAAACATTTTTGTTATTTCCATTAATACATCCAGTGATATTTGACAACATCTTAGTGATAGATAGATAGAATAGATAGAATAGTGATAGATAGTGTTTTCATTATGTTTAAATATCACAACATCTCACCAGACACTGTGTCAGAAATACAGTACCATAAAAACATGAAAAATTAATTCTGATTTTTTGGCTAAGGTTGATATCCCTCAGTGACACTACCAGTGAAATTCATTGAATTTATGTTGAACTGTAAAATCTCTCAATAATTGAATTAGGTCATAAGTGTTTTCAAATTTCACTGAACTTACTTATTTGAATTACTTTCGTCTTAAGTGCAACTCCAAACTTACATCAGGGTTTTCATTAATATTAATAATATGTGACCATATCCAATTAACGATTCTTCGACATTTTTTAATGAAAGTATTCACTGATGCAGCATACAAAAACATGAGTAACTGGTACATGGATACCGGATTCAATTTTTAGGATTACCGAAATCAATTTAGTTCCACATTTTAAGCTGAAAAAACCCAAATGACTGTTCATGTACCAGTTTGTATGCTGCATCAGTGAATACTTTTATTTAAAAAATTTCGAAGAAGCGTTAATAATTAGATCTGGTCACATATTGTCAATTAATGAAAACCCTGATATAGGTTTGGAGTAAAGTTACTGACAAATCACTAAAAAAACTCAAGTTTGTGCGTTTGACATCAGTGTCTAGTAACGTTTGCTACTAATAATCTTCTAAGATATATATTTTCAGAATTCATTTCAGGTTTGGTTGTTATAGTCTGGCAACAGACAAAAGAACCTTCGCGCATCGTATCACTGAAGTGATACAGGATCACATAGTACCACTACTCTAGTGAGCGAGTGAGATAAACTGCTGCATTGCATAACGTGCGCTCTCTCTGCGCAGTAGAGTTCTTATTTTGGAGGCTCTTTTGTCTGTTGCCAGACTATAGCTATATTATTATTACCTGTTTCACATCAAAGCTAGTTTTAAGATTCGTACCAACCACACCATATAATTCATCAAGATCATATAATGGAGGTTCAGCTTTTTGTGACTTAGATGTGAATGGCGTAGTGTTATTGTTCACTTTACAAACTATATCACGCGCCAAAGCCAGTGCATGATGATCATTCAACGCATAATGGTCAGTCACACCGGAAATCCTGAAATGAAAAGACATGGTTGGATTTTAAAAATTACAAGAGTATACCGTACTTGACTTTTACTTGAATTTTCTTCATTTACATTTAAAGTAATTGCTGAAGGAATATATTTAATGTATCTTGAACCAAGTACAGTATTACTGAGATACTGATAGACTAATGCTCGGTTTCTTAGTCGTCCTTCAAAAATTTAGACAAGTTAAATTGTGTTATTGAAAGCTATAATTACATTTGGAGCATTAGATCTTGGATGATTTGAAGGAGTATATACACTGCATTCATCAGTCAGCAGCCTACTCAGTTTTTTCTCAATTGTTCATCATTTACATGTAAAATCATTCAAGGAGTAGCTGGTAGTCGTATATAATTTTTAATTATATTTTTAACAATTTTTTATTGAGATAAAAATATACAATGACCGGTTTCTCAGTCGTTCAGTAGAAATTTAGACAGGTTTAATGTTCCAGTAACCAGGAGTGATACAAATTTTCCTGAACTAATATAGTACTATTATTTTTTTAATTTGGCGAATGGAAAATGACTTTCATTTAACGTTTCTATGGTAACGATGATGTTGAGTTGATTTTTTCCACATAAATACTGTATAAAACATGCTTAAAAACATGTAAAATACGTGTAAAAACATATTAAAAAAGAATAATCAACAGATCATCACCCGTTTCCATGGAAACGTTAAAGGAAGTCAGTCGTCATCCGCCAAATTAAAAAAAAATATACTACTTCACAGAAAAAACCGCCTAATATTGTTGTATTTACAAATGAGGTTGAAAAATCTGCTTCAAGCCTCTACCCTCACCCTCAATCAAAAAAAATATAACCGTTTTAACCAGCCTGAATAATGTTTTAATACACCTAATATTGTTGTTTTTACAAATGAAGCTTAGGTTAAAACATCTGCTTCAAGCCTCTACCCTCACGTTCTATCAAATTAAAAATATTACCGTTTTGACCAGCCTGGATGATGCTGATTCTTAATAATGTATAGCCAGACTGATATAGCCAGCTTTAGGTCTGGATTTATTTGATAATTCCAGGGAGCTTGAAGTCAAAGAAAAATGATTTATAATTACTTGCAATGTACGTCTGCTCCTCCCAGATCTTCAGCATTTACCACTTCTCCCGTGGAAGCTTTGACAAGAGGTGGACCAGCCAGAAAAATGGTACCTTGCTGTTTGACAATGATTGATTCATCGGACATTGCAGGGACATATGCACCACCAGCAGTACAGCTTCCCATTACTACTGCAATCTGAGATTGAAAGAAATACGTCAGTTTACAAAAAATCAACAAAATGTACACAAACAGTAAGCTACAACAATTGAACTTAGTTTGAATGGTTAAACAATCTTATAGGCTCAATTAAGTATAAATAGATATCCTGCTGTTGGTTTAGTGTATTTAAAACAAATTACTCAACTTGAAATGTGAAATGAAAAATACTGAATGACAAAACCAACAATTTTATCAACAAATAGTAGGCTAATTGATAATTTTTTTACTATTATTTTCAAACAAAACAGTATTAAATTAGGTTTATCAAGAACCAGATTACTTGAAATGTTTGCAGAATGGAATGAATGATAAAAATGTGTACGGTAACGGTATTGTTATTAAATGTTGGATATTTGAATTTGAGTATTTTCAACCATTTTGGTAGTACCGGTACCGTAACATAAAGCCTGAGTTCCAATAATGCACATAGGCTTCATCGCGTTAGTTTCGACTTCAAAAACTGATGATGAAGCCATGAGCACTTGTACCTATAGCCTAAGCTTTATAATAATAAAAAAATATTTCAAGGTGAATGAATAAAACAAATATTATCTATTCAAAAATGATTTAATTTTTAAAAACCAAACTCAAGTTTCAATGCTCATCATCTTCAGTGTTGGTTAAGCCTCAGAAGGAAACTTTATCGGGGTTTAAAAATCATTGTAGAATGAACAATATTTGTTCTATTCAATCACCTTAGTATGAAGAAGTTCCAAAACATCTCTGAGTCAAGTGTAAAGTACACTTACAGTAAACTATTCTAGTGGAATACGGTAACATGGGTCTAGTGTTTCATTATTCCTCTACCAATCAAGCTACATTGCCTATTTATGTGAGCAGTGTTAACAAACCTGAGGTATTCCTTCAGCAGACATTACTGCTTGATTATAGAATATTCTTCCAAAGTGATCTTTATCGGGAAAGATCTCACTCTGCAATGGAAGAAATGCTCCACCTGAATCAACCAAGTAGACGCATGGCAGTTTATTTTGTAGAGCAATTTCCTGGGCACGTAGGTGCTTTTTTACAGTAATTGGGAAGTAGGTTCCGCCCTTGACGGTTGCATCGTTTGCAAAAACCATGCACTGTTGTCTGAAAATCAAATTTCAAGAGTTAATACACAGGTATTTTCAAAAATACTCATTAAAAAAAATACTTTGAGACATCAGTACTTGACAAACAATAATGACAATTGAAATTGAAATTTATTATTGAAAAAAACAAAGTTCATTGTATATCAACAAAAAAATTACAATGTTTGAATTTGAACAATAATCTTTGAACAGTTTCAATGATATGCAAAGCTATCAAATAAACAAAATACAAACATAAATAATAACATATAAATACAGAATAAATATAAAATAAAATTACAGTTGTCCCCCCTGAAAAGACTTACGTCTGTGTACAAGAGTGGTGACTTACATATAGTGCAGTACGGTACCTAATGTAAAAAACAAGAATAATGATGATAATTATTGTGAACCAAAATATTGTCTGTAAATATTGAAAACATGAAACAGATGATGATTAAAAAAACATAATCCAATAAATAAGTTTCGGAGACAAACAATAATAAGTAACTAATTAAAGGCCAGGAGCGTAATATAAATATAATAATTTAGGTCTACACACGAAATTGGATTAGAACATAAGAATTTTATCAGTGCTCTGTAGTTGAACAGAAAATGGGCCCTGAAAACGTGTACCGTAACCCAGATTTGTTTTATCTTTCAAAGATGTGAGATATTCATCTTATAGAGAAGTTTCGTTTGTTCACACTTTTGTAAAGCTTCTCAATGTTTTCTGAAATTTTTACAATCCTTGATCTCAAGATCAGTGACTGAAGTATCAAGGATTAAAGTTTATGACCAATTATCACGCTTCCTCATTATAACCTAATAAAAAAATTAATTAAAAAGATATATGATTTATATAAAAGTGTATGAGATATTATATGAGTGTAGATCACAACTTGTTCATCGCACTGAAATAACTTTGCTAGCAATAATGCGCACTTGAGTAAGTTACAAGTACCAGTTACACAAAGTTCTATCAAGCTTTATCTCCAATTAACAACGTTAATTCTTATGCTTATGAATAATTGAAGATTAACTTCAATCCACTTCTGTACAATGAGCCATTTCTGTAAGCGACTTCTTACAGTGAATTAAGAGTGATTTTCAGTTTTTAATTAGAGATCAATTGATGACTATACACACCCCATAATTCTGCCAATCCCAGTGATAATTCCTCCAGCTGGCACTGAGTCATTGTACAGATCGAGTCCAGCAAGCTGAGATAGTTCAACAAATGGAGACCCAGCATCTAATAGAACATCGATTCTTTCTCGGGCAAGAAGCTTTCCTCTACTTTTATGTTTCGAGATACTTTTGTCTCCTCCACCTTTCAAAACAGTGCTTGTGACGTTCTGTAGGTTTTCAACCAACAGCCTCATATCATCATAGTTATTCTGTAAAATAAAATGAAAAGACATGAATTTTTAAACTCGATTTTTCTTTTAATAGACGCAAATTTAGCTGAACTATATTTCAATAGTAATTAAGAGGTCTTTTCCTCACTAAAATATTTCTGTCCATTTCAAATCTATCAAGTCATATAACAAAAATAATATGCATCTACATCTACAATCATGCATATCAATTCATATATAAGTGGGGAAAAAGTATAGAAAATTTATATTTTCATTTTCCAAATATCAATTGTACTGAGTGTGGGCCATGTGGAAAGTTATAATTACTATCGATTCCTTTCTAAATAATCTAAAAATTTACTCAAACAAGAGCACAATCATAAAGGTAGGCCTTCGGGCCTGATACTACAAAAATTATGAGTAATCCTTGATAATTTTATAAATCCACATGGACATCTAATGAAAATAGTACATTGAATGAAACTATTACTCACAATACAGTATCAAAGCTGTTTCGTCCTGTGGTGTTGTCTTTAATGAATTAAACACACGTGTTGGTGATAGACTTTCATACAACAGTTTTATCCAAAAAGAGATAAATATTAATAAAACAATGAACTAAATTAAAGACGACACAACATTAAACCAATGGATTAAAATTAAAAATGAATTGATCAAAAACTAGATTAAGCATGCTGGGCATGGAGTGATAAAAATGTTTTTCAAGTAAATTTCAGGTTATTATGCTTCTCAAGCCACAACCACATAAGCAGAACATTTTCTGAATTATTATTAATGAGAAGCGCATTTGGAACTAGGTGTAATTTTCAGTTCTCATAACTCACATTGATAGAGCGATTAAATGCATCCTTATTATTTGACTGAAACACTCAGAAATCATTATTGTTCAACATTTACAATGATATCAACAAACTACAGTTCAGATTTATTTAGTTTACTGTACCTTGAAATGTTCAGAATTCCTGTTTATATTGGATTCGATAACTGGAAAAGAATTGCTAAACTCTCTGATTCCATTTTTAAATAAATATACTAGCTTTCTTCTAAACAAAGTCATGTCTTCAGCGACTGATAAGAAAGTTCAGTGATAGTGAATGACATAACACAATAACATGAATCAAAACAGATATGAGCAGTGAACAGTGAGCAATGTCGATTAAGACTGTTCCAAATAAAGAGAATCGATATCAAGAAATCGATTTTCGTCATCAAAAGTGAAGGTTCAATATGATAATGAATATTAATGAATACGGTACTGTTGAGTATCGAGTTGAATGAATTGCATTATCGACCAAAGCTACAAAAAATATTTCCATTATTAGTCTTGTATCGATATCAAACTTCCTTCACAAATCATTGTTACCGAATATATTTTTATCAAAAGCTATCAATTGCAATTATAGATTAATTCTATTTGTATTACTGTTCTGGAATAACAACGAAAATTAGATTATAAATACTGCTGATTATTTCAATTGGCATTGGGTAAAATTATTTAGTCTTTTATCATCAACTACGCAATTTTATTTTTCAGTTATAATATAGATAACAATAGGCTTTTCAATTAACTTTTAAAATAAGATAAAAAATTAAAACAGTGATATTTTTGACAACATCCAAGTGTTTTCAATATGTATTATAAATATCACAACATCTCACTAGACACTGTGTCAGAAGATAAAAAATTATTTGAACCCACAAAAATTATGTCCAAGATATTAGCTTACATGTAGGTAAAACATTCTAAAAGATCCACTAATGTTTACAATTAACTTTTTCAGGTTGAAACTTTAGTCAGCTGTCGCTTTTCAACAAGCAGTCACTGACTCGATTCCTATTCCATCTGGAACTTTTTATGCTTTACTTTATCAAGTCTACGTACAAGTCATAAGGGCTCATTAGCAGAAAATCAGATTAATTAATGGTGTTCATTTTTCCAATAGGAATAATTTATGAATTAGCTCATAAACTAGGTATCAATAAGAATATAATAATAATTATTACTTTAATGAGGTATAGTTCACCTACATAGGTAGTTTGAGCAATAGCTTGATATTATTCTATAAAGCTGACAATTATTTCTTCATCAAATCTAATATTTTCAATATACTGTATTAGATAATTAGGCTTATATTTAATATAGATATTTTCAATACATAAGCTCACATTATTATCAACCCCAATATTTTCGGGATGATTTTGAGATAATAAGACAAATGCTCACGGCCAGTTGCATAAAAGCTAATAAAATTCAACCGTCCTAAAATGACGTCATCTAACATAGCCAATGCAACTAATTCTCTATATGGCTTTGAAAATATCATCATCTTACAGCGATTAAATAATATTGGCTAACTTTCGTGTAATCCCTGATCATTGGAATCCAATGGGGTTGTAGAATTGATCTGCTTTCAAATTGAATAAAAAAATCTATTTAACATTTCAACTACCGGCACATTTTCACACTATGAAACAATAATAATCATTATTAGGCCTACTAAAGTATTTTAAGAGTTCCATTTTTTCAACGATAGATTGCTATCTAGTCTTGAGACTAATTAGCAACTTTTTCTGACCTATATTACTGAACATATTTTACAAGAAAAAAGACTTTTTTCAAAAAAGAGTTCCATAGCAAATCATTTTATGATGCTTGAACGAATCCCAAACTATTCCATCACATATGTATTCACTGATACTTCATCAAAGGTACATAATATCAGCGTTTCTTTTCACCAAATGCATATTATATTAAATTTGAACCAATAATAACATTTATATTACATTTTCTGTTCTAAAAACTAGTAGGCTACTGCACCAATAGGTACGTTTCAGTACTTATATTTTATTGGTAGTTGTATAAATATTGTTTCTAAAATAAATAAATACGTTCTATCGAAAAGTTATAGAGTTTCCAAAAATGCAATACTATGTGAGTATTTCACAACCATCCTCAGTGATTAAGATGGTATGCTCCCATTGAGCTGTGCGGGCATTGTCCGTGGTCATGGCTGTCCAGCCGTCTTCCAAAATAATCACTTCATCCCTTCCCTGAGTGAGAATTGGTTCTATGGTGAATGTCATTCCAATTTCCATCTGTCCACCATAATCGTTATCTAGAAAATATTCAAATTCTCATTACTAATTGGAGGAGAATAATGCAACATATATTACTTATCTAAGAAATGGAATTGGAGAAACTAGTAAATAATTAGAGGAGAATAATGGAACATATCGAACAAATCTAATATTCCATCAATATCAGAGAGTGGTGGTTAATTAATTTTTTTTATTTTTAAAAATTAAGAATGATAATTGAATAAAATCCACTGAAGACATTTGAACTCTTCAAAACTCTTTTGGTTTCCATGAGACGAACTGCTTTTATCAAATTACTTTTGATAAAACTAAACTTTTGAGTAATTTGTGATCATGTAACTTCATCTTGCCTATCTAGTACACAAGATAACTTACAGCAGTGATAAATATCGGGTGGTCCATGGAAGTATCTGCCTATCCCATGACCAGTGAAACAGGAAATAACATCCAACTTGTTCTGTACGGCAATATCCTCGACAATTTGACCTGAAATGAAACAGAATTCACTATCAGCTGACTGGAATAAAAAAGGCGATGCACGAGAAGTACCAACTAAAATCGATTTAAATTAATAGAACTCAAACAACATCCAATCATGGAGCCATATACATAAGCATTGAAACGTAAATTTCATTCTGATTTATCAACTTCAACAGAATTTGTCAACCCAACGTTCTATTTTACATTTTTATGTTATTTATTAATTTTATCTCAACATGACAACATTCTACAGTACGCATGTAAAAGCTTTGAAATTTGATATATAGGTTTTATTGAGATTAATCATACTTACTCTTACACCTTATAGAAAGTAATAATTTTCTCTTTTTATGTGGTTACAAAACTGCTTTACACTGTTTCCAAGTCTAATGTGGATTATAGCTTTGAAACAGAAGTGGAAAGGAAGGGAAGTAGAATGGAAGTAGAGAAGCTCACCTTTTTTAAAAAAACACTTTTAAGTAGAAATAACTTGATTTTCACTTACATAGTGACGGTCGTTTCATCTGATGATGTCCTACACCAGGATTTCTACATGAAAGTATTTTTAAAAAAAAGTGTTATTTAACAGTATAAAAAATTATGGATATACCATTGCAAAGCGTCTATTGTTAATTATTTGTGAGAAATGTTTACACTTATTAATAATCTACATAATAATTTGTCCACTTAATCCTATATCAAAAAAATACTTTTGATGAATAATTCACTAAGAAAATATTAAAAATTCATAGTATTATCCAAATTATAATAATAGCAGCTCCAGCTCACCTATTATAGTGAAGTTTTGTTTTGGTCCACATGCTGAAATGGCAGCATGGAGGGCTTCATATGTTATATTAACAAGATGAATTCCCGGTGAATCCACATTCCCAACTAAATATGTTGCTGAACAATCTCCATGAAAGCCATCTAAACATACCTGAGGAAACATAATAAAACATATCAATGTCACAAAAATGTATGATTTTGAAGTTGGAACAGAGTATTGTTCGAGTGTAACTTACAACAAGCAAAATTGTTCAGTTATTGATACAATAATAATGAATGAAAAATCAAGCGAATAAATTATCATTTTTAAGTTAGAAGAGACAAACTCAATATGTCACCTTTCAAAAAGAGTGAAGACAACCGCTTTCAAGAAGCACATTGATTCCTAGGATAATGTATGCTGGTATCTCAATTTGAAATGATGATGATCTTAAAATAATATTTTCCATTTGCAATGATCGTTTACCGTTACATCTAGATTGATAATATCGCCATCCACTAGTTGTCTATCATCTGGTATTCCATGGCATGCCACATTATTAACTGATGTACAGCAGGATTTTGGAAACCCTTTGTAGTTCAGAGGTGAAGGGTACGCTCCATTTTCGATTGCCATATTGTGAACTTTCTCGTCTATTTCATCTGTTGTCATTCCAACCTGCATACAGTCAATTAATAATGATGAGAAGAGACAGATTAGAAGCATTCTCACAGAAAATTACAGATGAATAATATATTGTATTAATCGGTTTAATAAATGTCACTCTCCAAAATAAAACTATCGCACAGGAATAAATATAAATCTATGGATAAATAAAGATCTCTTAATTCATTATATCTGTAAAATCTTTCTAATGTGTCATTGAATTACATAATGTTGTTAAAATTTAATTACAGATAATCTGTTGTCAATATTTGCAGAAGCAGAAGTCTTCAGAATATTATATGGCATTAATTAGGAATTTCGTTCAATTAATTATTATGATTTAACAGCAACTGTATAGTTGCAATGTCTCATTACCTTCCATCTTTATATTATCTGGCTAAATTGGCTAAGTCAAAAATGAACGCTGCTGTGCAGAAGATCTCCGGTGGTCGAGTGGATAAGGCGCTGGTCATGAATACCAGAGGTGCTGGGTTCGATTCCCGCCCGGGGATGAAGTTTTTTGTACAGTAGCGTTCATCGAATTTCCTTACTATCTATTAATCTGTTGTCAATATCTGCAGAAGCAGAAGTCTTCAGAATATTATATGGCATTAATTAGGAATTTCGTTCAATTAATTATTATGATTTAACAGCAACTGTATAGTTGCAATGTCTCATTACCTTCCATCTTTAGCTCACCAGTCAATTGGAAATTAAAATAATTCTGGCTACTAGGCTATTATTATGTATGTACCGGATACCGCTATATTTTTTGCAATATGTGTTCAATGAAAGGAGAGTGGAAGAGCCAGACACATAACAAACAATATCAAGTCTGTATGAGTGAATTTATTTTGAAATGTGGAATTTATGTCATATCCTGTGAGTAACCCGGTCAATAACTCACCACTCGTGCAACCTAGGCCTAGGCAATGAATGACAAATCTGAAGTCTGATACAGTTATGCGTTGAGAAAGACATATTTCATAATGAATAACACAGTATTATTTCTGTTCAATTCTGTGTTGCGAAATTAAGTACACTAAAAATTGCATCATCTAGACACAAACAATTATTTGTAGAACGTCAAATACATTTTTGTTTGCAGTCAATTTCCTCCTCAATCTACTATCCGTTATGCTGTCACACAATGAATTCACCGAGTAGCAGTAATTGGTTGGTTTAAATGATCAATTTTTATAAAATCTGATTCAATGAGCACTATGTGAGAGCTTCCCCAGAAAGAATCTAAAATAATACAAAAGTTCAACATATTGAGGGTCAATTTTCTTGTGAACACAAGTTTTTACAAAAAACATCATACTATTATACTTTTTGTTAAACACTCACGTTAAAATGATTTCATTGCATAATATATGTTTATTGCTCTCATTGTAAGCAAGAAATAACTGTATTTCATTATGCTAAAGCTATTATTTTATTAGCGGTACTTTATGAATGTATTGTATATATTTTGTTTCAATCATATGTGAGTTCCCCTAAAATATGTTAATTCTACCTTGCTTCTAAGTTGTATTTACAAGGACTCAGGTCTCATTAATAATTTCCATTGTAGTTGAATATATAAAGTTACTGTAGTAATATTAATAGTGATTGAAATAGAATAGTTGAAAAACTATCGCAGTTTTTAGTAGAATTAATAACTTACAGAAGCAGAAATGGAATTAATATGTGACTTGATTTGTGTCTCTATTCTCATGAATTATTATCACTCAGAACTTGAGTACAAACTTGATTTTGGAGCTAAAGTAAGTAAAAATCCTATAACTTTGTACCTTGTGGAACAGGTAGCTACTTAGTAAGTAACCCTACACCATCAGTCTAGGATCATTCTAATCAGTCTATCGACTGATATTAGTCAGTCACCATCAGTCTAATCAGTCAAAATTCTTTACCATTTTGTTTTCATTTTTTTATCAAGGTGGCAAGTAAGAATTGAGTGTAGAAACACATGAAAAGCTGAATATTGCAGTTGAGTTTGATTTTGGAAAATGCGAGATCGATCGGCAAATTGTGAACATGAATGATGCCTCACCAAATTAGATTTTTACTGGAAAAGTTTGTTCACTCATTACTTTCCAAAAGTAAAGTAACTAATCTAATCTATCTACAGGAATTTCTCTTATCAAGTGAGAAATAGTTTCACAAAGATGATGCATCCTCATATAGAAAATTTAAAAAATCATGCTTTATGGTTTTCTTGGAACATATACTAAATGCTACCTCCACCAGTCTAATTATTGATTAGTTCATCAAAATTTCATTGTCAAAATCATTACTGGAGTAACATGGGGCTGGGCACCCACTCTACGAAAGCCGACGTGTAGAAGAACCTGAAGGAGAGGTAATTTCAAGGTGAATTTGCTACTTACTAGCGTAAGGTTAGCGAAGGTTAAGACTGGTGAGAACCTAAAGTCTTCCTTGGATTCAAATACGTCATTCGGAATGTCAAGCAGACATTAACCGATGATGATGATCAACACCTAGGGCCGTGTTCATGAAAGGGCCGGTTTCTTCCTTTTGTAAGATAGAATTAAAAAAAAAAAGTCATCTCAATCTAAACAAACAAGTTATGGTAACTCATAGAGTAAAAGTTGGTCGTTTTATTCAATATTTTTAATTGTCCATTGTAAATATTCTAAAACACAAATATAAAAATATAATTAATGGAATATTATCAACACAAATATTAAACTTTACACAGAAATAAACTTGAAAAATTTTGAACCAAAATTTTCCATGATTACTTTGACCTATTAAAGTAAAGTTGATCTGTCTGTTTAGTGTGAGATATTCATTTTCTGAAATTTTATCTTACAAAAGGAATGTTCACAAATATGCTCTAAGTCGACGACATTGCCACGCTGATGTGCAATAGGCAGCTTTCTTTAATAATTTCAATTGTCAACAGCAAGATTAACCAGAGGAATATGTCTTAATTCAGGCGAATTCAATTACACATTCTATCAATGATACAAATTATAGAAATATAACTGAAAAACACAATCTATCATATTTTGGCGGAATAGAATCGTAGAGTGATTATCAAATCAATTTCTTCTAAAAGCAGCGCCAAATAATGACTTGAGAATTATTTACGATGGTATGAATCAATCTCAATTCTCTTCCAGATTTCATAAATGCATGTTTTAACTTGAGGTTGATAGAGCCAAGTAAGTTAAGTAATGGAGTATATGTATTCAACTTACTTGGCTCTATCAACCTCAAGTTAAAACGATGTAATTCAACAGTTTTTACAATAAAGGTTTATAAAGCCAAGAAAATGTTTGAAGATATGCATTAATTTGGCAGAAAAAGTCCAATTGCGATAAATTCATAGATCGGAAACATTTTTCTACAGCTGATAGGTTCCAAATTGATATCAGTAGCACACAAAACTTCAGAGCTTGAATTCGATAGTTATTACCAGATCGCTACTTCTGTTTTCTAAAATCCCATGGAAATGTTCATACAACCATCGGTTATAGAGATCTACTACAGATTAGGCTAATAATTCATAAATAATCAATACTGCAATGCAAAATCAAAAAATTCAATGAAGTACGGCACAATAAAGATGTTTGCCATCTTCAGATTGAGAAATTTATTAAATGTGTTAATTTTATAATCAATGATGAAGATCAATTATTGATAGGTCATACATTGAATTAGCCTAAAATATAGTATTTTACTACAAATCCATCAATGTACCATCAGTTAGCACAATAGAAATAAAAAGGCCAAGACTTAGAACGACGTTTGCTTTATTCAACACTCAATATAAACATTATAAACACGAATAGTTTAATGGAATAGTTTACAAAGTTTTCAATATCGTCTTAATTATCAAACAATATAATGGAATATTATAAACGATGCAGGATAATGCCTCGATAATCACGGGCTCAAACAGTATGGAAGAAATAAACATAATGTGAATAATATGTATGTAATAGATAAACAGTATGTAATGATAGAAATAATTATGGGCTTCTAACCCATTCTGGGATGGTCAAATGATCCTTATTGCATAAAATCGTCCAATTTAATAGAATACTATAAACAATGCAGGATAATGCCATGATAATCACGGGTTCAAACAATATGAAAGGAATAAACAGAATGTAAACAATATTCAAGTAATAGATAAACAGTAAACAGTATGTAAGTAATAGATAGAAATGATTATGGGGTTATAACTCATTCTGGGATGGTCAAAAGATCCTTATTGCATAAATTCGTCCAATATAATGGAATATTATAAACAATGCCATGATAATCACAGGCTCAAACAGTATGAAAGAAATGAACAGGATGTAAACAATATTCAAGTAATAGATGAACAGTAAAATAGATAACCCATTCTGGGATGGTCAAATGATCCTTATCGCATAAATTCGTCCAATATAATAGAATACAATAAACAATGCAGGATAATGCCATGATAATCACGGGCTTAAACAATATGGAAGAAATAAAACAATATTCAATAATAGATGTAATAGATAAACAGTATGTAATGATAGAAATAATTATGGGCTTCTAACCCATTCTGGGATGGTCAAATGATCCTTATTGCATAAAATCGTCCAATTTAATAGAATACTATAAACAATGCAGGATAATGCCATGATAATCACGGGCTTAAACAATATGGAAGAAATAAACAGAATGTAAAGAATATGTAAGTAATAGATTAACAGTAAACAGTATGTAAGTAATAGATAGAAATGATTATGGGGTTATAACTCATTCTGGGATGGTCAAAAGATCCTTATTGCATAAATTCGTCCAATATAATGGAATATTATAAACAATGCCATGATAATCACGGGCTCAAACAATATGAAAGAAATAAACAGAATGTAAACAATATTCAAGTAATAGATTAACAGTAAACAGTATGTAAGTAATAGATAGAAATGATTATGGGGTTGTAACCCATTCTGGGATGATCAAAAGATCCTTATCACATAAATTTGTCCAATACGAATTCAAATATACTCATAAGCTTTGTCTTAATTATAATGATCTGAATTGTTGACATTGCTATACACATTTGTATTTGTTCTTGCAAAAATATAATATAAGTAAATTTGGTTTTGAGTATTTGCCCTGGGCTCAGTATTGAGTCTGAGTATGATTCAAATACAAAATAGCTTGGAGTTAAAATACAAATACGATTTGAGTTAAAATTTACTCATAAGTCATGCTCAAAGTCTTATTATTAACAAGTGAATTGGAAAGAACATTTCTAATCCAAAATATCCTTACATTAAAATATACTAGAATAAATTGAAATACATTAATGAGGCTAGAAAGGCTGATCATTAACATAACATTGGATTGAAAAAGAGTACACCATTTAGATACAAAATAACTCATGAGAAACTCATGACCGCGGAAAGTTTAATAATAAATATAACTGTATTTGAATATACTGGCGTGACTGTCAACTTCAAAAACACCTACTCACTTTCTCTTTCTCAGAGAAATTCAATTTAAAAATTTAATGGATGGGAAGATTTCAATGTATGATATCATTCATTTGGCAACATGAAATTTAATACAGGATTAATAATATTAATATTTTATCAATTTAAATAAAAACATGGTATTAATACAATAAAGAATAACATTCAATTGATAATATTCTGCAGACAGACTCTGGCCCAACAATAGATTTATTAAAGACACACGAAATAAATATACAGAGTGCCACAAAGAACCAGGAAGTTTTGAAATAACACTGAGGGTTAAAAAATGTACGTTTAAAGTGAAACATGAAGGAAAATACTTGCCATTAACTGTTCTAATGAATAAATTCAAATTCTTAAAGATAATATCATTTAGATGATGACCATTAAACGTATGCATTCGTGGAAGCGGAGAGATTTCGCATGTGTGGTGAAGATCATTCCCATGCCAGAGTTAATACACGGAATCGCAGTTATAGAGGACCATCGGCATTTGCATGAACGACTGTTGCACAGCCAACAAGTTATAGTTCGGAGTTTGGTGAGCTGTTTCAACACGAGGAATGATTGATCCTTAATTTTTCGAGGATGAGAGATAGGGAATGCATGCTTTTGGATGGTCGTCATCTGAAGGATACCGTCTTTAAAAAATGAAGATTCTTTGTTAAAACACTTAATGGCAAGTATTTGTCTTTATGTTTTCACCACTATACGTTCAAGTTAAATCTTGCTTATCGTCGATAGTAGGCTATAATTTCAAAATTTTCCGTTTGTCTGTGCCACTCTATATTATTGAAAAATATCATTCTCCGGTGAAGTATCACTATGAAGACCTTCATTCCTCTCTCAGAGAAATGAGAAAGTCTTAATTCAAATATCTTTAGACATTGAGTCAAAATTAATGAGATCTCATCGCTTAATTGATTAAAACACCAAATATAATTAATTAAAACACCAAATATGAATATTATAGACACAACTATGTAAGTGATGATCCTAATGAATATACATTCGAAATGAATAGTACATTTCAGTAAAATATCTTACTCCGATATCATTCTCACTAGAAAGGACATCATCATACCAGATATATGAGATTACATGGTTTGAGCTGTTGAAACGAAATGAATAAGACCGCATCACTTAATAACTTTCTAATTAATATTATGAACACCCAATAATTATATAAGTTAGCTGATGAATTCGACCATAACCAATGTAATTATTGGAACATATGAATTCAATTTATTAATCATACACTCTATGAAAAAACCTGAAATCCTGCGACACATAAAATATTCAGTTGCCATCTAGATTTTTAAAAAGCAGGAATTATAGATAAAATATGACAAACTGCAGGTTAACTACCAATTTAAATCTGAATAAAATAATTCAATCTCGTGCCAATATTCCCTAAATATCTTCCGATCTTCATTTGCCACTAAAGAGAACGAGACTTAAGATACCAGCACTCAAGTGAGGGAAGGATGAACAATCGTTTGGGATTGAAGCTATGTTATTATTGAATAAAATGAAAAAATGCCTGTCTTCATGATTTAGTAGGCTACTTGAATGAAATATTATTTGTGTTGAAAAATGAATTTCTTCAGAATAATCATATCTACATACTCGTACATTGTCGCAAAGAGCGAGGGTAAGTTTAAACACAGAAAATCTTTAAAAAAAAACTAGTGGGAAGATAACCAAAAGGCTGATGAAAACGCTATCAATTTGATTGACATAATCATGAAAACACTTTGGAACCACCAAATAAAAGATAGCAACATAATATTGATGATATCTCAAAGATCTAATTTTGTCTTAAAGATCCTGTTTTGTTCTTATCTTAATTGGGCAAACGGTGACCCAAAACTTGCAGTTTCGCCACCCATAACGCCTCAATACCTCAAGTCTCGGTCCCTATTTATAATGAGCCTAAACTTGAATAGATGTAACTTCCAATCTTATACGTGGTACGCCGAAACGGAAGTTATATCTATTCAAGGATAATTCCATCACATTCCAGTTCAATAATCCAATATTTTCTGTACTTTATAAAATACAACTAGGCTATTACTTAAAAATATACTAAGTCTAAATGAGATCACCAACTCTCTTTGAAATTATACAGCTGGCGAGTTGACACGATCCCATTCGCTAAATTTCTGCATCAAAATTTAGCTTCTAACATAAAAATTTAGCTACATGACGTGCGAGGGTTTTGGTTTTCCTAAATGAACAGTTTGAAATATAACATCAATTTGCATATTCACTCTCACTAACACATATTTATCAGACATAAAATTGTACACCCATCCCTAATTATCTCCCAATCTTATTGGCGTCAACATTTAATAGCATATCAACATTTTTTCATCAATCTTCATAGAAATAATATTACCTTAATAGAATCACCAACTGTTTCTAGAATGTAGCTGGCTAGTTTACACGATCGTCTCATGAGCTTGATCTCTTCCGTGGATTTTAAATCGGGAAAGGTTGGTTTTTTGACAAAAAATTCTGGCTCCTTCACGTTCGAGGGAACTCTTCTTATTGGACTCACGTTGCCAAGCTTCACGATGTCGTAATGTCCAAAATATCGCCTGGAAAAGAACAATGAATAACATCAACTCAGCGTCGCCAAAATATCGCTATGAATCAATATTGAAACATATTGAAGAAAAAAAAAATGTTTCTTGGACAAG
Organism: Laodelphax striatellus; assembly: GCA_017141395.1. Taxonomy (NCBI): domain Eukaryota; kingdom Metazoa; phylum Arthropoda; class Insecta; order Hemiptera; family Delphacidae; genus Laodelphax; species Laodelphax striatellus. Next base: position 13,059,127 of record CM029544.1, on the reverse strand, counting down.
GATATTATAGCTAACTGACCACTACCAGCGTGATAAGTCCAAGCAAGTTCGTTCAACTTAGTATGCTGAACCACATATTAATTAGCAAACCAAAGAAACTCAAATTTTAATTGAGCTCCACTCAAGTAAGTTGGACTGCCCGTGTGAAAAACAAGTTCAACGTGTTTCATTAGAATGCAGTTCGTCATGGAGAGCAAAATTGAAGAGTCAAATCTTATATTGTCAAGTGATTAAACATTTCTAATGATAATTAGATGAAAAAAAATGGAAAAACGGTGTAGAATGTACTGTAAATCCAACAGACATGGTAAAATAACCAGACTAGCTCATAATTCAAATAAACCCAATAAATATTAATCTTGAATAAGTAAGATGAATCCTCACATCATGTTGAGATTACAATTTATATTTGTTTGTTTAGGGACTAAAATTTCAATGAAATTCTACATCAACTTATAAGTTAATTGTAAAGAGCTAAACAATTGAAAGCCTGAAATTATACCATGTGGCGTATACAGTATCACGAGTCTGGCTCAAATAGTATGGATTTTCAACACAACATTAAGGAGATGTGGAGTAAAGGGATGAATAATAAGCAAATACAAGTATAAGAGATGAGCAATGCAATGAATGATTGTAAGTTACTTGATGAGTTCTGTGAGCTCACTTCTTTTTCCAAATTTTTGTTTCTGAGAATAAACGTTTCACTAGTTTTCACAAGCAAGTGAAACCTGTGATTCATTTCCGCTTGGCCAGACTTATTAAATTAAAAAATTTCTTGTAAGATTATGAAGGTTAGAATGAGATTTTTGTTATTGAGAATTGAGTGTTAAATAGCAATAAATTGTTGATATATTCATTTTAAGTTATTTGATGAATCATCAAAAGATAAACATAAAAATCTATTGAAGCTAGAAATAAAAATAATTGCCCCGGTTGCAATTTACTCAATCTTGAGTTATGTCAAGTAGGTACGGTAATGTCAAGTTAACGAGTAGATACATAAACTATAAGTATATTTAAACATCATAAGTAGTGATGTTAGCACGACTATAGTTGAAGATTATATTAAAGATAGTCTAAAATTTGAGTAAATAAGCTTACGAACCTTTAGGCGTTGTTGAAGGATTGTACATAAGCTTCGTGTATTTTCTGAACGAAGTCAGGGTCGTTGTTGATCAGGTAGTGTACTGCTTGTAGAAGCTGGTCTTTGGTGAGTGGTTCTATTTTGCTGCCTACCTGGGCCTTGTTCGCTTTCTTCTTAGATGAGAGCATCATCGGAGTCATGAGAGTAGTATCGGTAGCTTGTGGAGCAGGCTCCCTTGCGTCGAATATAGCCGGATCTTCCATAATTGGAAGTGTCGGAATAAATTTGTTCAGACGAGAAGTAGGTTTGATATAGTTGATTGGGTCTGACTCATCTATTGGTGCATTAAGAGCATCGGCTAATTTCATAATCTCAAATCTAGTCTGAATTTCATGAACGCTCATCACAGGCAGTTCTGATGCAGTTGACGGTTGAGGCTCAACGATGTTCAAATTCTGATCTTGCTGGGGAAGATTGAAAAATGCAGGCAGCTCATGTTGAGGAGCGACGTTTTGTTGTTTCTCAATGTGTTCGACAAATTTCAAAGGGTTGCGCATGGGTTCCATTGGCATTTGATTCGGTAGTACGTTCAACGGTTCTGGCATTGATCCGAGTCCATGAGGTGGCATTGAAGGTTGCGGTCCAACGGCGCCCATGAAATCTGGCATCTGAGGTTGCTGACCATTTTGGAAATGTGTTCCCTGGGAGGCCTTCATGAAAAAATCTTTGACACTTTTTGGAGTATCATCAGATTCCTTCGATTTATCTTCATCGGTCTTCGACGAGCTGTTGTATGCTTCCTGGGCCTTGGTTAACATGGAAAATAAATCTACACCAGAGGCGGTGGCACCTTCTTTCTCCGGCATCTTTCCTTTCATTTCGTCGGGGCCTTTCAAAATGTTAATGAGAACCTGGTTTATCTTATGGCATTCCCTCTTATCATAGAACCACAAGCAGTAGATCTTACCGTCTGAAGTTTTGTACAGAAGATACGGATCTTCCAAATGAAGATCTAATCCTTCAACTACAGGTTCAACAAAATTCTTCGTATTCAATCTGTTCATAATAAATACGTTGTGGAATGGTTTAGCTTTCCTGGTATACACAAACAAAGCACCTTCAATGTCAGTCTTTTCCCAAAAATTTCCAGCCGTGTTGAAGGTGTACAAAGCTACATGACCGGCATTTTGTATCAGCCTTTCAAAGTAAGGATCAAGACGTCTAAGAGCTGAAATATTCATATCTGATTCGGAATGTTCCATGGTATTGAAAAGCAGATGAGAATTTGCACTATTTTAACCGAAACCAACACAAGTCACAAATCAGTCACAGATTCAACTCTCAACAGCACAAGCAACACTGCAACAAACTATTTGGCTATTTCCTTTCCAGAGAAGTATGCCTAGGCAGTGCTTACGAGATATCGTCGTCTATCGTTCGTCATCCTAATTACCCAGGGAGCTGACGGACATAACCTTGTCTTCTTAAGGGAGTGGAAGTAAGAGAAATCAGGGGAGTAGGATGTCGGCCATTATTATTTGACCTAATTTTGGCGCTGTATTAGAAAACATCTACATAACTTCTACCCAAACCAACCTAAAAAACACAAAATTCAACAAAAATGTTGTATTTTGCCGTAAATATGAACTATATTCTACCAACAATTTCAATTTATGCCGCAAAAGGTACCATAAACTTTCAAAACTCTTCATGAAAATTGAATTCAACATGATGGCTCTGAATTCAAATACACCGCCAAAATTCAGTCCACAGTGTATTCAGCCAATGAGAACTCAGCTACAATTCAGTCTGAGTGAATTCGGCCAATGAGATCGAGACATAGGCTTCACCCGTGTTTAACATAGAGAAGATAGGATTGTTCCACTCCATCATGACAGCTCCCTGTAATTACCGTCCATCCGTCTTTAATTACAACATGTTTGAAACAATTCAACTCATTAAATCAAACTAAAAATTTAATTACGTTTTTTTTTTTAAATTTAAATTGAATTTTATTGAATCACCACTAAACCAAACCCTCCGAATAATATAATTTGGGCACGTGTTTGAAAAAGTGGAACAACGACAAAGCGAGGCTACGAGCTAAAGTGGAACATACACTGTTGATCGGAAACGACAAATTAGACTGGTTTCAAAATTTCCTTTTCGCACAAAGGTGTTTAAATTACACTAATAAAGTAATAACTTTATTACGGTATCTCAGTGAGCTAAACTGGCCCCAGATGGACTGCAAAATGCAAATACTTGAAAGATACCTTGGTTACTGCTCAAACTTTTCATCTGTACCTGCTTTTTGCGAGTTGAATACGATTCAGAGTTCAGAAGAGATTGTAACGATAAAATTCAGAAGAAATTGTAACGATAAAATAAGCTGATTGGCCCAAGTAACAGAAAAAGACTGCACTACGCCGGCTCCATTTATAAGTGACATTCGACTAATACAAACTACTGAACACGTTTTTAGCATATAACAACATATATTATTATATATTATAATTTTTATTAATATTAATATTTATTATTTTGGCCAGTAACAAACATTTTTAATGCTTATTTGTTCAGCATTTCCCGTACCGTTTTGGTATCTTCCACACATTTTGCCACTATATACTGCTATTTGAATATTGTGGTTAAGGTATAGCAGGATTCTTTTAAATTGTCAGAAAACAGCTGATTGATGTACGCTCGTTTACTAACGTTAAATCAGCTGTTTTCTGACAAGTTAAAAGAATCCTGCTATACCTACATGAATTCATACCTGTCAATAATAAAATAATTCAGTTAAATAGATTGAACCAAATCGTCAATCAATATCTTTTTAGGCCTATTTTTATAGGTTATTAGGCCTATTCCCTGATAAATAATTTGAGGTGTTAAAATATGATAAGGGTATAGTTTGCTGGTTGTTTTTGGCCAATTCAGGCTTCAGAAGACTTTTCTTTAAATTTCTTGGCGGTCACCAATAGTTATTTAAGAAATTGAGTTCGAAATCGTTGACTTGAGGTTGAGTTTTTGACAATTCAATATTTTGTTTATTCCTGAAATGAATATTTACAATAAAATATTGGTCGGCATGTGATGAATGTGCACAAGCCACATTCGGTACCTATACGGCAGATATCAAGACAAAATTGTTGTGTTTCACAAACATTCGGTTCCCGGGAAATACCACTCATGTGCGGGGTTGACTTTAGTACCGTACCTATTTTAGTATAAAACCTATTATACTATCCTGTGCTCAAGCATACTATCTTCTCTGGCCACTCAGATTCCACAAACAGAATTTTATTGTGGCTCTGATTCTGACCATGAAAATAATGTGGCGAACACTTACTTGAAGATGATACAAAAACAAATATTATTAGTTTACTTGTCTCACTTTGGTGGTCCTGTTTGATGAAAAACGTCCTGTAAAACAATAAGAGGCGGACCCACAAATTAGAGATGGATACGACAGGGTACTATGCGACAAACTTCCAAGTCTAATGTATATCTGCCTTTCCTGTATTACAGGACTTCTAAACTTTGTCTACGAAACAAGCCGCTGAACGTGGGTAATGGGAAAGATGATGATGAGAGAGAGGGAGATGGATAGACCATAGAGATAGCTATAGCGTATAGGTAGGCTTACCATTTCTCCGGGATTAGCCCGGCAATGCCGGGATTAATATGTGTCTCAGGGGAAATCTCCGGGATTGATTTATCTCCGGGATTTAAAAAATATAGGGAAAAACAGGGAAAATTTGTCTACTAAATTGAAATATTTATACTGCTGCAGACTCAGAACTTGGTAGAGGCAAAACAATTTTGTTGTTCGTTCTGTGCAATAAAAGCTGTAATAAGAGAGCTCATCAACATAAAAATAAATGCAAAACTTTCATGTGTAGACTTCTTTGAAAAAATTAAAGGGTACAAAGTGTTTTTGAGGATAGTGATCTCTTCAGAAACGTATTTAATGTAGAGTTTTCATGGAAAGAAGAAAAAAAATTTCCAAGTCAAAAGACAAACCAAATTTGAATAATTGCATTAATATTAATCAAAGCCTTGTTCAATTTTTATTCCTTTGAAAGTAGAATTTTGATGATTTTATTCCATTTTTCTCATTTCATTTTTACTTGAAGTTTTATGAATATTTTTGTTTTAAAATTTTTCAAAAATAAAATACAGAGAAATAGTATTCATTAATAATATATAGTGAAGTTCAATAATAAAGTAAGGTAAAGCTTGTTCAACTATTCAATACCCCTTCTCTAGCTCAGGAAAAATTGCCGGGATTGGGGTCAGAAAAATATGGTAAGCCTCCCTATAGGTGAATTTCAAACCACCAACGAGAAGTGATTTTTATGCCAATCAATTATCATCAGCTGGGTTCTATCAATTCCTCAAAATTATTTTGACGAATTTTAAAAATTGTTGAAGTATCCAACTAGATCTAGAATGTTTATCAACATTATTCACTCACAATTACTTGACCAATCACAGAACAAGACATTCAATTAATCTGTAATAATTAATTACACACTTACATTGTGTTAGCATCTACTTCATAATATTATTAATTATTCCACATTACATAATTTTACATTATTATTACAGTATAATGTACTAGTCACATTTCTACTAATCACAGCAACACAGAAAAAACTGTCAAGTAAAAACTATAATTTCAATTTCAATTTATTTATTGCCAAAAAACAAACAATTCACTCATACATATACATACATGTGCAAAAATAGAAAAATAATAATGGAAAACTATAATGGAAAAGCCTTTCAAATTAAGTCTATTTGGAGGCTTGAGCCCACTGCTAGATCTCAAATAACATTTTCTACTTCTCTTCTGTAATTTTTTACTCAACCACATCATTAGACCTGCTCCAATCTCATTAACTTCCATTTCCCTATTTATTTAATTTTCTCTGTCCATTACTTCACTCTCATTATTACGACACTCTCTGTTCGTCACACTCTCACTTTCCTAAGTCACTACTACTACTACTACTCTTGGTTACCCTACTGTCTTTGCATTTTTAATTGTATCTTTGTATGCTCTTCATGCAACATATTCAACATATTACCATAGAAGTGAACAAGGTATCATAGAAGTGATCTTTCACATAGTCATTCTTCTCATCCAATCATTTCAAATTCCATTGTTTTTAATAATTGTTGGTCAGCATACTCTTCAATCTTTCATTATATACTTATTAGGCCCCAACTACTTTTTTTACTTTATTACAACAGCCTCTACCTATGATACCCTACAATCACCCCTTCTATAATAATTATTGTACTAGTTCTCTATTCAGGAATGATGATAATTATAATAATAATTATATTTATATTTAATTATATAAATATAATAATCATTATAATCATTCCTGAATAGAGAATCTGACATTTCTTCCTCCTCTATAAAAATCATAGAGGGAACACTTCTATTATCTATAGCTACTAAACAATATAATTATATTATAGATAATTATTTATCTTGTTACTGTTACTTTCTTGGTCTTCGCCAACAGTCATAAGGCTGCGGGAGTCGTCAGTCCATTTTCTCCTTGACAGGGGATGTCAATTATAATCTATTATTATTAAATTATTTTCTATGTGCCTTGATTCATTAACTTGAGTTATTAGTAGCCAATATGCTGTCTACTTACTTACTTTCCGTGTCCATGATCACCAGTCTTCTATTTTTCTAAATATTTCGCTCCCAAAATTTAGCCACCCGAAGGGCTTTGTCGTTGCTTTTGAGGAGGTCGTCATGAGAGCAGTTTGTATCAAGCAACTCGCACTGCAATAGGTGAGTGTAGTTTTGCTCCAAGCCGCAGTCGCAGGCAGCATCGTCCTGAATGTAACCCCAGCGTAGTAGATTTGATTTGCATCTTGTAACTCCTATGCGTAGTCGATACTTCCAAGTTGTGAAGGGGAGTTCACTACCACAGCTTGCACTTCCTTTCAGTTCCAGGAGCGGATTTTGCAGTTCCTCCTGCCATAGATTCAACCTTGGTTGAATCTATGCCAGATCCTAAAGCGAGTACTCCACAGGTACAAGCTCTCAAGACTCAATAATTTCAATCGAAAGAAATTCGTACTCAATATAAAATTATTACTAGAGTATTGAACTATATAATAAGAATACAAAAGTGAATGGATGACAAATAAATCGAATCAGCCAATAAAATCAATTCTCAATTCGATTCTTATTTTGATAAATTATAATTTAATTCAATCTGAATAAGTATTTTGGTATAAGTGTCGAAATATTATTTATGAATTGCATCAAATTAAATTAAACTTGATGAAAGTTTCAAACTCAACTTATTTTAATAAAACAGAGAATTTTAAACGAACAGTATCTTTTTTTACTTATCTACCAGTTGGAATTGTGATTGTAGCCAGGGACTTCACTAGGCGTTGCCTGAGAATTTCAGGAGCTAAATGAATAATAAAGAACCATCCCAATAACCATTGTAGTAACAAACTTCACTGTGAGTGTTTTTATTGAGTTTCTCAACAAATTTTGCATGAAATTAACCACTACCGAAATAATACATAAAAAATAATGAAGTTGTAAATTGATGTTAGAACAATTTGAATCATCTGCAATCTTCTACCATAGAGAAAACATTACACAAGTTTATTCTTGCAAAGAATAGTAGCCAATATGTTGTATTCAAAAATATTATCATTAAATTTCAAACTCATCTTCTCTTCTCAAACTCATTGAACACTTTTTATTTGTTCTACAGTAGCCTACATAAAATGAAATTTGAAATTGAAATCAACCAATGACAGATAAATAAGTAAAAACTAGAACTACATGCATATGAATGTTTTAGGATAATTTAAGCCTACCTTTGAGTAACTGCAACGCCACAATTATGAAGCCATACCTCTCGACTCTTTCCACAAGACTTGGAAATAAATTCTAGAAGTCCAAATAGCTTTGCTGTGGTCATTTTTATAGCCGGATCTTGCTTTGAAATAATTTGAGTAACTTCAAGAACCTTCTTGCTACACCAATAATGTCCGTATCACCAATTGAATTCAATATATTTTTGTGATGAACGAATTTACAAACAAAAAAGCTTATATTCACTTCTCATATTGATATTACATACGGTACACTTAATATAATTTTCTATTAGAAACTGTTATGAAAATTGATGATCTGCTGTGATAAGAGAGTAAAAATATTGTTAGAATTTAATGTATCAATAGAAGTCTCAGGAGTTTAAAAACAATAGCTAAGAGAAATAAATAAAAATCTAATATCGCTAAGAGAACCATTCATTAATAATTTATTTTAATGAAATAAAATTGTGAGTCAATTGAAAACAACATAACCTTAAAAGTACCGCACTGTTTACATCTGATTCATGTATTTTGTATAATCAGCTGATCACTCTACCAACAGTGCTACAGCTGGAGCTGATAACTTGCAGACGACAGACTGGTTCATCTTCATGTGCGTGGTGTAGTTTTTGTCAACAATTGGATTTGCTATAACTTTGTTAACGAACGTTTTTAGTTGACAACGCATTTCAAATTTCAAATAGGAGACTGAAATCGATGCATTCACAGATTATCGTATCTTTTTAATAAATACAAGAAATATATTTAATATCTATGAGGTAAAAATGGTTTGCTGTGAAAATTACTTTGCTGTTAGGTCTAATAATTAACAAACATGTGACATGCATGGAAGCAAGATACTTCTTATGTTTATTATTTTCGATATTTGGACCACTTGTTGTTACCAGGACACCAACAATCAGGAAGGTGGTGCATTTAATGAAGGTATTAATTTGTGCTTTTTATTTATCTAGTAATACTAGCTTATTCGATCATTGATAAGTGTTATACCACACACACTGACACACATGGCTGTGTTTGGTCCTTTGGTGAGAGCGATTAGTAAGTGATCACGAGGTCAAGTCACAAACACTTAAGACTGCTCTTGGATGGGTGACCGATACAAATTTAGGCGAGGTGGAACCTGCTCGTAAGGGTCTCCACATCAGGACATGATATGTGATAACTAATTCAAAAACATTGTACCTAATCTTGCTTTCTTACATCACGTTATGTGTATTACTATATTTCAATAATTTTATCTGGTTCAGTTTATCGTCTGTCTTTGAGGATTAACATTAAAAAATTGTTGTTTCAAGAATGTCGCCAATCTTCTTCTTCAAGACAAACCTTCGCCATGCCTCTCCTACCCGGCATATTCCCGTTCAGGTTGAAAACGGAACAGTGTACCAGATCAAACCCTCTAATTGTTGGGGGAACAACAGCTGAACCTGGAGAATTCCCTCATATGGTAAATATATTGAATATTATAAATAATTTTAAATTTTATAAAGTTAAAACCTATCAATTTTCACATTAACACAGTTTTTTTGAATATTTTCCATTGGCTGGCTAATTTTTATCATGAAACACCAATGAATTAATTAAAATTACACCGTATTAAAAGTAAACTCAGAATTTAAGATTCAGATGAGAAAAACATACTACAGGAAGGATTCTGTCAGGTATGATTTCATTACGATCTACAAAGTTTCATAAAATTTCTCAACTCTATCAACGACCTGCAGAATTTATTTGGACCATTTTGTGAGACCTGCATTACCTTATTTTCACCCTCCCGAAACTGTCTCAACAATATTCCACCTTTGCAATCAGCAAGCAATTAAGACAATTGACCTTACTTTCTGTGGCAATCATCAGGAAGCTCCACGCTACCTTAGAGTCAGATTTGATAGATCCCTCACATACCGAAAACATTTGGGAGGTGTTAGAGATAAACTGAAGACAAGACTAAACATAATTAGCAAGCTGGCAGGAACAACCTGGTGGTGTGACATGAAAGCCCTTAGAACATCAAGCCTGGCATTGCTGAGTACTGCTCCTCTGTCTAGGCCCATAGTGCTCATGTTGGGATAATTGATGCAGTTCTAAATGAGACTATGAGGTAAATTAGTGGGACTTTGAGACCTACAGAGACAGAGTGACTGCCACCTGCCAGTGCTTTGTAATATCATGCCTCCAGATCTCAGAAGGCTTGAAAAAATGTACAAAATTACTGACCAGCTACAACAGCATAGGGAGCTCCCACTCTAGAGATTTGGCCAAGGCTCCTCAAGTCAAGAAGGTACATAAGACTTGATGAGCAAGATGAAATCAGCAGTGTTGAGGATATATGTAAGCAACAGAGATGGTTGCAGGCGGAGCTTCTTCTTCAATTGATGTAAATTTTCTCTTCTTTTTGGCCTATGAATGCATAATATGCCTTATATTTTCTGGAAATTTCCACTCACCTACTGTAGCTGCTTTCAGATTGCTAGACTGTCAATAATGGATTCTAGCAATATCTTTCATGAGAATTGTCATCATACAAGTTGATGAAGTGATTCATCAAGTTGATTGGTTAAGTATATTTTTTTTTGCTGCGGTGATGCCCACATAAGCTTTTAGCTTGTGCGTGGGTAATGGGAAGGATAATAATAATAATTCCGTGTAACCTGGCTGGCTCAGGTCTGGTGTCAGAGTTTTCAGGTCACTCCTGATCAGTTCAGGGTCTCTGGCGTGACTTAACGACTGTTTTTTTATGATAAGAGATGAGTGCAGCTACATCTTTAGGTGGTTCCGAACCACCGGGAAGCGATTTTGATTCTAATGAATAAACGACATTCAACGGAAAAAGGCCTTAACTGAAAGTGGTCACCCATACAATGGGAGTAACAGGTGCGAATGTCTTTTCCAATCTTGCGATTAGACACCGGCACAACCACGAAGCCAACCGCTTCCCCGAATAATGAAATAACTATGGATAAAAATGAAATAGTCGTTTCAAAATAGAGATCATAGCCGGTATCTTAGTCCAATCTTCAGCAATCGTTTCAAGTCATCAAGTCAGCAATCACATCTATGTATAAGACTTATTATCAATGATTTTTATATCAAAATGAAAATTCAATAGACACTGGAATGGGTGACAAACGTTATATAATTCACAATGAAAAACTGAATCCTAGAAATGTATCAAGATTTAGGAAATATATAGGTTGTTAATAGTGTTAAAATTCTTTAGCTCTAAAAATTACTAGATACAATAAATTCTAAGGAATATCGTATAGTTTGAAATCAAATATATCTACATGCTCGTTATTTCTCATCCTGTCATAATCAAGCAATAAAGTCTTGTAATGGAATGTTGATGTTCCAAGTGAGTTCTATAAACAAATTACCTATACATATACAAGATCCTGTAATTTTCTTTGGAAAATAACATCGTTTAATTTGAGAGAAATTTCTCTCTCGCTTGTCGAAGACCTTTTTTAGTTTCAACCTCTGTTTTCAGGCAGCACTAGGATACCAGAGTGAGGATGGTGAAATAGAATGGCTTTGTGGAGGATCATTGATTAGCAGTCGGTTCATCATTACAGCTGCTCATTGTGTAAAATCTCGCAGGTCGGTTCTATTCTTTGTTTCAATTAATTATATAATAAAAAGTTCACACTCGAGTAACAACTCGGTGTTTAAGGGATTGAATCCTCTTGGAAGGTATTTTAAATTCATGACAGTCAACGTCTCTTTCTAAAGTTGAAGGACTTTTATTCTTAATTATAAGAAATAATAATTTTATTCTTAATAAAAATCTATTGATTCTTAATAAAAAAAATCTCAAATCTTATTTATTTTATTCTTAATTCTAATTTTATTTTTTATCTATAAGTCTCGCCTAACAGCTTATTATTTGGTGACAAGTAACACTTAACACAATACAAATAATGATCTTAAGTAACGCATAATATTATTATTTTCAGTTATGTTTTATCTAACAAATAATTACGGTGTATGTGATTATTGATTAATACGTTTTTACTAAAGCTTTCTTTTATACAAAATCTGTGTTTTTTTGTGAATAAGATTGATTGATTCAATAGTAAGGGTAGTAGAATTTAATGTCTTAATCACTTTTTCCATGAAGCTTGAATGTTGATTGTGGTGGTCTGCTGGAGTTAAGGCAGATGTTTCCTTATAATAAGGAAAATCCAATTCCTTACCGTGAATTGAAGTTTAGAAGTGGCTTACTATTGCTGGTAAGCAAAGTACTACAGGAAGACCATTTCCTGTAGTAATGGTCTTCTAGACTATTCACTACACTACTCTAGTTGCCTTTTCCTTTTATTTTCTTGTAAATTATTTTTCCTTCCAAGTATTCGCTTTAAATATTGAATGCAATGTTATATTTTTAAATAATCAAATGTTTGAATTGTTTAGAATGTGAGGGTTGAAGGAATTTTATTCTTAATTATAAGAAATAATAATTTTATTCTTAATAAAAATCTATTTATTCTTAATAAAAAAATTCTCAAATCTTATTTATTTTATTCTTAATTCTAATTTAATACGAGCCTTCAGCTTAGCCTTTTAATTTTTTAAGCCTTCAGCTTAGTTGGCTCTCCTGTACTAGTCACAACAATTACAGACTAAAATTTTTGCGAAATTTTAGTAAAATAATTCCTAGATGAAAATAGTCTAATGGATATTGTGTTGTATATCTTTCTACTGATGAAATTACTTCTGCTGGTAAAGTTTTTCAAAACCTGTGTAATAGCTAAATGGAGTTAGAATAGACAAAAATATGAGTATGAATTGTTAAATGAATGTGACAATGTTTATATATTTCAGGGGTGCACCACAATGGGCCCAAATAGGATTGGTGAGACTGCAGAACTCCACAGAGTATAATCGCAAAGTTGAAAATACATGGGTGTATCCCGATTATGATCCACCCGCCGTTTACAATGATATAGCTCTCGTTAAATTGGAACAAACCGTAATTCCAAAGTCGAACATACGACCTATATGCCTTTCAGTACCTGAAGAACTAATTACACCTGACTCGAAAGTCTTCGCTACTGGATGGGGCAGAATTGGATATGGTCTGTGAAATTTCAAGTCTTTCCTATTCACAATCAATCTTTACCACAGTCAAGTCTATACTATTCACTATCGAACATTGAACTGAATTTTACTTTTCCTATTCACAATCAATCTTTTAATAAGTCTTTTCCTATTCACAATCAATCTTTACCACAGTCACGTCTATATTACTCACTATTCAACATTGAACTTAATTTTGCTTTTCTTGAAGGAAAAACGTCTGTTCTATTATACTGTTCTAGGTTAAGTGGTAGAGTGGTCATTATTGTCCAAACTTCGCCACGTCAGAAAAATAAAGAAGTCATTCTATTATATATTTTATAGGCTACTGTATTGAAGAAGTTATTTGAAGTAGGCCTCCAAAATTAGAGTGATAGTGATTAGATAAAAGAAGTTCAAATTGGAATAAATAGTGATTCCAGGGACCTATTTGATGAAAATTATTATACTGTAAGTTCGCCAATAAAGATCACTTATATTTCAAGCACCGTACATCAATAAAATATTATATATTGTATTATAAGTTTTATTTGACATATCGTAGAGCTTAGCACGTTTAGTTTTGGTCAGTCAATTTCTGTTTGTTGAATGTAGTTAAATAAGTGGTCTATCCAAAAACATCGTTTAGTTTCGTTCATCATGCAGTACTGGGATATTGTGTTTGAAGATCTTCCACGTTGTTTCTTATGTTTTATAGAATGGAGCAGATTGAATTGATCTATTTCAAATTGTTATAAATGTTGTGGCATAGTCTACCAATATACTTTTTAAAAAATTATAGTAAACTGTATTTGGATGTATTTCACTGTATATTGATTAATAATTGATTAATCATTCAATGACAAGCAAGTGATACCAAATAAGTATTCATTATATGGGAATCATTATCTGGGAATTGAGTAGTTTTGTACAGACCATTGAATTTTCAAAGCTGAGCTATTTTTAAAACTTCCATTGGAAATAGTATAAGTTATAGTATAGACTGTTAATCCATTTCAACATAATTTTATTTTTCAAAAAGGAATGACTTCAAGTTCTATTATGTTGTAGAAGTTATTCGGAGTTCAATATTTAATTCAAAGTTTCTTATTAGAATTGGCCAGAAACTGAATAACATTCGAAGTACTATTCATTTTTTATATGTGTACCAGCCATGATTCAAACTTCCATGGATGTGACAAGTTCTCTCACTGGATAAATCTTTGTAGGGATAGGCTAAATCTATCAATAAATCATCTGAATTTAATTGACAGTATTTTTTAGGACTTGCTTCCAGTCAAACGTTGCTGAAAGTGCCTCTAAAGATGGTCGAAGATGAGAAGTGTAAAACCTACTACTCAGCTGACAGATTCTTACCCGATGGAATCAGTGATCGACAGTTTTGCGCTGGCCCTTATGATCATGACTCGCAGGATACTTGCCAGGTAATCTTTGAATAGTAGTTATAACTAGATTAACACTAAGTATTACCAGACTAATACAATTTTCGGAGAGAAATTTCGTCCAACACATAGCTGTGGAGGTTTAGGTTCCACCTCCACAATTCTCTGTGAAATCAGGGTGATAGAATTTGACTTGCTCAGAACTGAATGGTCGTTGTCACTTTATTGGTCATGCACATGAACAAACATGAGATAACTTATACTTGATGTATCTCAAGATTGACCATGGTCATGTATAATTTCGAATATTGGAACAAACCGGTAAAGAAGAAAAATATAAAAATGACCCTGATAGGTTGAGGAAGGACAAGGTGGTTGGGGATATTTTTGAGAAGAAACGCTCTATTGAAGTTTTGTTAACACAGCTATCAGAGGCCAATACTTCAGGCGATTGTAGTAGAGTAGAGAGTCGAACCTCTCACTCTGTTTGTATGTAGTCTTGTAATGTATTCTGATATTTGTTAAAAAAATTATTTTAAATTTTATTTTTTTCGCCTCTCATTCACTTATTTTTTATTTATTTGATAAAAAATTATACAATACATATACATTTTTTACAGAGCAAATATACCCCTCTAGCTGATAGCTATTTGAGGAAATGTGGGTTATAATTTCTATTTTCTCTTTTCAGTTCTATTTTCTAGTTTCTCTCATGTTGGTTATATGTTGGTTGGCTCATGTTGGTTGTTTCTATGAAATAAATCCAATTTAGAAGAGATTGAGATTCATCTCATCTTTAACCTAGGCTTGAAATACTTTTACAAAGGCTGATTATCCTTTGTACAGGAAATAAATAAATTTCATTTTTCTCTTTTCAGGGTGATTCCGGTGGTCCAGTTCAAGTTACGAGTAAAGAAAATCAATGCATCCAGTTTTTGGTTGGAATCACATCATTTGGCAAGTATTGTGGAAGTGGAACTCCAGGAGTCTACATGAAAATATCGCCTTTTCTGCCGTGGATAAAGAGCATTGTTTGGCCATCAAAGCAGTTCACAAGATCAATTAAATATTTAACATGACGATGACATTCATTGGAGAATTCTTTTATATTTGTACATTGTAAATTATTTTTTGAGGTGACCATAGTAGGTAGTTCTCCGAGAAGGTGATATCCAAGACATCTTACTATTACCTGTCACCAGAATGTGCCTAGTGTGAATTCATTTATCTGTGTTAATTTCATGCCATTGTGATATGAGAACAATAAATGTTGCAAATAAAAGCTTTTTAAAATTATTATATTGTAAATGAACGCTCTGAATTGAATGCAAAAAAAATTCATAAAAGTTATTTCACGTGTATTTAAAACGTAGAAATTTGTTGTGAGAATTGCTTCAATTCACTTTGTTCTTGATTTTTTTACTTCAGACTAAAGAAGCAACTGTAACTGCCGTTAAGTTTAAAAAAGAGCATTCCGAACATTTTCTGTTTTAATTCTCAATATCTCCTGAACAAATTTATCTTGTCGGACTCGGAAATTTGCTTTATATTACTCAACATTTTCCGAACAGAACTACTATGCCACACTTGAACATTTTCTGTGTTACTGATTAACATTTTCTGAACAAAGTTACTATGCCGTGTACTCTGACATGTTTACTTTTGATGTCAGGGTTTTCAGTTTGCATTTGAACAAGATTCAAACCTCCGAAAGAATATTGTTGAACATATTTCATGAGACAGGTTCAAGTTTTGAAGTTTTCCTAGTAGAAAATGACGATTATGATCGAATCGACAATCAAGGGATCAGGATAATAGTTGTAATTAAAATAATTTGATATTAAAATATTTTTATTTTTTCAAATACATTTTCATTTGTTACAAACTTATTTACATTGTTACCGTAAGAAAGGTAACTTAAACCTAGAATTTGGGAAATAAATAAGTTAGCTTCAACTAGATACTATTCAACAGACTATTTTGTGGAACAAAAATATTCTTTCTTTATGGAAAAGAGGAAGAGGAAG
Organism: Laodelphax striatellus; assembly: GCA_017141395.1. Taxonomy (NCBI): domain Eukaryota; kingdom Metazoa; phylum Arthropoda; class Insecta; order Hemiptera; family Delphacidae; genus Laodelphax; species Laodelphax striatellus. The sequence goes on along the minus strand of CM029544.1, from coordinate 13,042,646 downwards.
GCATTTATTTAGAAAACCCCGTTAAAAAATTGTATGTCTTGTTCATCTGATAAATAATCATTTGTTACGATGGTAAATCGTGTTTTTATTCGACTTTGGTAATGCTATTATCGCCATAGAACGTTCTCTTTGAAGTCTTTACTGGTTCAGTGAGTAAAAATGAAAGATTCTTTACTTCACTTTCTTTAGTAAAGTGAAGAATAGTAAATTTTTAGTATTAAAATTGTAAGTTTCAGTAAATTGTGCTACGATAGTAGTGTGTAATTTAATAGACAATAAAACTGAATAGAATTGTACGCATAAGATTATGTCTTATGGTAATTTCTGAATTCATTCTATTTACTGTTATGAAAATAAGAAACCTTAATATTTTAACGCAAAAAGTGAAACCAATATGATACAGTTTTAAAATATCTTTTAAAAACTCTTTTAGTAATTAGTTAATTTTCTATGGAAGCTCTATTTATAAATAACAACGCGGGGTATCTTTTATTCTTCAAGTTTTTTGGTTTAGAGATTAATGGCAGTAATGGTAGAAATAACAATATCACCCAGGTTTCATTTTAGTATAGACTAGAATAAGAGGGTTCAGAGTCACAGTAGTGCATTAAAAACAATCAAATTTCCACCTCATTAGACTCGGTCTGAACTGTCATTAGTGACGCTCTCATACAGGAAGTTTACACAACACAACAGCTTGTACTTTTGAAAATTTTGAGAAAATGTGAAATTTTTATGCGGACATGGGAGAGAACAATTATTATCACAGTGGAAGTTGAAATAGAGGTGCTCCTGTCTGACTGTCAGCTAAATATCTGGGAGTTACTCTAGATAATGAATGAACATTATCATCATAAGGACTGGGAAAATCAGTAGTATTCACTGGCTACCTGTGCAAGTCTGATAATTTAATGATTGTAAGCCCAAATCTAGCCGAGAGATGAACTCTCTATTGGTGTTTTAGCCTCTAACGCAGTTTGGAGCTGAAATATTCATGTTAAAAAATACCTCAAATTCCTGATTAATTTCCTTCTTTACAAATTGCCTGTGATAGGTTTTATAATTCGGGAAAATCACCAATCATTCAATTAGTAGACGAATTTGTTACTTATATTTAAAATAAAATGACTGCATGTCGACAGTGAAGTGAAATTTAAAGGGTTAAATTTGATTGGCTTTTCGTGCAACTAGCCATTTGCCTATAAAACAGCCCCCCTTGAAATAGTAAGAGTGATTATCAACTCTTATATCTTTGGAAAGGAACTAAAGCCGCGTTCACACGTTACAAGTGAACAGGCTAGCTGACTTGTACAAGTAGTCTAGTGCCGACTTCCACATAAATATGACTTAGTGAAGAGTAGCTGATGCAAGTCAACTTGCATGTCCACTTGAATCGTCTAAACGCAAAGTAAGTCATTGGCTTGAACTCTGAACTGGGTAGTGAGGCAGCTGTATGGCTTTTGCTTACACTACAAATATGGAAAAATACATAACATCTCATTGGTTTGCCAGACTGTTGAAGGCTTTAAAATTAATATTAAGGATATATTGAGAAATGAATGCCAACCAGTCAATTTCAGTCAAGGCATGCCTATATCAGGTCCTGAATTAAATGGAAGAGGTTCAATTTCGTCCAAAAGTAAAGGATGATGGATGACTACCGCATTGAAATATTTTTCACCATGGGCCACTTAGCTTAGATTTGGCGTTAAATCTACAAGAAAACTGTAGAATGATACTGTGCTGTCAACATTACTGACCAGGAATTGAAACATACTTTGACCTGGCTCTAAAAGCCAAAAATGTCGAAAGGTGTCAAACAACGTATGTAAAGAAGGTATGTAGCCGTCCTAGGTAAACAAGAAAACTCTTCAATAAAATATGTGAGTTCTAGCGGGATGTAGATGATGATTTGTAAGTCATCGTAAAATTTTTACTGATGGAGGGATCTCAACGAGTGTTCTATCTCACACAACCTAATGTGAAACCTCACATTATCATAGGAACCTCACATTATCACAGGAACCTCACACTAACAACCCAACAGCTGCCTATTTTAAAGAAGTGATTTGTCATCTTTACATAGATTGCAGATCTCACACTTGGAGCACCGATTGAAAATTTTGCAGATAACCTATTGCGACTCTGAATCCTCAACTAACATTCTAATGTCTGTCAAGAATGTGTCGCCTATACAATGCTGCCAAATAGATTAAGAAAACAAAAGAAATAAGAAGATCATCCATGAAACCTAGGAGACCGAAAATTGACTCTGGTATAATATCGAATGGGACACACAAGTAAAATAACAGGATTGAGCAATAGAAACCAATACGAACACGAAATCTAAACCTCAACATTCCGTTGATGGTGAAGAATTCAGACCACAGGTTTCGTAATAGAGTGGGAAGATCGCGCAGATGATCCATTATCTGAAAAAATTAAATTAGCTTTTTGAAAGTCTTCTCAAACAAACACAAATAACGCTAAATACAGAATGGAGCATACTTATTTAGACAATTTAAATCGACGCCAGAAGCATATTTGAGTGAATATTGCACGGTATGTATCACTTAGTTGTGCATTCACATCAATAGATCGATTGATTTTAGTTCAAGTCGCCATATAACGAATTTTTAATGATAGTGGAATGGTTCTTTTCTTTCCAAAAACCAATGTAATCTAGTATTGAACGAAAATAAATTTTCAAAATTGTCTTGAGAGCATTATCTGATGTTCCAAACCAGCAAACAATTTTGAATTTTTTATTAATTCAGCATTCACCATCACTACTTCAACTGATTCTAATTCTTAAAGCTAGGAATCAGTTCAATCTAGGGCGTCTGTATAGTGCAAATTTTTATCTTATACATATCGTGACCCCGATAGTTGGAGCGGACTTTCAATCATATATTCAGAACAATTTGCTAAACAGAAAGTTAAATTTTTATCTACATGCATTAGACATCTAATAATTTACTGAATAGATAACATTCAACTACCAGTGTTAATGTTTTCGATTGAACTTCCCCAACATGTAGCTTTTGAATTGTGTTCCTTACTAAATTAATTAAAATCATCCAACCAATTATGCTTCATTATGTAAAAGCTCCACCACCTGAAATAGAACTAGTTTTCTCTCAATTATTTGAAAAATTATCAGTCACCATAAAGAACTACTATGTGTAGAATTTCAATTCATCATTCAACAACCAGAAATAATTATACAGTTCAATAATTCTCAAGAAAGAAAAAAATGAAAAAAGAGGACAAAGTGGCCAACTGAAAGGACAGATGGCCAAAGAAAATAATTGATTTGAGATAACAAAAATGTAAATATGTTAACTAATCAAGTAGTCAAATTTCAATATGTTTCGTGAGATGAAAATAAAATGGATATTAATCTCGAGGTGTATAATTATATCGAAGATATACATCGATGTGTAAAAGCGTGTCAAAATATTGTTAAATCTATTTTATTTTTAAATCAAATAGAATACATAATGAAACAATTCGTGCATTGATGATGTCCCTCCCTCTAGCTAAAGCTATTTAAGGGTCTTATTAATTTTTTTTTCTTTAAGAAAAATCTTGAAATAATCATTACGAATTTTCTTCGAAATCATCATTAGAGAAATCTGTGTCTTTCAACTGAGTCCAAAGAACTTTGCTTCATCAAGGCTATTGAAATATTGAATCACCCAAGTCGCATAAATGTACTTTTTCTCATTAATGGATGAGAATAATTAAGGACGTTCAAGTTTACACTTGACTGAGAGATGTTGTGCAACTTCTTCATACTAAGGTGAATGAATTAGACAAATATTGTATAAATTCTTCAATGATAGTGGAATATTGTGATCAATGATAGTGGTCTATTCCAATCATTGCGGAATAGACAATATTTGTATCATTCATTCATCATAGTAGTTTATACGAATTCTAACCTACTCAGCCTACAAATGCTGGATCTAGCAGATTGCTCGCAGACTACCCTGTCAGAGCTGAGCGTAACATCAGCTGTTTATTGAAAAATTATCATCCGCCAAATTCAAGAAATACTATAATACTGTATTAACGAAGTAATACAGTACTATATAATTCAACATGCGTTGAAAAATATGTAGGAGGGAAAGTTGAATATACAAAGATGAAAAAACTAAAGGAAATATAGCTTAGAGCCACAAGTTATCCACTCTAAACCTAAGAAAATGCAACCGATTTAAAGAATAATCTCCAAAACAACTTCGGTAATAAACTTGGAAAATTTCAAGTTTTTGTCTCTCCCCAGTGTGCCATTACAGCGTTGGGGTAAACTTGAAAACTGTTTCATTCAATTCTCAGTTCATTCTAATTGAAGATTGATAACATAAGCTAAATTTAAAGTCTACTCTTGACAAAAAACAAAGAAACAAAAATAAATTTATAAGGAAATCTTCACTCATTTATTTTATTAAATACAACCTAAATTCAAACTGTACACTTTCAAAATTAATTAATTCATTGGAAAATCTTCACTCATTTTTTATTAAATACAACGTAAATTCAAAGTCTAAACTCTCAAAATGAATAAATTTATAGGAAAGTCTTCACTTATATCATTTTATTAATGTAACGGGACGTTTTCAAATCCATTTTTGATTGCACTTTTCTTATCCTGTCGACCTATTATTTCAATTTATATTCGTATATACAATTCTCCGTTAGGGCTAATGACTGTTTCTCCTGAAACAAGCTGAATAAATAAAGATGGTTGAATATAGATGGAAAAGGAGAGAAAGTAGGATGATGGATAATAAGGATATTGGTGAATGCAGGGGTGGTGCAGGCGATGCAGAAAAACGTGATATTTTGAAAGCTACACACTCAACTCTGAGAGTCCCAAAATATTGTGGGGAATATTAAATAATATTAACCATATCAAGTTAATAATTGAAAGATGAACAACTTTTATTCCAATTAAAATTGAAATGAATGTTAATAAAAAATTGTCAAAATTTAAATTTTTTCGAAATTTATTCTAGCAATGTCTATATTCAATTGAAAACCTTTCACACCTTTCTAACTTGGAAAATAGCGTCCTTTACCGTTATTTACAAATTGTATGTTTCGTGCTCATGTTCTACGAAGGTATTAATGGCTTTCAACAAAAGGTTTCGGAGCACGTTCGCGCAAAATCAAATTTCGACAGCATTACCACAGATTAATGACTTTGGTTCTATGTCACCTTAATGTGTGCATTGGTTTAAAATTGAGAATAATAATTTGAAAGAAAAAACACCAATCCCAAAAACATGCTAAGTTTATTCTGAGTATAACTAGCTTTCAGAGAGGAGGCAGGCCTAAACGCTTGTTTGTTGAAAATTAGTGACTCGTTCAGTTAAAATTAGTGACTCATTCAGTTAAAATTAGTTTATTAGTGTGAAAACGGTAGCGGCAAAGAAATAAGAGATGGAAAATAACCAGTTTTTCTGCACCGAACATGCAAGCATAAGAATAGGCAAACAATTCAACTGAATAAAACATTATTTATTCCTTCAATTGGGCTCAAAAAACAAACAAAATAAGAAGTTAATCATTAAGAATGAAAAAACACTATTATTCTCTCTTAATTTTTGAGGAGAGATTTCCAACATTTCCTACAAGACAAAATACTGAAATGATTACATTTTGAATTATTCAAAACCTTCCGAGATTACTGTCTTAATTACATAAATCATACATGGTAAAACGATAAAAATCTCTTCGGCGTACAAAATAGATAACTGAATTATTCAACTTTCAAATGAACTTTTTTATTCGACAGAAAACTATTTTTTTTGTTAGAATAGAATGATAAATCATATCCCACTCTGGAATCTAATACAATAGCTGTTATATACGTCCTTTTCTACCAGTTTCACATCTTCACGCATTCCATCAAATGACTTGGAATACGTTTCTACTAATCAATAAAAACCATTGAATATTAATAATAGAAATGATATAAAAATATCATTAATGCTAATGGCAATATCATGATGCCATAATTATTTAAGACCGTATCAGTCTCATAGAATTTGACAAAAAGAACAATAGATAATAATTATAGGCCTACCTATAATTATATAGTACCCGTATATAATAACATAAGTAAATGATAAGTACATAAAAAAAATTATTTCTGTAATTTAAACACATTAATGCTGATGGCAATATCATGATGCCATATATATTGAAGACCATATCAGTCTCATAAAATTTGACAAAACGAACAATATAATAATAATTATAGGCCCACCTATAATTATATAGTACCCGTATATAATAATATACGTAAATGATAAGTAATAATAATTATGAGTTAAGTTTCAACGTTGATTTCACTCAAAGCTGGGAACGCAATATTGCCATTTTTTAATAGTAATTTGTTCAATTATTATTTTTTAATGGTTCAAAATTAGCTGTGCCCTTCGGAGTGACGCTCCAGACCACCAAGATACCACTGCTTCTATGCATTCTTTAATAGTACTGGAATGCTTGAAATAGATAGAATAGCTAGAATGTTTCGTCTTATTCCATCAAATGTCTGAAGAAAATTTAGAAAAATCAGCATATTGCTATCCATTATTAATATTATTATAAGCAGTGGTGTAGTGAAGCCGGAGCGATCTGGAGCGTCACTCAGAAGAAAATAATAGGATACTGTGAGAACAATAACTACAATGAAACTGTATTACTGAGTACTGCATCGCACTTCCTGTAATGATTTAATTGAAAATAATTTTTAAAATTCATCAATTACCCGTTACATAATTCCTATTTTACTAACTTCACGTTTCGCCTTATTCCATCAAATGTCTGAAGAAAATTTAGAAAAATTAGCATATTGTTATCCTTATCACAATATAATTATTAATATTATTATAAGCAGTGGTGTAGTAGAGCCAGAGCGGTCTGGAGCGTCACTCGGAAGAATGGCACAGCTAATTTTACCACTGCTTATAAGTACATTGATCATGAAGGCAATATCACGATGCCATATATTAGTAAGAGACCGTATCAGTCTTATAGTCTCTGATAAAACTAATAATAGGTAACCAAGCAATATATTAATAATGCTGATAAAACACGTCAAATAGTAATATGTTTTTAATTTTGATTTCGCTCAAAACTTCGATGATTTTGTAAGAGATTTTAGTGGAAGACTGATATTTCAAAGTGAAATACAAACATCATACTTAATTACTACACAAAAGACAATCATTAATAATATTCAACAATACTTCTTTGGAAAATAATAATGGCATCGATGGACTGTTAATTACTACTATGAATATCAAATTATTAATAAAAGATGGTGAAATAATTATAAAAATACAGAGAGTGGCAAAAAATAGCTAGACAAACTTGAAAGTTTGAAAATAAGGATATACAAAAAAAACTTTACGGTACTATTAAAAAAATCTGAGAAGCAAGTAAATATCATCACACTGGATGTAAGAGGAATTACAAGTAAGTTTCTACTGATAGAACCTACTAGTGGAAATTTCGAATGAAATATTATTTAAAACTTGACAGAGTTTTCTGAGACAATATTATTGTACTTTAGTGGTTTAATTGATAAAAAATTATTCCTTATCTAAGGTTAGTCCATAATCTAATAACTGAACTAATACTTAAAAGATAGCTAATAAAAAGCTATTGAATAGTTAATCTAATACCTTAAGCTGAGCTTAGGTTCATAATCATCTAATAGTAATCCAATATACAATTTTTTAAAAGTTTTAGAATTCGACATATTCCATCAAATGACTTGGAATACGTTTTTACTAATTGGTAAAAAATCTTAGTATATTAATCACATATATTATCACAATACTGTTGATATAAAAACATTAATTTTACAGGCAGTATCACGATGCCATATATTATAAAAGACTTAATAAAATTATAAAAGTCTTATAGTTTCTGACAAAAATAGCATAAAAACAATGATTCTACGTTTCTACTTTACAATATTTAATCACAATATTTTTGATATAAAAACATTAATGTTACAGGCAGTATCACGATGCCATATACAGTAGAACTCCAACTATCCAAATCGCCGATTATCCGAATCACATTCAGAAAATTTTTTGACGAATGAAGACCGCAAAACAGCTTACATTGACGGAGATGTTTAAAAAACAATGATTTTTATTTCTAAACTTGTACAAAAGTACATTTTATTTATATTTAAAACATGTGAAAATATCACGTTTCTTTCATTTAATTCAATAAAAAAATAGTGCAATATCAAAACGTAGCTTTTTTTCTCTCCAATGGCAATTTAAAAAAAACTCCGATTATCCGAATATTTGATTATTCGAATGGGTCCCGGTCCCCATTAATTCGGATAATTGGAGTTCTACTGTATTATAAAATTATAAAAGTCTTTTAGTTTCTGACAAAAATATATTTAAAAACATGATTCTACGTTTCTACTTTACAAAATAATAATGACTTATAAAACCTTAAAACATTACGATGATGGTAAAAATAATTCTATCACAATAATGTTCTAGCAAAAAAGAATACTGAAATGCATAAAATATATGTATAGTAATTTTTAAATTGGCGGATGGCGATTGACTTTCATTTAACGTTTCCATGGAAACGGGTGATGTTCTGTTGATTTCTTTTTTGAATATTAAAAAAATTAAAATTAAAATATTAAATAACAAATAATAAACAATCATCTATAATATTAAAAGAGTTTGGTGCCCGTGTAGAGTAGATTTTGGAAAATTCGAAAAGTTTGAGTGGACCGATTTTGATGCGGTTTGCGCCAAAAGAAAGATAAAAAACTGAATTTCTGCAGGCACTATTTGATTTTCAAAAATAATCATTTTAAATGGGAGGAAAATAATGAAAAATAGGTACCTGTTGCGCTATCTGTTGGCATTAAATTGTACTTTTACAAAGTAGTACAGTGATTATAAATAGTCATCTTTACAAGGTAGAGTTTCATTGGTATGACTAAGCTGCTGTCAGATGCAGATAGTCAAAATAGCAGCTATTTAAAATTTTAGAGAATTCAAGTGAGCGGCACTTTGCGCTGCACGGGGTGAACTCGTTAATATTAAAAATGGAAAAATAAATAATTTTTTTAAATCTTGAATAAAAATTCAACATAACATCACCCGTTATCGTAGAAGTAGAAGGTGAAAGTCTATCGCCGTTCGCCAAATTAAAAAAAAAAATAGTACTATGATAAGAAACAGTCAAGTATCTACTTGGTACAAGTAGTAATTGGTACTTTTGTGGGAGATTATAGTAGATGATTGATTTTTCAGAGACATACAAACATTCTACTTAATTTCTACACCAAAGCTAATTATTAATAACATTCAACACTTCTCCTATGAAAATAATAATGGAATGCATAGATTACTACTATGCATATCAAATCATCAATAAAAGATAGTGAAAAATAAGTTTTACAAAAAACAAACAGCTAAAAACACTTGAAAGATAAAATAAGGGAAATACACCAATATCTTCACAATTGAAAAGTTCCAGCACCAAGAATAACTTTTTTACAAACGTAAGTTAGCGAGAGCAATACTCACACTTCTGTCTGTCGCTGAGTGAGTGCTGTTGTAGTGATGGACGAATTCAATCACATCAGATCGATTCACAGCCAATTCTGTATCACTTGCTGCGGTTCTTTCATCTTGCGTCAAATGCAAGAAAAGCAAAGTCACCTGTAAAACAGACAACTACTTTCAGTATATTGCTGAGAATAGAATAGAATAGAATGGCTGCATTTGTTTGTTTCCTGGGAGGGCGAAGTTAAGGCGCAGACGGTCCTCTCTTACACTTAACCACCCTCTACATTTCTACATTAAATACTAGGTAAATTCCATACTAAATTTGAAAAAAATAAGAAAAAGAGAACCATATTTAGAAATTAAGAAAAAACAACAACAACAAAAAACACTGTAGAGTAAAACCACAGAGAACAGATTAGAATAGATTTCCCATAGTACGTTAAATTTTGTGACCAGAAATCAAGGGGCCGATCCTAGCGATATCTCTTAGAACTCAGAGTAACTGGAAATCGTAACAGTAAACTGACAAATGGCGATGAGACAGTGATTGGTAGTACGAATGGGAGTGAATGAGAGATCGATTGAGAGAGGAACGCCAGCGTCAGCGCGATCTTACCGCCCGACACATGAACTACGTGGCTAGCACTGTTTGACAGCACAAAAAACCGGATCAGAGTTCCCTATTCCTTGAACGATCTACTAGAGAGTATCGATTCTCTATGGTAAAACTGATATAATGCTTCTGAAGAAATAAAATGCGTCTGAAGAAATATAATGCTGCATCTGTTGCAATTTCTAGTTGTCTAGCAGAGCAACTAGTTGAAGACGTCTTACATATTTTGTCTTTGATGAAAATAAAATATGAAACTTGATAGAATTAAGGTGTTGACGAAAACACGATGTCAGTCGACTGGCGCCGGACAACTAGTTTTTAAGGTTATTCCTGAAATTTCGGGTAAGGAAAGGCTTTTTTTCCTTGCAAATTGTTTAAGAAGTGGCATTGGATTATTATAGTATCATAAATATCATTCATTCTTAAAAATTAATTACATAAACAGTATGGTGTTCCAAAGACATCTTGCATACTGTACTCACATAATCGATTTTAATATTATACTCAGGGGGACTTATGAAGGTCATATTAAAATGTGTATTTGTATATGTGAATTTTGTCCATTTGTTTTGTAACTTCATGGCAAATAAATTTGATTTGATAAATGCAGGGTCATCGAAAAAGGTTGCATGCATTTAAAAAACTTAATCGTATAGAAACCATTTTAAATTGATTTATTTTTTCTTTGTATACAATGTACAATGTTGGGAGAAAACGTAATTGAATTTGAAGAAGGCTCCTCATATAGGCAAATGCCTGTGGATGAGGAGCGAGTTCCAAATATCAATGAATCAAGTATTTTAAAAACAATTAAAAAGTCTTTTTTTTATTCTATTGTATACAGAAAATGTTAAATTTTTTATACTTGATACATTTCAATATGTGCACCGTTGGTTGCTCTGCACACACCTAATCGATATTCAACCTCTATCCAGGTATGCTGTATCATATCGGGCGTGACCGAAGAAACAGCAATAGCAATTCGTTGCCGTAAATGTTTCACATTTTGAATTTTTTCACTATAGACAAGGTTTTTAAAATAACCCCCAAAGAAGAAATCCAGTGGAGTTAAGTCTGGTCTCCTCGAAGGCCAAAGCACACGACCGGCCCTACCAATCCGTCGGTCAGGTAACCTTTGCTTGGCGCACTGGAAGATTGAAATGAGGAGGCGCGCCATCTTGTTGCCAAATTATGTAAAAAAATTCCGATTCAATTTATTCAAATTGTTACAAACAAATGCTTGTTATACTGTAATGCCGTTAAGCACTTGACACTGACTTCAACTCTGCAAACCACAACACACACTGTGCCTTCTCTTGAACAGTCACCATTGCACTGACTGCCTGCAACACGGAACGGTGACGACTGTACACGGTGATATCATACCAACAAAAAATCCTCAATATTTCCTGTGTATAATGAAACATAAATTATGACTTCATCTCTAATGGTTTTTATACAGTGAATTTTAAAAATGGATGCCACCCTTTTCGATAACCCTGTATTATAAATAAACATACTAGTTGCTTGCCAGTCAACTGGCCAATTTTTGGTTACCAGTCGATTTATTAATAGGAATTGTAGGAATAGTTTATTAGGATGAATCTCATTCATGAGAGCATAATACTCTAATGCCACTTATAATACAATTTCAAGAAAAAATTGTGTTTACTCACCTGAAATTTTAGAAATAACCCTAAAAACAACTTGACTGGAGCAAGTCGACTGGGATCGTGTATTCGCACCTTTAGGAAGACAATCGGAACATTAAAGCCTTGAATAATATACACACTCTTCACTCAGGTTAGAGTTCAATTACCACTAGCGGCTATTTATTTATTTTTTTGCAAACGAATTTCAAGTCTTAATCAATTATTCATACAGTACACAGTCATGTAATATCAAAATAAAATCAATGTATTATTGATCATTTGAATTTAATTATTATGTTAATTATTTTTTAGAATATTTTGATAAGGCTAATAAAACAATGCAAAAAGTGCGATTTTAAATTTCATGAAAGTAATAGACTAGAGTGACGTTCCAAACTCAAGTATTGTCATCTTTATCACGTTAACACACTTTCGTAATTTTTGAAAAATACTGCCCTGTTTTTTTCCTGTTCACTACCATATCAGTTCCTTGGATACTCCGTTGTATCGGTTCATTTATATTGTAAAAATATTGAAATATTCATTTATAAAATTATTGAACAAATTTATGAAAAAAGGAAACATACCCTTTGTCTGCAAAAAGGGCAGGATATAGCTCGCCGACGGTTCATCTCATACATTACTCTAAGGCACAATCCTAGAAACCAAAACATAGACGTATTTTACAATGGCAAAATTTTCAATTATGAACTAGACATACAATAAATAATATAACTATGCGTAATTGTATCTCACTTCAAAATTGCATACGAATTGACTTTTTCTGTGGCTCCGAAATCTTAGAGAATTTAGCTGTTAGTTGATTGAACTTGAACACATGCATAATTTACACACGAAAAGCTACGAACAAGTAGACTATCGATTTAAATATTAAAATGTTGATAGACAAGCTTGATAGATTTTCAACAATAAACAATATTGAAAATATTGAATAACTTGTTTTATAAGTTACTACTGTTACCGTTACTGTGTTGAAATTGTTTTTTGACTGATCAATGAATAATACCTTTCTTTGAACTACTGTATTTAATAGGCATACTTTCAATCAGGCCTTTCTAGTTTCCATAGGGGTTTAGGTTCGTCTTTATTCAACATCTATTATACAAACAACATTTATGTGGTTCTTACACACATGATAAAGTTCCTTAAGGCTGTACATCAGTTTAAAAGAATTTTTTTATGGTGATATTTTTTAAATTTTTACAATTTGCACAATCAAGCGATCAAAATAAAATACAATTAGAGGAAACATTTTTTTTGTTCATTAGTTTGTGAGATATGGGCGTCTAAGGTTGAAATTTTTGGAACAGGTCATCTCAAAATTGGTTGCAAATACAATCATGAAATTTTGAGCATACATGCTCGAAGTTATTGTCTATCTCATGACATAATAAGCTTCTCAAAATATCAAATTTGGAAAAAAAATATTTTCGAAAATAATTTCTTCAAAAAATAGCTTAATTTCCAATTCAAAAGGATAATTCGTTATTTTTCTCAAAAGTTGATATTTTGAGAAACTAATTATGTCATGTGATAGACAATACCTTCAAGCATGTATGCTCAAAATTTCATGATTGTATTTGCAACCAATTTTTCCTCTGTTTTCCGAACCGATTTTTTCCCCTCTAAAATGTATTTCATTTTGATAGCTTGATACAGTAGTATCCAAATCGTAAAACTTTAAAAAATATCACCATAAAAAAGTTTTTCAAGCTGATGCACAGCCTTGAAGCACAGACTGCTTCTGTGTTGAATCTTACTGTTGGTTTTGTTGATGTTAAATTACATTTCGACTCAACTCTCTATCCCATACACTACAGAACCACTAATTTTAAGGCTGTGTAAAAATCTAGACAATCCATTGAACTACAGAGTGACACACGGGAGACGGACGGTTTTAAACTAGGTAGTACTGAGAGTAGCCTAGTGCAGTGGTTGTAGGTGGTCGTGGTGTGCATACTTCTGATCTACACAAGACGGCATTTAATTTACTCAATACCTATGGAGCAGTGAGACTTGCAACGTCGAGTGATTGTCTATGGAAAGTGGTGAGTCTATTACAGCTGAGCAACGATTGTTTCGTGTGCGGTTTAGTGTCGGTAGACATGGAGCTGTTCCAAGCCGTGACACAATCCTCAGTGGAAAATTTCTGATCGTCTGGAAATATACAGGATAAGAAGCTTCCTGGAGCGAAACGCAGTGCAACGACACCAGAAATGTTGAAACATGTAATGGAGAATTCTGAGAAGATACTTGAGTCCTGCATTCGAAATGTTGGGCATCTCCTTGACGACATTATTTTTCTGAAATAACTTTTTAAATTTAAATGTAAAATAATGAGCATAATTGATTCTATTTAAATAAGCATACATAAATTTTAGAGTTGGCTGAGTATTATTTCATTAAAAACCGTCCACCTGCCGTGTGTCAACCTGTATTTTGAATGAATGATGGTGAATTCTAAAAAAAACATGACATGACGAAATATTTAAGGTTGTGAAACAATGGTTCCACAAGCCATAGCAATCCATGTATCCACGCTTGGGAATTTCTAATTTCTAATTTCCATATTCGTATTTCACATTAATGATACATTTCAAACTTAATATTTGTTGAAAATTTCTTTATCAATAACAAACTTGAAATTATGAAAAATGGTTAATTACCGCAATATCCATGACCGCAATTTGTTTCAACCGCCAATGTGCAGACCTCCAAACAAATTGCGCAAATATCGCCAGCATTTCTACGATAAATGTTCACTAGAAAAAAAAATAACATTGCATTAAATAATCAACAGATTATGAGTCGGCCTATTAAACTAAGATAGTAGCTATTCAGAAACTGAACTTAAAAATCAACCGCATTAAATCTGCTACTATTAATTATACCTTCCAATATCAATTTATTAAGAATTCATTTTTTAATTGCTCTATATTATTTATTTAATACTGGTTTTAGTTCCACAAGAAGACAACGTAGGGATAACAAATATGTGAGCTCGCTTATCAAAACTATTTGCACCCCCATCCAAACATTACTCAAATAACACAAATTCATAATGTTTATTTCGATGAACAAGATAAATAAAACAATGTGAACGTACCAGGCAACAATTTTCAAATATAATTGATTAGTCAAGTAACTCAAGTTTATATGTATTAATTTGTATTATACATTACACTACAATATCGTCTATTAAATCAGAATACTGTATGTATGCTATAATAACTACTTGCTGTAAGCATATTATTCAAAGTATGCAATGTAACTGTTTCTAGTAACCTTGGGCATATCCATTATCCATATCCAAGCCACTTGGTGCTACTCTGGGGATTGCGTCTGACTCAATCAATGTCAGATATTTTAGCATGAAGTGTTGTAAACGCTAAAGTTTGTAAAACGGTAATAATCAATGATGGAATTTGACAATGGAGACCTAGTGCGTAGATATAAAGCAAATATTTTACCTTTGAATGGGAAGGGGAGGATTTACAATTATCAAAAGCTAAGAGCATTGTCAGGGAGACAATGTTTCATTATTTTAGCATTTGAGATTGATTAATGAATGTATAAGTAACTTCTCAAGTGTGTGATGTCTTTTTACAATCAGCACAGTATTCCCATGTGCTACAGTGACATTTGATATCAACCAACACAAGGTTTCTTTAACCCCTGAGAGTAAGGGAGGGGGGAATGAGCCAACAAAATAGACTCAAGTTAACATACACAACATAGACTCCCTCGATAACCCTGCTTGATTGTAAGAGGCAACTAAAAGGGAACCCCTATCCAAAACACTTTTTCCAATTCCCTTGTTTTTCTTCTCATTGCTTTAGCTAAGGTATTTCTTTGCCAACTATTCTTGGCTGGGTTGGTTTATCACTAGTGCAGTCCTCACTTACCATTTGCAGGTGGTTCCACTTGCTGGGGTACTTCATTAGAATTGAGTCCTGTCGCAGATCTTCGAGCAGCATTTCTCCTGAAAATAATCTTGTTATGAAAATGGTGAAGGGGCAAAGGTTTTAGGGTATATAAAGGTATAAATGAATCATGAAACTATAAGCAGTCACTGGTGAAGCAACTGAAAGTAGATAGATACTCCCACAATATCCCTGCTTGATTGCAAGAGGCAACAAAAAGGGAACCCCTTTCCAAAGCTCTTCTTCCAATTCCCTTATTTTTCTTCTCACTGCTTTAGCTAAGGTATTTCTTTATAATTACACATCTTTCAATAATTATTGACATGTTTGTTTAATTAAAAAATTCTGAATTAAATCAAAGTTTCCCTATCTCCAACGCAATTTCGTTCCCATAACTCGATTTTTTAAAGCGGCCTGCTTCATCAAACTTGTACAGGAAAATTTCCTCTTATATGAGAATTCCTGTTGCATATACCTTCTCACACGTGAAAATTCTAATGGTGAATCTTCAATATTGAAAGTGAATCATCATTATAATGAGTGAACATTTTGAGAGCTTCATCATCTTAAGTTACCTTATAAGTTGGAGAAGCCAAAATAAGGAACGACAAAACACTACTTTTTGAAAATCAAATCACTATTTTCTCCCGGTTTGTTGATTTTCGTAGTTATAATATATGTTTATTGCATAACTTGAACCAATTGTGGGTTTCAGGAATGAATTCGATAGACATCCATTTTCCTTTATTTCTTGACTTCTAATTTTTATGAAAAATATGTGAAAATTGTACGATAAATCGTTCGCTTATATGGATGCGATCTTTGTCATCTCTTAATCACTATGTCCACACTTGGCCGATTTTAGTATGCAGCACATAGCGTCATAGCGCATGCTATACAGAATGCGGTGCAGCATTCGTTTCTCCGCCGAATTATAATAGGAAGCGTGAAGCGCAAGACGAAATGAAAGTCGACCATGTGTGGACACAGTTATTGTCTGCAAACACCGTTACGGCATTATAGTATCAATATTATTACTGCATATTATTCATCAATAAATAAATAAGTTCTGTATTATAGAGATAGAATATTATATTTTAATGATGAGATGCGTGTCCCATTATAGCCTACCCTTGTGACATGTGACTTAACCTTTTATCAATAACTTATTATTAGAAATGTTAGTGATAATGAAAATAACAGTACCTGGAGAAAATTTTCATCACTGTTACACCCAAGAATCCAATCGCAATACTTGCGACTGAGGTGAGAATTATTTCATCCCCAAACCCCTCAATGAAGTTAGACCTAACACCTGACATCACGTAGGCTGCTACTGAGTGATAGGCTGAGTGGGCCTGCTACACAAGTGGTAGGCCACTGAGAAATAGTTCCAAACTGCCGATCACACCTGAAATTTCATTCAAAGGATCAGATTAGACAAATTTTCGTTAACTATTTTTCACTATTGGCCCAATTTGAAGTATGAGTTTGATTTCAACTAGCCATGGAAATAAGAAAAATGCAAACAGCCAATCACACTAAGATTTCATTGGACGGATAACCAATTTTCTTCATAAAACAATCACTTTTGACATGAATAGTAATTTCAGAATGATAAGTTGTTAGTTATTTTTTACAAAACTTACTTCTCTACTACTAATACAAAAACATAACCTAAATACTTGAAGTTTGAACCGATGTCCGAAATTAAATTTTGGAAGGCCACCGTAGGATCGACAAAAGTTAGCGTCGACACGACATAGCATCGACAACCTACAAATGCTGAATCTCGCAGATCTGATCAGCGCGCTCTAGGTGAGAGAGAGTGAACAACCTGGGGGATTTTAATTATTGTGAGATAGGAACAAAGCACGATTTTGAGATAGAACTCAATGTAATCATTAACGTATCATCAATACTTTATTGCTATCTATTATTTAGCGGTTTCAAGGTGTTTTAATGAATGTATTAATTGGATTAAAGTATTTTTATCAGAAATTTCGTAATCTTGTTGCTAGACACTTCTTGCTAGGTTAGGATTTTTGAAGTTTGAACTTCCCGCTGTGTAACCATCGGTATCGTATGTACGATACACATTATTATTCCAGAGACATAAATTATTCCACACAAATAATATTTAATTAAATTACATTATATTCAAATCTTATATTTTCCATATTTCTTCTATTTACGTTCAATATTATATTTTATATCACTCTTTCTTTATTTCATCTCACTCTCTTTTGGAAAGGAATGCTTTCGGAAAGAGGATCAAATTAAAATTATCTTTATTTCTTTTCTCTTGAAGAGACAACTGAAGTGTTCTTAAACATCATAGCTTTGATTTCATAAGTTACTGGAATATTTTAGCTGAATATTTATCAAATACGATGAGTTCGAAAACAGGCATTTTTACATTTGATTCAATGATAACCAAGCTTCAATCCCCCCAGGTTGTTTCTCTGTCTCTCACTTGAGCGCTGATGTTTGTGAGCTACTTCTCAATTGCAAAGACTCTAAAAAGGTACTCCCTTTTCGCTCGGCAGGGGGCTATGCCCCCTTCACCGCTTCACCCCCTCCATTTGGGATGGGTTAGGTTATTTATTTGGCGAAATGGCAAAAAAGAAATGTTGTTTTTATTGAAATAAATGAATAAATTTACTTCAAAGAGCAACCAATTGATTTATTTAATTGTTAGCCCCTGCGCCCACTAAGCAACTGCTATCTGATCTCAGCAGGCAACCCAGCGTTGCCAGATGACTTTGGCTAATAGGTTAGACAGCCAAATGTCATCTGGCAACATTGGGTTGCTGACTGAAATCACATAGCAGTCGCGAAGTTGGCGCAGGGGCTAAAGATGGTAGTTTCATATATATTTTTTTTTTGCTTTTCTTGGAGTTTTCTAGACCAACGTTTTGAGGTGAATTCAATGGTGTAGGTCTTTTCCGGGTGCCAAAAAAATACAGGCCTTCTGAAGTGCAGCCAAATTTGGCCAAACTCCACCTACCCTGCAGGGCCACCCCAGCTCTTCTAGAGTGTCGAAAATCATTACAACGAGGTCTCTGGGGCCCAATGATACAATAGCACCCCGAAAACAGCACTAAAATATCAACACCCACTAAAAAATAGGACTTGAATATTTGGCAAAATTGTCCAAAAAACTAAAAATAAAAAAATGACCACCACGCCCCCCCCTCCATTACGAACCCGGTAGAATATTTAATTTCTGAAATCGAGCTACCTCAGCAAGCTGAACAAAAAAGGTCCTCTTCACATTTGCTCTAAATAGTAAAATTCAAAAATTGGAAAATTCCAGGGGGGCATAACCCGCATAACCCACCTTGAGGGGGACATTTAGAACTTTTGAGATTTTTCTGGTTATTTGCTTGCTTTCCTCATTCCAACAATGTCCAATTTGACCGCCTGCGATGTCGGCAAGTGCAAAATCTTTTTAAATCTAAGTTAAATGACTATAGATTATCTATAGTCTATACTAAAAGTTCTAGCAGTTTCCTGGCAGTTTAATCTCTGTAAAATCACAATCTATCTCCATTTATACAAACTCAGAAAATAGGATCTGAAAAAGTGAACTGCAAAGTGTTCTTGTGTTTTTTTTCTCTAAAGAATAGTGAGGGAGTCTCAATTTTTGAAACTTGATTAGAAAACAACATCAAATGTAACAACCATCAACAATAATTAATATGACATCAATATTAGAACTGTGATCCATCTGATGGATGTCATTCAATTTGTGCCGTTTTTGAAGTTAGCCATCTCACTCTGTGGTCAACCGAAGCTAGGAGAGGCCACTGTAGCATCGACAAACGTTAGCGTCGACACGACATAGCATTGACAACCTACAAATGCTTTACCAACTTTAAAAACTTATTTTTAAAGACTTTAAAAACGTATCTTTGAAAGGTATTCCTTGAAAGGTCTTCTTTAAAAAGTCTCTTAAAGATTTTAAAGGTCTTTAAGACTTTAAATTCTGATTTTCAAGTGATCTGATGACTTATATTGATAATCAGAGAAGAGAAATCATTAATGAATTTTCATACTGAAGCAGTGCATCACTTGCTTCATCTGACCGCTCGCCACTGGACGCAATTACTATTGTGAACGGTATTTATACAATTAGGAATGCAACAATACTTCAAATGCATTGTAAATGCTTATTCCCTATTCTCTCTCATGATAAATTTCCCTTTTTCGTTCAAAAAAATTCCGCGTGAGCGCTGAAGTCGATTTTATTATCCCCACCACCTACGTGCACACAGTGAATAGGTTACGGTTAGGACAGCTGCTAGCCAAACACATGCATGAGCAACTACTACACTGCGCTTTGATCAGCTGCGATTCTGTTTTTTATATTCCAGTGTTTTAAAACTGGATCAGAACCAGAAACGTTTCATAATGTAGCATCCTTCTTGTAGTCATTAAGATACACGTTTCAAAATCTATTTTCGAAAAGGCAACTGTTTCGATTTCAACTATGAAACTGTAATGATTGCATCATAACATAGTCATAGATAAAAGGCTTTACAGACATATTTTTTATTCACACAACATGCAAATAAGAGTTATTTAGAGTAGGCTAGTCACATTGAGCTATCATGGTGGCTATAGAAACAAATGAATATTCTGCAAAAAATAGGAGGTAAAGCACGTGTTCCAGTTTTATGTCAATTCATTCAATAAATTGCACAGTGACTCCTCAGTCATATTCCTTCAATTTCTGTATTTTTCAGGTTCAAGTCCACTTTCTTCTACAAGAAGCCCAAATAACTTCTACAATAACATATAAATAGGAATGATATAGAAAAAAACAACACTAGTTAATTGAACAAATCATCTCGTGTATTTTATCAAACATAGAAAATTATTAAATTTACAAATGAAAAAGCGCTTTTAAATTGACAAAAGGCTATCTATTGAACTAGTTAAGGCTATCTAGTTAATTGAACAAGTCATCTCGTGTATTTTATCAAACATAGAAAATTATTAAATTTACAAATAAAAAAGCGCTTTTAAATTGACAAAAGGCTATCTATTGAACTAGTTAAGGCTATCTAGTTAATTGAACAAGTCATCTCGTGTATTTTATCAAACATAGAAAATTATTAAATTTACAAATAGAAAAGCGCTTTTAAATTGACAAAAGGCTATCTATTGAAAAAAATACAAACTTTTATAAGGCTCTACTCACACTTGGAAACTCAAATCGCCTCGCTCGGAGACTGGAATAACAAAACATGATTTTTCAAATGATGACGCTCAGACGATCCTGCAACCGCGTTCTTTGAACGTCATCATATGAAAACACATGTTTTGTTATTTCAGTTGCCGAGCGACGCAATTTGAGTTTCCTAGTGTGAGTAGAGGCTACTGCTTGTAACATAGCATATTATCAAATTGACAAAAGGCTATCTAATAAACAAAAAACAATTGCAAATCAATTAACAAGAATTTAACTATTCTCTCTCATTAATCTCTCAAACTATTCTCTCAAAATAATGATAATTATTAACTTATAGCCTACATATGTAAGCCTAATGTAGGAATATAATACCGGATTATAATTATTCTAAAACGAATTTCTCATATTGCAAATCAATTAACAAGAATTTAAGTATTCTTTCTCAAAATATTCTCTCAAAATAATGGTAATTATTAACTTATAGCCTACACATGTACGCCTAATGTAGGAATATAATATCGGATTATAACTATTCTAAAACGAATTTCTCATATTTCAAATCAATTATCAAGAATTTAACTATTCTCTCTAATTAATCTCTCAAACTATTCTCTCAAAATAATGGTAATAATTAACTTATAGCCTACACATGTAAGCCTAATGTAGGAATATAATACCGGATTATAATTATTCTAGAACTGATTTCTCATATTGCAAATCAATTAACGAGAATTTAACTATGCTCTCTCATTAATCTCTCAAGGTGATGGTAAGTATTAACTTATAGCCTACATAATTATGTAAGCCTAATGTAGGAATATAATACCGGATTATAACTATTCTAAAACGAATTTCTCATATTGCAAATCAATTATCAAGAATTTAACTATTCTCTCTCATTAATCTCTCAAACTATTCTCTCAAAATAATGGCAATTATTAACTTATAGCCTACATATGTAAGCCTAATGTAGGAATATAATACCGGATTATAATTATTCTAAAACGAATTTCTCATATTGCAAATCAATTAACAAGAATTTAACTATTCTCTCTCCATCTATTCAAGTTTTCACAGCCTACAAAAATTGTCTCTAAAAACGTTATTCACAACTCACCATAACATTGATTTATTAGACTATTCCCTTGGATTTGCATTGTTTGCTATTCAATGACAGTCTATTGTCTTCAATCATTTGAGATAACAATTAAGTTTGCAATTAGAAAAGTTATTATAACCAGTTGGTTTCAGCTCAGTTATCTACGAAGGTATCCCGAACGGGACGCCATGGGTTTGGGTTTATAAGGCGGTTGAGATCTTGCTTAATCGCCTCAACTTCATTGATGAGCTCCTGTTTGTCGGGTTTGCAGTAGATTAGAGTGAGGCAGCTGGTAAGAAGAAATTGTATCCTCGCAGCAATTTGTTTACGCTCTACTGCATTATCGGCACACCTTGGATTTGCTTTAAATGTCTTACCCAACGATGCTATAACCTGCAAAACGAACAAAAATCTCGTTGCATGCAAAAGAATAATAAAAAATCTAAACTATAATTCTCTACGTATTCAATTGAGAATGACATAAAACCATTGTTGGTTTTCATAAATGGCATTTTCGGATTGGTAAGCGTTTGACTTTACAACTTCACTTTAATAAATCAGTTAAATTCGAATCCTGAATAAAATCAATTGAATATATATATTAGATTTTATAATATAGATTTATATAATATATATAGATATATATTCTATATAATATATATTAGATTTTAATTGAATATAGATTTTATTCAGGATTCGAATTTAACATATATTATATATATTTAACATATAATATTTACATATTTTACATATAATTCAATTTAACATATATATTCGAATTTAATATATATATATTACTGATTTTAAATAACATCACTTGAATTTCGCAGGTTCATAGATTCTACTTGTGTATTTTTCAAAGGAACTTCATAGCAAGATGAACTTAATAATGAACATTTTGAATCATAAGCTTAGTTGTTCTCTGAGCAACACAGAAACGCCAATGTATGAGTTTCCACAATAAACACATACAGACAATCAAACGTTTATAAATAAACCGATACAACAGAATATCCAAGGAGCCGATATGATAATGGTCAGAAAAAAACAGGACAGTAATTTCCAAGAATTACTCAACTAGTTAACATAGCAGCCATTTACTGCGTTTCAAGTGTGATAACGTGATCAAGTTGACATATAAGTTTGGAACAATACATTATTTCATGAAACTCAAAATCGCACTTTTGTTTTATTGATAAGAATAATCTAAAAAGTAATAAGAATAACATGACGAATGATTTCAAATTATCAATAATGAATTGCTTTTATTTTGATAAAAAAAATGTATGGATAATTGATTAAATCTTGAAATTAATTTGCAAAAAAAAGCCGCCAATGGAATTCGAACTGCAGAACCGGTGTACATCATTCGCCTAATTTACTCCTACACTACGGAAGTCTTGTAGAAAATGGCACTATTTAATCACTTGAGCACCTCAACAAGTTGTAACCTAGATGAAAACTGTACCCCCAATTCGAGCTCTGTTAACATGCATTTCAGATTACAGTACCTATTTTTTGCTTGTAACTTTTCTTAAATTCAACCCCCGATCGCATTAAGGCCCTTAAATCTAGCAAGCAATTGATCGTATCTTCCCATTGAGTGCATCCAAGATGAGTTCAGGCCCAAATTTTTACGTTCGCTCCTATGTAAGTCTGAATTTTTTTCATAAAGTGGAATAATCTCGAGGCACAATTTTTACACGCTCTTCGCGGTACATCTGTCAAATGTCAAATAAAATCAGTACATACTGTACTGATCGGTATGTCGGTCAAATGTTGGCTTCCAGGTGTTCTATTGTTGATATTATTTGTCAATATACACATGCATATATTTATACAGGGTGATTCTAAAATAGACCGACAAACTCCGTTAGCGGTTTCCTGACATTAAAATTAAAAAAAAGTTCCGTTAAACATGAGTCCTTCGTTTACCCTCTAGTCGCCATTTTGTTTTTTCACTTTTTATTTTTTTTTCTCCAGAATGGTTCGACTAATTTGTTGGAATTTGGCATGGTCAAGGTCTGCTGTAAAAAAATGAAGCAACATTATCTGACAAAATATTTAAGAATGGCAGGCATTTGAAATTTAGCATTGAAATAACTCGAAAACTTGTTGTAGCCCGCCATTATTAAATATTTCGTCAGATAAGATTGCTTCATTTTTTTTTACAGCAGACCTTCAACTTGGCCTTGACCATGCCAAATTTCAACAAAATTAGTCGAACAATTCTGGAGAAAAAAAAAAATAGAAAGTGAAAACCCCAAATAGCGACTATAGGGTAAACAAAGCATTTTAAGACCCATGTTTAATGGGACTTTTTCTTAATTTTAATGTCAGGAAACCGCTCACGAAGTTTGTCGGTCTATTTTAGAATCACCCTGTATATCACCCTGTATATCTAACAGCATCAAATCCCACGAGCAAACGACAAGTTTACCAGTTATAGTCTGGCAACAGACAAAAGAACCTTCGCGCATCGTATCACCGAAGTGATACAGTATCACATAGTACCACTACTCTAGTGTGCGAGTGAGATAAACTGCTGCATTGCATAACGTGCGCTCTCTTTGCGCAGTAGAGTTCTTATTTTGGAGGCTCTTTTGTCTGTTGCCAGACTATAACAGGTCTCATTCCAACATTTAATTCATGAAATGTTCAAAATAAATAATTCGTTTATAGCACTGCATACATGTAAATACAAACATATTGCACAAAGACAAACCTAGTAATAAAAAGGAATGGTCAAGCATAAGTAGTAATTGAACACTTGAAAAATTTGTTCAAGCCCGAATGTTATTCATGATGCGAAGCCCTAAAGTAACAATGAATTATTGAGATTTGAAACGATCTTCAAAACAGCCGGACATCAGTATTGTCAACTTGAATTTGTCCATCTACAAAAACATCAATTTGCAATTTTGTAGAAAGTGAAAGGACTGATTAAGGACTGACCTGGACGAGACCAAGTTGCTCGGCCTCGGGGATCCATAATAGGTTGTACTGGACCAGTTTCTCGTAGATGCTCAGTAATTTTGAGAATGGAATGCCTAAAGCCAGTATGGCCTGATACACCAGTGAATGGCAGGACTTCAGTTGATAGCTGGTCTGCTCCAGGCTCCACACCATGTAATCCAGCGGCATGATGTTTAGTGCAAACTTGTACGTCTTGAATAGATCTTTCACCTACATAAAACATTTCTATTTTAATACATCACTCGTTTGATATTATCAAATTGCTATTTTGTACTTGAAGATAATTAAGAAAAAAACATTATAAATATTGTTGTCAATGAGAGTTGCTATTACTGTGGAATTGGTAGATTTGAACCGATGTTTTTCAAGTGCTATAATCGTTGTCATTATTTATTTTAAAGAAATTAGGTATAAAAATAGTACTTTATGCAATGGTTGTATTATGAGAGCCTTTTAACCGCGAGTGAGATGTATGGTTAACTGAAGTGCGTAACAATTATTATACAAATGTAGTATTTCAAGTGTTAATTCAAATGAAAAAACAAAAACACTGATTTCGTCTATTCTACAATTTATATCTGGTTCAAGGACCATTGTTTCATGACCAAAATAATCAATAAATGACTTAATTGATAAATCTTGTTGAAATTGTCAAATTCCACTTTAATAAACCATGGTCCTGTGTTCATTTTTATCAATTAGATTTATCAATTATGGAAAGATAAATCAACATTTTTCAACAAATTTTATTAATTAATGACTTGGTGGTATTATTGTTTGCTCACCAGCTTTTCATTTCCCAAGAGATTTTCATTCATTGCTCAATTTTATGGATTCTATCAATTGATTTAAAATACAGAGTGATTCAAAAAGAATACCACAACTTTGAAAATGTGTATTTAACGAAAGAAACATTATAGAACCTTCTGTTATACATCATTACAAAGCGTATTTAAAGAAGTTTTTTTCACTCACAAAGAAGTTCAGAGATGTTCAATACGACCCCCTCCAGACACTCGACTAATATCAACCCGATAGGTACTCAAACTCGTTCCACACTCTCTGTAGCATATCAGGCGTAACAGTTTGGTAAGCTGCTGTTATTTCTTGTTTCAAATCATCAATATCCATCCACCATTTATGATTTGAAACAAGGAATAACACCAGCATAACTGTTACGCCTGATATGCTACAGAGAGTGTGGAACGAGTTTGAGGGATGTTTTGGGTTGATATTGCTCGAGTGTCTGGAGAAGTCTGTCATATTGAATACCTCTGAACTTGTTTGTGAGTGAAAAAAACTCCTTTAAATACTCTTTGTAATAAAGTATAACAGACGGTTCTATCATGTTTCTTTCATTAGATACACATTTTTAAAGTTGTGGTATTCTTTTTGAATCACTCTGTATTTGCCATTGAATATTATCAAAGTTTATTCATTAGAACAGAGCAGTACCTTGTCAAGAGCGGCATTCATCTTATCATTGCCATCATTTGAGGTGCACTTGCTGAGCACTTCCTCCATGATATTCCTCCAGATGTCAGTGATGAGGTCGGGGTTGTCGTAGCTGCAGCAGTCGACAATGGCCAGCTTGCATTCCCACAGCTTGAACGGCTCGGCAAAGTCGTTGAAGAGTTCAGAACAGTCGAGCAGGGCCGAGTTGAGACGGGTGATCGCCTCAGCCGCCTCGCTCGACGCCTGGGGCGCCTGTTGGTTTCGACTGGCCGAGCTCGACGCCTGGGGCGCCTGTTGGTTTCGACTGGCCGAGCTCGACGCCTGGGGCGCCTGTTGGTTTCGACTGGCCGAGCTCGACGCCTGGGGCGCCTGTTGGTGTTGACCGGCCAGGGCTGACACTGCATCCAGCACTTGTTTCTGAATTCTGGCTACCTGCTCACAAAAACATCATTAAAGAATTTTTTTTTATTGGGTTGGGCTTTGTAACCCTTAGCCACCGCGACCGCTATTCGATCTTTTGTGGCATATTAAAGAATTTAGTTGAGTTGAAGAGTTGGCAAAAAAATGTTGATAAAACAAGAAACGACAAGGAAAAACATGTTGATAAACCAAGGAACGCACAGAGATATCAACATGCAGAGAATTGAAAATTTAATTCGAGAACTTTGCCCTGAAAGTTAAAACTACTTTCTTTTGCACTCGCCAACAGTAGGCTCTAATAAAGAATTAAAATGTGCGAAAAAGCTATTCTTTCAACTATTAAACCAATCCTGTTTGAAATCTTGGATAATTCATTATTATATATCTCATCAACGTTTATGTATTAGTGAAGGTGATATTGTGTTAGTTATCCATACTGAATGAAAATAAGTACTCGAAATAAAATAAAATAATACAACTTCCAGTCTTCTTATCTAATATCAGATCTACCTGTATATCTCATTATTCACGTACAAGTCCAAGATTCATTTTAGTATCAAACTCCAAGAGAATAAAGTTGAATTCTATTCTAAATATTTGGATTAGTCACAATCATCATCATCACATATCTCATTATTTACGTAAAAGTGGAATACTCATGTGAGCATCAAACTGCAAAAATAACGATTAATCCCGATTAACAATTATTATGCATCTTACAAAAAATAATCTCTGATCAAAATTGATCAACTTCCATGCAACACATTAGAAATGTGAAAAATGAATATGGCTGACCTGAACAAGATCTTCTATTTCGTGCAAGAAAACACCCAAATGCGGAGCACGGCCGGTGGCGTCACTGCTCATGCAGAGCCTGGCTTTGGCCAAGTAGTCAATGCGGTCGCTGAGCGGAACAGCCAGACCGGGCCGCTTGGCCAGCGACTGCAAAACCTGCGCGGCAGCCGCGTGGTTGCCATGGCGTTCGTGGAACTTCCACAGCAAATTGAACCCATCAATGTCTTCCGGACGATCCATGGTACGCCGCGTCAAGTACATTTCCAACGAAGGCTGGCCTATCTCAATCAACTCACCAAAAAATTTCTTTTGCAACATCCAGTCATAGATGACCACATGCAAGAATTCGTCTGAAGAATGTAAGGCAGCATACTGTAGCCGTTTGGCAATATGGTGCGCTTCATTGTCTAAAGACAAGAGGACGCAAGGCGGTAGACTGTTCGGAGTGGGAGGATCGCTAGTTGAATACGACCCAGCTTCGTTCTGATGATATAGACTATTAATTAAGGATATCAACTCCTTACAGATCTCCATACGTTCTTTGAACGCCTTGCTGCCAACCTGATCATCAGATGGTTGTCCGGCTTTATAGAAGTTTAGTGCTAGATTTTTCGGATCAGTTTTGCTGGCATATACAAGGCACAGCTCAAGAATGGCCTCGTAGAAACGAAAGGCTACAAACCGGCTACATACGTCTTTCAAGTTTATCCTTGGTGCAACTTCCTTGCACAACTTCAGAGCGTCCTCCAAATTATTATGGCGTTCTACCCTGCAAGGCTCGGTCTGAGCCCATAGCAGCAACTCGTTCACTTTGGCGCAGACTGCATCTTCGTGCCCATAGAGCTTGGGACAAACCTCTCTCAGCTTGCCACTGATTGCATCGGATGACGCGTTATCCCTGTGGTAAGCGTTCATTAGCTTGTGGATTAGACTGGTGCAGAGCTCCTCTCCGGTGAGGATGAGGTCCCTGAAAGTGGTCGAAGTCATGGCTTGCTGTTGCTCGAGAGGCAGGGCTTTGACGATGAGGTGGAATTGGTGCTGGCAAATGACTTGCCACAGGCCGAGCACCTGTACTGCATGGTCGACCAGACTGCGCAGTGCCTCCACGCTGCTCTTCTCCAGCAACTGCGCCTCTTGCAGCCGGCTGCGTTGTTCCAATGTCATCGCATCATGTCTGTCAGAAAACAATTCAATCTCATTAAGTTCACTTCTTATTAAAGGATGCTGTGTCTTGTTAAGGCATGTTAATAGTTTTCAAAAAATAATTTCATTGGCTAATCTTCAATGTTGATTATAAAATATCGAGTAGACATAAAGGGCCGTATTTAAGCACGTTTCTTTTGTAAGACAAAATTTCAGAAAATTACAATCTCATACTCAACAGGCAGATCACCTTCAGTAAATCTATATGCCCCTTTTAAAGGCGGTCAAAGGATGCTAATAAATAAATGAATGAATGAAAAATCATGAACATTTTTTGGATCAAAACTTTTCAAGTGTTGTTCAAAATTTGTATCAACATTATAATTATTCATATTTCATTTATAATATTTTGTATCTGTGTTTTAGAATATCGACAATAAACAATATTGTATAAAACTTGATAATTTTTTACTATGAGTTACTACAGCTGATTTGTCGGTTTAGCGTAAGATCACTAAAAATCACTGAAATTTAATCTTAGGAAAGAAAATCTCAACGAGAGACCCTTAAGTATGAAAGAAATTATTATGAAATAGAAACACAGATGTTGTCTTCTTCTACTAACTTTTATTTATACAAAACATGTTTCGATGCTCATGGCATCATCATCAGTTGGATGTTGAGTCGAAACTCCAACATGAGTTTTGACTCAACATCCAACTGATGATGATGCCATGAGCATCGAAACATGTTTTGTATAAATAAAAGTTAGTAGAAGAAGACAACATCTGTGTTTTTATTTCATCATGGAGAAATTCTACAATATTTCTGACAACAGTGTTAAAAGAAATTATTATACTTGCAGTTGACCAACTGCTGTAAATAAATAATAAATGTTCCAAAGTAATTAGTTCCAGTTGCAGAAAGGTCTGTTATGCCTAGTTCACATGCTGATGTTGGCGTATGCCAGTCTAAAGGTGCCAGTGCTTAATATCTATAATTTTAGCTAATTTATTCTGGTTAATTATATTATAAGTGATATTAAATTATCATATTTTCATGAACACGGCCCTAATAATGAACATTTTTACCCTATCATACACCCTGCATCCTAGGGCTCGCAGTTTCAGAGTGCCTGCTGATATTCGCAGTTCCAGGCTGCGTACACACCCTCAAGGAACGAATCGTTTCCGTGGTCAGGGGTGACAAGACAACCAAAGGATAGTCCCTAAACATCCTGAACTTCTCTCGTTGCTTCCTTGCCCCGCCCATATTACGACCAAGACTAGTCGTCCAGGAGCAACACCGACAGTAAAATTTGAATGGAATTCATGATGCCCACTTTGCTCAGGAAGCTCTGCTCATATATCGTTACAACCACAAATCAATCACTTGATTCACACACATTGAAAGTAATTTTACAGTATTTTTTTATAGAGAATTTGAAAAAACACTGTCCATGAACTGTGGGTTCGGTAGGAATTTGGAATCTGCATTAAATCTGTAATAAGATTTAATTTGTAATTGAAACTAGTACTTATGTTTAAGGTTTAAACGGTTACATATTTTGTAAAATTTTGTTTATGAATAAAGAATATAATGACTACTTGCTGTAAGCATAATACTTGCAAGTAGGAATGTTTATCATTAACATAGTACTATTTAGGAAGAGCCAGAAAAAATATATGCATTAAAAAGACACTCACTCACACATTCACTCACCTTTCACACTTTCAATAATGATGTATATCATAAACATTTTCACCCCTACACACAGTCTTCATAGGGGTATCTCAGTGAATTATTAACAAGTGTATTTTTTATCGTAAATATGTATTTTTTGTGGAATAAAAGAATTTGAAAAAATATCCACCTTAATTAAGGAAGGAGAGTTGTAATGTGAGTTTCCCTGACACACAGTACTGTATTATAGCGAGGAATCATTTCTTTAAAAATTCAGCAATGCCAAAAGTCTTGTTTGAAAATATTATAAATGTTACCGTATGTCTTTGATTATATCCTCTGGATGTGTTGTCCATCATCCAGAGAAATTATTATTATTATTAATGTATTTTAATGAGTTTGCTAACCTGCAACAGCTGAACAGGTTATGCTGCCATCAACTGTGTGTAATGAACTGTTTTTGGTCATGGTCAATGAGTGGATTATTTAATGGAAAAGTATTTTATTAGAATAATTCCCCGACATAATACTCCTTGAATTACTTACAGAGGCGTACGCGGGGAAGCGAAGACCGTGTTTCTTTGTAGGAAATGTTTCAGTGCTACTAGATGCTCAATGACTTCTGCAATTTCTTCGCCAAGAAATCTAGATTCCAGCTGCAAAAGAAAATTATGGCTTCAGATACTTTAACCAAGGATATTATGTTGTAGTAGTTTTACAAATTGTGTAATGAAGTATCTAATCATAAATATAGGCTTAGTATCACTCTTAAAGATTTGCCCTCCACGGTTGACTATTGTCAAGTTTATTACCAGAAATATTACACATAAAAAATTAATGGATAAAATTGGCCAGTTTGCAATATGGAAATGACTTTTAAAGGACTGATTCTCTTGACCAGAAAAAAGTTTATTTTTGAAATGGATCCACCCACTGATTGATAGGTCCAAATCAACATTTTCCCAAGTACATTTAGAACGGAGTTGTACGAAGTATCAATGAAACTTTTAAGCAGCTCTTCGAAAATTAAAGATGTTTGATATTTTGATATTTATCATTCAATTACCTTCTGTAAAAGGGGTATTCGCTGAGTGCACGTAGGTTGTGGGGATAATAGAATCGACATCTGCGCTCACGTGGAATTTTTATGAACGAAAGCCGGAAATTTAACATGAGAAAGGATAGGGAATAAGCATTTACAATGCATTTAAAGTATTGTCGTATTCCTAATTGTATAAATACCGTTCACAATAGTAATTGCGGCTTCTATTCCTTCCATATTTCCAAATGTAAAGTGATTCAACAAAGAAATCGGATCTCAGTTTTGAATTAATCGAGTGAAAATCCAGTTCAAAAGCATATGATTGATTTGAAGTCTTGGGCCCATAATCCATTTCGAAAATAACCAATGGGAATGAACTCAGCTGTGGATAAACTACTTCGTCTGCTCAGTCAGCTTCAAACATAACCTTGAAAGTTTATTTTAAAACTTGAATTGAAGATTATAATAATGATTAAGAACATGCGATACGTTCATTTTATCATTATAAATATAATTCCACAATCGATAAGTAGGAAAAATAGCGACAGGGAATTCTATTTCAATTATAAACTAATTTTTACGTACATAAGCCTATCCTTTCCCATGTTAATCTTCTCGGAAAGATTCATACGATTATCCGTCAGAGAGCAACACCGTAGATGCTCACAGCGAATAAGGATTCGTCAGGTATTTCTAAAACTTGCGCTGGTGAAGTGATCATTAAACTCATGAATGCAATAAAAACAGCATTTTAATAGCCCTTTTTCAATTCGATTCAAATTTGTTTGAATTCCAACAACTAGAAGAAGTAGTGAACAACTATAAAATAATATATTGTTACAAAAACTCACATAATTGTCGTTGTCCTTCATATTTTTCACTATTTTGCTATCCCACAGAGGCCTCAAAATCCGGCTAAGATGCAAGTAGAGGCCATTATGCTTGGCTGAATTGTGGGCTTGTGGCTTTTTAGTGGTTTTGGTTTTATCACGAGGCGAAGATGCCTTACTGGAACCTGGCTTGGGCGAAGATGCCGTACTGGAACCCGGCTTGGGCGAAGCTGACTTTCGCCCCCGCTTGGGCGAACAAAGCCTACAGCGCTTCTTGGGCGAAGAAGTCGTGGAGCCTGGCGTGGCCGGTATTGAAGCAGGCTTGATTAAGCTCAGACTGGAGCCTGAAAATGAATATTTTCATTAAATATGTTTCATGAATATTGATAATAAATACTAAGTTATACTAATCGTGGGAAATATTCTTATTGATACTAAACAGCAACAGGCTTCAAAATTAATACCGCTGGGCATTCCACTTGTGAATAATGAACACGTGTCTTCAAGAATAGACTGAAACAATGGCTCATCGAAAATATTGTTTTTATAGTTGGCAAAGTCTATTCAGCTAATAAATATTATTGTAGGAATTTTGTTCTCCAATAGATAAAATTTCCACTTCACTTTTCAAAAACAACATTTTTATTTATGCAGTACAATCTTCTCTAGAAGTTCCCTTTTTTGAAACGAAACTGTTATTTTTTATTAGTTCATTAGTTTTACTGATAACATATGATAACACTAATGATATGCAGCATCATCAATCATATGCCTAATATAAAATCTCCTATCCTACATTATTATTATCAATTGATCTGATATATTGCATTATTATTACTTAGTACTTAGCATTATTAGTACTTATAAGTACTCACTTTTATTGTCTTACTGTAATCTGATCTTATTGTATTTTAGTGATTTAATGTTTTATTTCAGTGAATGATATTGTATTATTGTGATTTTATATTGGATTTTAGTTAAGATTTTATATTGTACAGTACGATGGTAAAGAAATAATATCTATCTATCTAATGCCAAGCGCCAAATTGAATGAATCTGATTATACTTATTTATTTAAAAGTCAAGTTCAGAGAGTGAGTTTTATCGTGCAAGCCTTAGTAATTTGCAATAGTTTACCTGGAGATTGCGAAGGCGTAGCAGCGGAAACATTTTTCTTCACAGCCTGTTTTACTGGTGCTATGGTGGGCTCACCACCGTACAAAAAAAAAGCCTTTGTAGCCCATGCCGATAACTGCAACAATAATTATACATTTTTAAAAACAAATAAGAGTTACAGTTATTATATTAAAATGAAATCCAAATATCAGGATCAAGCTAATTTTCAATTTTAGTTTGTGCTGAGGGTGAATATTAGTAAAATTATGTGTTAATTGCTAATGAAGGAGATTACAGACAAACTAGGTCAACAATTCGAATAAGGCAAGATACGTCAAACGAAAAAAGTATGATTCATAGTAAGTTTATATTTTCAATAGAGATGGAGATTGGTAATCCAACCCTTGAATACCACACACCAATCAAACATGCAATTAATCGATACCAACACATCATTCCACAACACCAAAAACGCAAACAAATAAACACAGCAGCACCCATACGAAATGCACTGCACTCAAAGTCCACAAGCCTAATTTCCCAATTCGACCTCTAATTAATCACACATGTGCACCTTCATACAAATTAGCAAGGCTATTGGACAAAACTATCAGAGAAAACATAAAATTTGAAAAACACAACAGTAAAAAATACCATATATCTAACTGACAAATTACAGAAAACTAAAATCCCTCGAAATTCCACCCTTGCTTCCTTTGAAATTTCCAACCTATACACTAATGTTCCCATCCAAGAAACCCTAACATACCTTAAACGAATGCTAACAACAGCCCACTTGAAACTATAAAGGAAATTATGCTACTAACCAAACTCATCGCATCACAAAATTATTTCAAATTCAATACGGTAACAAATACTACCAACAAACATAAGGCTCAACTTAACCAAGGGCCTCTATCCTCCATACTAGCTGAACTACTTGTACATAATATTCAACAAAACAAAATACTCAACAATAACAACCCCATGACAATCCTAAGCCCAGATAAACTCACAAGCTGGTACCGCTGTTTGGATGACATCCTCATAATATACAAAGGAAATAAAAGACAAATTGAAACACTTCACACAGAATAGAACAATAGCATCAACTTCTTAGACATAACAATATCAAAACAGGATCAGACATTCAAAACCTTTACAGGAAACCCACAACAACTTAAAAATTCTGCCTTTAACCACATGCTTCATAGAGTAATATTCATGCTTCATAGAGGATTACTATGATAAAAGCAGACTAAAAAGAAGAACTAAACATAATAAAATACGAGTACATTGCACAACAAAATGGTTACAAACATACTCTAATTGACAGCCTCGTCAGAATAAAAAACAAATGCAATACAAAAAAGATCCCAACACCAAACAACAATCACTCTTAGCCTTACATCACACTTACAAAAACAGCAAAACCAACAAAATAGCAACCTCATTCAAAAAACTAAAATAAAGAATAGCATACAGAACAAACAATTTATAAACTCAATAGATCCCATGCACTCTTTTACAAAATCCTCGAAATTTCAAATTTCCCAATCCACTTAATAATAAGCCAATCCACTTACTCTCCCATAAACAGCTTCCTATAAGTTCAAATCTAGCTCTTGTAGAAACAGGTACAGCACTGCAAAATGGCCATCATCACAAAAATTTTAGTTACTTTTCACTTTCTAAGTGCCTTTATCTGTAATAATAGTGGTGGCAATCATTATTTTAAGAAGTTAGACTTTCATTGGAAAAGTATGAAAGATGAGTGAATGTGTTTCTTTTCAATACATCTTTATTTTTTGTTTCGGGCTCTTCCTATTATAAATAGTACTATGTTAATGATAAACATTCCTACTTACATACGTTAAGTATTATGCTTACAGCAAGTAGTCATTATATTCTGTATTGAACAATGTTGTTATTGTATTAATGTAAGATATTAATTAATACATTAATTGAAACAAATTAATACATGAATTATTATGTACTGTACTAGTTTTACCAGGTTATTCATATTGTATCATTTAAATTTTTTTGTTTTACTTTTATCTTGATCTTTGATAATATTTGTTTGATACATTCACATTGTTGTAGCGTATATATGTTTTTTGATGATCAGAATAAACGAATTTGAAATTTGATCTCAACAGTCACATGCGGGCAGTTTTATTTTTGCTGGTGATGACATAGATACTTAAAGAAATATTTACAATTTTTTATGACTGTATTGATTTATTATTTATGTTATGTACGGTATTTCACTTTTTTCAAGATTTGTGATTGTGCTTTTTATGGCAAAATCATAAATCAA
This sequence comes from Laodelphax striatellus, assembly GCA_017141395.1. NCBI lineage: Eukaryota > Metazoa > Arthropoda > Insecta > Hemiptera > Delphacidae > Laodelphax > Laodelphax striatellus. The sequence goes on along the minus strand of CM029544.1, from coordinate 13,006,780 downwards.
TAATGGAAAAAATGAATGAACGAGCATGAATCAACAGACCTCAAAAAATTCAACATTTTTATTTGAAGACAATAATAATAATTTCAATATGAACTGAAGAATAATCGATTTCCATTTGAAATACCAACTGACAGTCACAACTCGTCAATTACCTGAAGGACTATTCCCACACATCAGTCTAGTCACCGGTCCGTAGGCTCAGTACGTTCAATACGCTCAGTACTTTTTGATTGGCCCATCGTCATTGACGCATTCGCAGAACGAGCTGAACTGATCGGACCGGTGACTAGACTAATATAGTAATATTTTTTTAATCTGGCGGATGGATCAGCTGATTACAAATGCAGAAACAGGCAATTGTTCTTTGGCTACGCGCAGAGACTCTTATCATCTCCAAAAACATGACTGTATCTTACTTTAAAAGTAGAAACAATAAGTATATTATAAATATATTTATTAAAATTGACCATATTATAACATTTTAATTCGTAATTAACTTGAAAACAGTTTAACCTACTTAACCTACAATAATGCTGAATCTCGCCGATTATTCACTCTTTGAGTAGTTGTGAATGTGATATTGTGGTAGTTATCCATAATAAATGAAAAGACAAGATGTTGTCAAACCACTGATTTATTAGAAAATCGAGATACCGGTTTCGGTTGTTACACCATTATCAATCTCTGGTAAACTGAAAATTTAACGTACAGAGCAGCAGTATTTATACTAACGGTAAAGCACCGCTATTGGTAGACGCTCTAGCCAATGACCGTGAACGGCTGCCATTGGCCTAGACAAGCTCCTCCCCGATTAGCGTTTCATTCAAACAGTACAAAATGGCGATTCAAAAAGAAAACACAATTGAAGAACAATATATAGCTACAATAACCTAAGAAATAAATGAAACAGTATTACGGAAGAATAAGAAAAACAAAGGAATAAACTAATACCGTAATATCTGCCTAACAAATTATGATAAAATGAGATTTGTAGTGTTGTATTGATTGAAATGAATTTGGTCATTCAAACTCAACTGTTGATCATCTTTTGTTACCCTAGTTATTTCTAGAGCTTCCAGTATGTTGAGAATTCTGCCCTTGTTATTAAAATGCAGAAACTCAACATTCTCCTCGGCCTTGAACTTATGATTATTTGTTATCAAATGTTCAGCAAAGTTTGAATCTCCATTACACTTATTCCAATCTTTAATATGTTCTTTTACCCTGATTTTGAAACTTCTACCAGTTTGACCAACATAGGTCGCATTACAATCCCCACATTTAAGCCTATATACCCCACTTCTATCCCATACATCAATTTTATCTTTACTGTAGCTAAATAGATTCTTTAAAATCGGTTTGGTTCTAAAAGCAACACGAAACCCATTCTTTTTCAATTCTCTACCTATCCTATCAGAAACAAAGCCTAAATAAGGAATAGTTACCCAAAGCTTTTCCTCATTGTTTGTCCCTACAAAGCTGGAATTAACTGAGATACGTCTGTTGATTTTACTTAGCAGCCTATCCACCATAATTTCTTCATACCCATTTGTTACAGCTATTTGTTTGATTGTACTTATCTCCTTAAGAAAATCGTCATGGTTCATAGGTATTGTTAATGCTCTATGAATCATACTATTAAAAGCTGCAAGTTTGTGAGAAATGGGATGACAAGAATTATGAGGGATGATAACATCGGTATGAATTTGGTCATTCAAACTCAACTGTTGATCATCTTTTGTTACCCTAGTTATTTCTAGAGCTTCCAGTATGTTGAGAATTCTGCCCTTGTTATTAAAATGCAGAAACTCAACATTCTCCTCGGCCTTGAACTTATGATTATTTGTTATCAAATGTTCAGCAAAGTTTGAATCTCCATTACACTTATTCCAATCTTTAATATGTTCTTTTACCCTGATTTTGAAACTTCTACCAGTTTGACCAACATAGGTCGCATTACAATCCCCACATTTAAGCCTATATACCCCACTTCTATCCCATACATCAATTTTATCTTTACTGTAGCTAAATAGATTCTTTAAAATCGGTTTGGTTCTAAAAGCAACACGAAACCCATTTTTTTTTTTTTTTTTTTTTTTTTTTTTTAGAAGTAGAACAGGATTGTGTATTAAATTTTCTAGATTTAAAAATAGATCATAGTACTGGTTTTCATAAGTTCTCCATTTTCAGAAAACCAACTCATACCGATGTTATCATCCCTCATAATTCTTGTCATCCCATTTCTCACAAACTTGCAGCTTTTAATAGTATGATTCATAGAGCATTAACAATACCTATGAACCATGACGATTTTCTTAAGGAGATAAGTACAATCAAACAAATAGCTGTAACAAATGGGTATGAAGAAATTATGGTGGATAGGCTGCTAAGTAAAATCAACAGACGTATCTCAGTTAATTCCAGCTTTGTAGGGACAAACAATGAGGAAAAGCTTTGGGTAACTATTCCTTATTTAGGCTTTGTTTCTGATAGGATAGGTAGAGAATTGAAAAAGAATGGGTTTCGTGTTGCTTTTAGAACCAAACCGATTTTAAAGAATCTATTTAGCTACAGTAAAGATAAAATTGATGTATGGGATAGAAGTGGGGTATATAGGCTTAAATGTGGGGATTGTAATGCGACCTATGTTGGTCAAACTGGTAGAAGTTTCAAAATCAGGGTAAAAGAACATATTAAAGATTGGAATAAGTGTAATGGAGATTCAAACTTTGCTGAACATTTGATAACAAATAATCACAAGTTCAAGGCCGAGGAGAATGTTGAGTTTCTGCATTTCAATAACAAGGGCAGAATTCTCAACATTCTGGTTGAGTTTGAATGACCAAATTCATTTCAATCAATACAACACTACAAATCTCATTTTATCATAATTTGTTAGGCAGATATTACGGTATTAGTTTATTCCTTTGTTTTTCTTATTCTTCCGTAATACTGTTTCATTTATTTCTTAGGTTATTGTAGCTATATATTGTTCTTCAATTGTGTTTTCTTTTTGAATCGCCATTTTGTAATGTTTGAATGAAACGCTAATCGGGGAGGAGCTTGTCTAGGCCAATGGCAGCCGTTCACGGTCATTGGCTAGAGAGCGTCTACCAATAGCGGTGCTTTACCGTTAGTATAAATACTGCTGCTCTGTACGTTAAATTTTCAGTTTACCAGAGATTGATAATGGTGTAACAACCGAAACCGGTATCTCGATTTTCTAATAAATCAGTGGTTTGACAACATCTTGTCTTTTCATTTATCGCCGATTATTCGCAGACTATTCTGTCAAAGCTATTCTGTCAGACTATTCCGTTCTGATAACGTTATGTTATAGACTCATTTATAGTCTTAAACTATGTATATATACGATATATATATACTCGTAGCAATGTTTTTTCTTTCTCTCTTATAATGTCATCTTACTGCCCTACAGCAATTAAGGTATTTCTATGTAGTGTATTAGTGTAAATTCTATCATAATGTGTAATTCTAATGTTAAAAGAATTCGGTGTCACGCACAGGTTTTTTAAACCCATGTGACACCAAATTTTTAGTATTAAAACATTTTTGTACTGTGTAATTTTTTCAATAAAATTTCTGATTTCTGAAAGCTGAATGTAACATCAGCTGTTTATTGAATAATAATCTTTCGCCATCCGCCAAATTAAAAATATATTAATATATGAGGGAATAGTGCTTGTATTTGAAATAATCAATAGTTTTCAAATTATTTATTTGATACTCTATACTCTGTATCAAATCCTTCCATGCTGCTATTGTTATTTCGTTAATATTAAATTTGTTCAAACTTTTCTTTTTTGAAATTGTTGTGAAATCAAAATGTATGTCTGCTGTAATGTTTTACAATTTTATGTTTATTATCGATGTTGAATTTATTGTATTACAGGCTGAAGTACTGTAGAATTATTTTGATGATGATTACCTGAGCATTTCTGGGATCCTGATTGCAGGCAAGGATGAGGCAGGTGGCAGCAGCCTGCAGCGGGGTTTGAATATAGAAGTAGCATTGGACCAATTCGCTGTCCGGCCCATTGCATTGAATTAACAGATCCGCCAGCATGTCCACTGGACGCAGTTTCTTCACTATCACAACACCCTGTAAATCAACAATAATAATTATTTTCACATTCCAATTGAAATTTTCCACAAATTAGGTTTAAACCGTATTTGAAACACATACGGTAAAATGAATGGAAAATAGAACGTACAGAAAACACACAGAAAAATGAATATTATAGTTGTGAGGTGAAAGAAAATAAGGACAGGGAAGGTTAGACTGAGCGCGTAAGATTTTACATAATTTCATCTATTATTTCAAATTTGAAAAAAATAAAATAAAGTGGTAGGCCTACCTGAAACTAAACGATAAAGAATTTGCTTATTGTAAACAGAAAGTCCATCACATGAGATAGTATCTAAGTGCAATAAGATAATGACGGTGGAATTGCAAGTGGAAATACTTTGATTCACTTAATGAAAAAAATTGAAAACAATTTACGAGATTAGAAGAGATTATTTATGAGGAAAATATAGTAAAGTTGATCTATAGAAGATTTTAATAAGGTACAATACTATTTCGGTTGAAGATAAAATTTGAAAAAAGGTGAAAAGTTGTGTTTAGTTGATCTCGGAAAAAATTTCATTATCGATTAAAAGCGTGCGGATGTAAACGTTACAAATGAATACAGCTTAATATTTTGACAAACATATTGAAACGTAATAGTACTGTTTTTCAACACTAGAGTAAAATTGAACGTTCAATTGAACGTAAAATTAAACGAGATCTCTTTCTCATAATATTTTGATCTCGTATCTATTTCAAATCAAATATTATCTTTCTACTGGGAATGAATAAAGTATTTATTGCCATTTCTAACATACATTATTCAAACAATGAATTTATAATAAATTGTGAAGGAGACAAAAAGAAAAGTTGATATAATAAACAATACGTTACCGGTACACACTACACATAGATAAATTTAAATTAGAAATAAAATTGTAAAAAAGTTATACATGAAGTTTATCATTATTAAATAGAACTCAATGATGAGAAACAATTTAAATTCAGTCATTCCTTGATGACTCTTCTCCTGTGTTTTGTGTTAAAAAATTATTTCACTAATAATAAATAATAAATAAATAATAAATTTATTTCCATCTTCAAAACTAAAACCTAGGAATACAATAATGAAATATTGACTACAAAAAATGTGAAAAAAAACCATATAACATCAAGAAAATTCATGGAAATTAACCCACTCAACTATGGATGTCATCCATGTACTAGAGTGGGTGACTACCCAATATATTTATAAATTTACTGCTAATATAGTGAAGTTGTATTTCCAAGGAAGGTTTTCGCTGAAACGAGCACCGCTCCCACTTCGGACGGCTTATGGTAATAGCATACATAGCAATGGCGGCCATTTTTTGGGTTGCCGCTGGTTGTGGCTGTTTTTTTTTATTAAATTTGCATTTTAGCTCGGAATTCCTATCGCACTCAAATGTACAGCCATTTATTCTAGGCCTCTGTAAAATCCAATAGATTCATCAAACTAATCTAATGAATTGCACAACGGAAACTTCAAAAGAACCATTTTAGGTATAGTAGTATTCATTTAAGTTGGCGGATGGCGATCAGTAAACAGTAAACATTATGCAATGATCCCAAAATTTTTCAAAGTCTTGATACCTTTAGGCCGTTCGCCCACGGAGCAACTGCAATCTGATTTCAGTCAGCAACCCAGCGTTGCCAGATGACATTCGCTGATAGGTTGGATTACCTGGGTAACTAACTGGGTCACTGACGGGTAACTGGGTTGCTGACTGAAATCAGATTGCAGATGTTCCGTAGGCGAACAGCCTTAAAATACATTTTCAAAGAAGAACTTTTTAAAGACTTTGCAATAATATACGAGATTCAGCTTTTGTAGGTTAATTATTGTATCAAATCTGCGTAAAATCAGCTGTTTACTGATCGCCATCCGACAAGTTGAATGAATATCACTGTATGAGATGATATTTGATGTTAGAAATCTAGCAGCTAGCGCAATACCGGTTTTGAAGGAGTGTTCCCCAGTTAGCATTGAGTAGATTGATAGCATCAGCCGCAAGCGGCAACACAGAAGCAGTCTGATATTGCTATCAATGGCAATCAACGAACAATGGCAATCTTTTGGACTTTTATGTATCAAAAAGAAATGCTCTCAAAATTCGAAATCATTCTGAAAAGTGGATAAAACTACAACCTAAGTGGAATTAGATTAAACACGGCGAGGTGGAACAACCTTCGGGTCTCCCCACCGACAAAAGCCATACGCTAAATAAATAAATAAATAAATAAATAAATAAATAAATAAATAAATAAATAAATAAATAAATAAATAAATAAATAAATAAATAAATAAATAAATAAATAAATAAATAAATAAATAATAACAATCAATGGCAATGGCAATCAACATGTGCCGGTCGTTGATGGCTGCAGCGCATCTCGGTCGTCCCAGCGAAAACCTACCTTGAAAGTGTTGATTTTGGCTGGTTGTATATTATGTTGATGTGTATAGTGTTGATATGCTGGCTCAAGTGTGACTTACCTTCGGAGTGAGCAGCACAAATAGCCTGGCCGGCTCGTAAATCTCTGTGACAAGGAGAGGCAGCGGTTGGGAGGACTTGGCGCGTGAGCGGAGAGGGGCCCGAGGCGGCGGGATCTCGTCGGCAGCCCACAAGTTTCCCGGGAGTGGGACGATCGACTGCGCCTCACTCAGCGATTTCGTCATTGGAAACGCGTCACTGCTAATGCACCACACCTTATTGAATGAGCAATCCATTGTTTCCACTGATGTCACCATCAAAAAGTTGCCTACACAACCACAATCACACAATTATTATTGTAACACCACAACTAGCCCACCTTACATTGAGTAAATATCGAACGATTAGAATATTATTCTTCATACTTTTCCATTAGTAGTTTTTTTTACATTCAATTCCTATCATTAATTTTTATTTGTTTTCCAATTAACTTCTTGCCTAGTTTATATTAACTTGTTTGTCTATTTTCAATTAACGTTTTGCTAACTTAATCCTTGATAAACTTCAATTTTTTGAAAAAAAACTTTAATCCTATCAATTTTTTTACTGAAAAAACTCTGTCACTAGCAATTAATATACCTAAAAACATATCCTTATAACAGGGTATATAAACTTTATCACTAGCATTTATAACACTGTATTATCATAAAAAACTAATAACAAGCAATTAATATACCCCAAAACATATCTATATAGCAGGGTATATAAACTTTATCACTAGCAGTTATAACACTGTATTATCATAACAATAATAATAACAAGCAATTCATATAACTCAAAACATATCTTTATAGCAGGGTGTATATTAATTCATTAAATGATCTGTATTTAGAAATAATTCAATGCATTAAGTAAGTGGTTAAGTAACAAACATTCAAGACCGCTCTCGGATGGGTGACCGACACAAAAGATTGTGCAATGAGGCGAAGTGCAACCTACCCGTAAAGGTGGGTTTTCGTTACTGCGACAAAGTGCCGCAGCGGAGCCCGAACCAGCGTTGCCAGATGCAATATTGATGAGAAATCCCAACTATTTCTAGTGGGGAATTTTCATCAATTGCATCTGGCAACGCTGGTTCGGGCTCCGCTGCGGCACTTTGTCGCAGTAACGAAAACCCACCTTTAGGGTCTCCCCACCAATAAAAGCCATACGATAAAAAAAATGCATTTAATGTCTATTTGTATTTCATGTAATAGATTCCAACTTTGTATTGTGATTGTTTTTTATGAATAAACTTTGATTTTTTTTAATAGAGTAATGGAGCAGACACTAACCAGCCGTGTACAATCCTTTTTTAACGTTGACGTTGGCGGGCGGCAGCCGGGCGTGCATGAACTGCAGCGTGCAGGGACGTGGCTGGCCGGTGTTGAAGTAGATCCGAGCGCCGTGTTCGGTCACCGCAACCAAACCGATCTGCCGCGACTCGCTCTTCTCTATCGCCTGGATGCTCACAATCGGCCGCAGCTTGCACACAACATGTTTCCTGCCATACATCATAGTAGCAATTCCAATCATTCAAGAATAATTGATCTTAAAATAAGATGTAATAACTTTTATCTATATTAATAAGAGAGAGTTGGTGTCTGTACGCTCGCTTATAACTCGAGAACGGCTGAACCGATTTAGATGATTTTGGATTCGTTTGAATTTTTAAAGCACTGGTTAACATAATATGTATTAAAATATAAGAAAATCTCTTTATAATTAATAAATTAATGACCTAACCTATCAAACATGACATCCATTTTGATCCAGTCCAAACAATAATGCTCCTATGAAATCGATGTGTAGTTGAAGATGCTACAATATAGGTCTTCCCAGAGACGACCTCGGTGGTCTGTTGGAGAGCGACTCTGCCTTCCACGCAGAATTCTCGGGTTCGATTCCGAGACGGGTGAAATTTTTTTGGCAACTTTCAGCATTGATTAATATTGATTATTATCCACTCGCTTTATAAAAATTAGTATATTGCAGATTTCTTTTAATTTTCCATCAATAAAGCGAGTGGATATAGATATTTTTACTTCGTGACATTTTTTTCGTGGGGGGGGGGTGATATGAAGGGAAACATTTGGGGAAGAGGTGGGTGACATGAAGGGGATTATTTGAGGGTGACATGAAGGGGGTTATTTGAGGGTGACATGAAGGGGACATTTGAGGGTGATATTTTTTTGGGGGTGGGGGGTGGCTACATAAAGGGGGCCAATTGGAGGAAGAGGGGGGTGAAATTTGGTGGGAAAGAGGGGGTTGACATGAAGGGGGATTTGTGGGGGAATGAAGGGGGGGGCATTTGGGGGATGACATTTTTTGGGGGTGGCATGAAGGGGGAAAATTTGTGGAGAGAAGAGGGGGGACATTTGGGGGGGAGAGGGTGATACGAAGTTCGCCGGGACAGCTAGTTGCTAATAAAACTATCGGACGCAGCAAGTCCAAACTAAACCTCCTGCCACACATCATCATGTTAGCATTCCGATCATTCAAGAAAAATTGATCTTAAAATAAGATGTAATAACTTTTATTGCTAGAGTGTAATAGGCATACGTCACTGTTCAGTCGTATTAAAATAAATCACGTTAAATAAAATTCTTAACATTGTAATAAATTCTCTTATTGCTAATAAAACTATCGGATGTAGCAAGTCCAAACTAAACCTTCTGCCATACATCATCATGTTACAACAGGATCCATTTAACTTGTCATAAAACATATGATCGACGAGCATATGATCACAATACTTAACCTACAAATTCTGAATCTCGCAGATTATTGAAAAGGTCTTTTAAAAAGTTATTCTTTGAAAGGTCTTCTTTAAAAAGGTCTTTTAAAGACTTTCAAGGTCTTAAAGACTTTCAAGCCTTTTGATTATTGTCATAGAGTAACTATACTTATACTTGTTATCTGTGTTATTGTGTCGAAATCACTGTTTAATTATTACTGGAACAGCTGATTTCTGACAAGTTAATTGGATCCTGCTATAGCATTCCGATCATTCAAGAAAAATTGATCTTGAAATAAGATCTAATAACTTTTATTGCTAAAGTGTAATAGGCAAAAGTCACTGTACAGTCGTATTAAAATAAATCAAGTTAAATAAAATTCTGAACATTGTATTACATAAAAAGTCAAAGTTAATCTTATGCCTTTTACATGTTGCCATTGGCCTGAAATAAAATAAAATAATCAAGTTAAATAAAATACTTATGTTGGGTTGCACCAACCAGGATCAACTATTTCAATCAGCTGATCCCATTTAATTAGCACGGTATTGATCTTGCTTGGTACAACCCAACATTATTGTATTACATTAAGTCATATTATTGATATAGATATTATTATTGATTATAGATATCATTGCATTACATAAGATAGGTTAATCTTATGCCTTTTACACGTTGCCATTGGCCTAAAATTTCAGGTGGGGGAAACGATAATTTTTTATTCTCCAGAATGGCATCATAAGTGATATTAGAGTATTAAAAATGGCATTTATTCGTATAAATGGGTCGTAAATTCTTAGAAATGAGTCGTCTGACTTGGTTGCTGGTCAAACGCGGAAACACCAGCCATTGACCAAACTGGTCAATGGCTGTTTGGTCAAGGGACAAATGTTACTAAGAATGAGCGACTCTGAGGATTCTAGTCTAAAAGCAGTACTGCCAACTCTGCGTTGCTTGCACTAACCGTGATAATTCTAAAATAGCTTCTTTTACGTTAGGCTATCGTCATTTTATATCTTTTGCTATAGTTCACATGACACTCTTCACCATATATGGAGTGGTTCGTAGCCGAGGCGGCTAAGGCGTCAGACTGATTAAGTTATCAGCAGTCAGATAAAATTCATTGGGCCAGGGTTCGAGCCTGGTTGACGGAAAGGATTTTTGACAAATACGGCCACTCCCGTCTTTCGGAGGAGACGTTAAGCCGTCGGTCCCGACTGCCTAAAAAGTAGTCGTCATATCTCATCATCACCCCATCATTACCCACGCACAAGCCTAGAGCTCATGTGGGCATCATCCTCAGAAAAAGAAAAAAAAATCATGTTTCGCGAGTTTAATATTTTTATAATATTCGTAGTCACATTTATGTATAGCTATAGGGAGTAGGCCTATTTTCATACGGAATGTTGGTAGCATTGTAGAAGCCACACCATCTTAGCTTCCGCCCAATTAACAAAAGCTAGTCTTTTCGCGCGATGTCTACATCTGAAAATACATTATTAAATAAATAAAACTATAGTTTTCTAATCAAGAAATTTCAATAATTCGAGAATTAATAAATGTTTTCTCCAATGTAATACGAATGAGGCCATGTGAGCTATAGAATTGAACTCTAGAGTTTTATTTATAGAGTGAACAAGAAACAACATATGATCTAATTAGCCCACTATGGGAAAGAAGAAACACAACAAGAATGTACCCCAACACATATCTTTATAGCAGGGTGCATATTTATTCATAATAAGTGATTCAATGTATAATTAAGAAATAAATGTTTTTCATGTAATGTCAAGGTTTCAAGAAAAAAGTAGGTGAGAAGAGATTAATGTCCCTCAATAGAAGTGATTCGATGCATAAAATGTGTTTGTTCTATTTGTATTACATGTTATAGATTCCAACTTTGTAATGTGATTATTTTTGATGAATAAAATTTTATTCTATGAATGTAGATTGTAGAGGAGACTTACGGTAAAGAGGAGTCTTTCTCCGCTTTCGCCATAATGCCATTCTGGGTGATCGAGGCGACCCGCTTGGCGGAAGTGCCACACTCGCCCAAGTCAAATATTTCGATGACGCCTTTCTCGGACAGTGTGTAGAGCACGTGACGACTTTTGTCTATCGTCATCTGTGTGATCGGGTCCACCAATTTACCAAACGCCGAGCTGATGAACGACGGCACCAATAATGACAAGCCACTGGTTGAGTGGTTCACCTTGTAAAATCGCTTTCCCAACCAGCCAATCTCTTTCTGTCCATCACAACAAATATCATTCATTCATGGATAAAGACAAAAATCATTAATTATTTTGAGGAAATATCACAAAATGATTTGGGAGAGAAAGAATAGGAACAACACGAAACTGTCTCTTTTGACAAATAATATAGTCCAAAATTAGGTTTTGATTAAACAATACTGAAATTTGCGGTTCAGACTATAATAAATATCAAGAATTTATCAAATCTGAACAATGTACACGCAATATCATTGACAATGATATTAATTGTCATGTTAACGTTTGGAGTGGTCCGTAGCCGAGGGCGATAAGCGCCAGTCTCATAATCCAAAGGTCCCTAGTTCAAATACAGTTTGGGGGAACGGAGTTTGACAATAAAAATGGCCACTCCCGTCTTTCGGAGGAGACATAAAGCCGTCGGTCCCGACTGCCTGAAAACAGCTGTCATCTCTCATTACCCACGCTCAAGCCTAGAGCTCATGTGCGGACATAACCCTCAGAAAAAAATGACATTCAACTATAAAGAATGTGTAATAGGACAATCACAATACACTAGCCTATTGATTAAAGAAATTTGAAATTCATTGTTTACACAACATAATAAATTATACACATTCATAAAATTCAATTACACATCAATAATAGAATAATACTTAGAATACAATAACAGGCATTAAGAAAATAGAAAAACAAAAGCAAAATAAAAAATTGTGAATGTTAATATATAAAAAGAATTACAAAAAGATAATAATTATTTTCAGTATTTTCTAAGATTATAGATTACAAAATATTTGCTTCGTTGAAATAAAAAATTGGAAGTGTAGATAGAAAACGAACAACCGTGTACGTAGAGGATTTAGCATAGAGGAGCAAACTGTTTAAAGCAAGCGACGCAAGTAATTTTGTTGGAAACATTTTGATACTTTGTTTCCCCAGTGTAAGATGGCTTGCGATAATGAGAATTGTTTCCTACGATCGTCGCGATACATAAAATTTCCATTAGATGTCTGACAATTTTTCAAGTGACTGGCCACACGCAGTAGGTCTCCGACGAGATTGTAGAATCAAAATTACTCACAACGCTTTCTTCAAGCAGTTTGCTACTCAAGTGTGCAACCAGCCTCGAGAAGGCGTAGTCCAGGAATACATTTCCTACGAACAACGAAAGTAAGAGGTCAGTGCAGATAAGATGAGAGAACACATTTTTTTGCTAGGGATGATGCCCACATAAGCTGTAAGCTTGAGCTTTAGATGGCTTCCAAACCACCAGGATGCGATTTTGAAGCTCATAATCTTTTGTATTTAGAGGAGTCAGTCAACTGTAGTGGTGTGCGCTGTCTGTTATCTAATCTCACCGATTAGACTCGCCTTTGCCATTGGAACCAACCGCTTCCCTATTTGTAGGAGAGTACTACACAAGGAGTAGGAAGCAGACTGAAACAAGAATGGCTTTTCATCACAGTTTTTGCTGTGCTGCCAAATGATAGTTGTTAGCCTAATACAGAATACTAGGGTAGCGTGAACTATATTTTAGTCTTATCATATGACAAAGCAAACACACCTGATACATGATCTCATAAACGCTGCCATCTTTCCCGCCTAGAAAAATGCGTCCATTATCAGTTCCAACAACGGTAGAGATGCTCACTCCTTCTGTCGGCAGGTTGCAGAGTACTTGTGGTATTACATCCAATTGTAGAGACATTCCTCCTACTAGAAAAAAATATTTATGCACTCAATATGATAAAAGCAACTTATTTATTCAAAACTTATTTTCAAGTATTCTTCCAAGACACAGAGTGATGCCTCAACATATTAGTCTTGCTAGGCCAATAAGGTCGATAAGCTCTGAAAATCTCAACTAACTTTTAAACGGGATTCATTCATAATTGATAGGATCTAATAATACATTGATAATTTCTCAAATACATTGTTTGTCTCATAAGTAATGAGCCTTATTTTTTCCGAGCGCGAGTGTACATTTCAACGCTTTCTGCCGCTTGAAGCAGTGGTGGGTGGTTTATACTTTGACCCTTTGCCAAGCATCAGCCGGCTCTGAGCTCTTGGATTGATAGGAGGGGACTACGTGGGCCTCTGATTTGAATTTTCGTCACGGCGCACAATAGAGTTCAATGGACCTCAGACCAGCAACCATGTGGTCGCTGCTTCAGACTCAGACTTTGGTACTCTTTTCAGCTGTGGGGACAACAAGAAGTCTGGGGGATACAATATTCCGGGCTGTAGGGGGGCTGTGGAGTCACACCGAGCTGGATAAGAGCCAGTTGCAGGGCTTAATTTGTGACGGTATGCGCCGGTACGGCATACCGGTACTTCTGAGAGGAGTTACTTCTTTTTCTTGAGAAGTCACTATTTTTAAACCTACTCGCTACTCCTATGGTAAATAATTTTAAAATATGGAAAAATGATGGTAAAAATACACAAGTAAAAGCTTTAAAATCACTCTAAAACGAGTTTTGAGTAGTTGAAATTTCATTTTTTCCCGGGGGAGGACCTTCCTAGGTTTTCTCCTCCGTACCGGAACCTTTATTTTTACAAATTAAGCACTGGGTAACTGGGTATGTTGTCATGGTGCAATTTCTAGTCGTGTTTGATCAAGCTCCGCTCTCTTGATATCTATCTTTAAGGTCCACCGTCGATTTTGAATTATTCAATGTACATGTGCTACCTGATAAACACTCAACCGACGATCAAAGTTCAAATAATTTCGCACTAGCTGCCTCTCCTCGTCGAATCGGGAGGGAGACGGCCTTCCAGACCGAGGTTCGTTGGTACCACTAGGGAATGGGATAAACATTTTATCCTTAAAGACCCCCTAAAACACTGAAAACGTTTCTGATGAATGCGGAAGCAGGATTTGATTATGTAGCGTTGCTCGATGGTAAACTCCATTGCCCGCCGTGTCCCCTCCTATCATTCTAAGAGCTCAGAGCCGGCTGATGCTTGGCAAGCGACAGAAGCGTTGGAATGTATACTAGCGCTTGGGAAAAAAGCTTATTACTTTTGGGATAAACCCTGTAATGAGTAACGAAAGGAACCAAACTTACAAACTGGAACTTCTTTGAATGTTATTCCAATTATTGTTATGTCCACAGCGGTCGTAATCACAAGAAGACGCTTTACGCAATCCGTAAAAACTCCTGGTTTTGGTTTAACAAGGCCAACGGAGACTATAGTTGATGATAATCCGTCGTAGTATGTAACATCCGATCTGGAATATAAAGATTGATGAAAAAAAATTTATATCAAATTAATATTAATAGTTTATTCAACTTTTGATAGTAAATTACTTAAAGGGGACACGGAATCCCTATCCTTCACAATTTTAGCATAAGAAACATTTTCTCAAAAACTACTTTACCAATGGCTTTCAAATTTTTAACATGCTTTTATAAGCACTCCGTATAAAGGTCAATTTGGTCCATAGCTATCAAGTCTCAAAATTGCAGTACCGGTATGACTTGAAAATTATTATAATTTTATTTACTGATTATTATATTTATATTGTCGTACTAATATTATTAATATTAATTGACAATTGATTCCAATCAGCGAACATTCAAACTTCCTACCGACCAATCAGGTCAATATAGCTGAGTTAATTTCAGAAGCATACTAACCTTAGAAATAAATATTAAAAAATTCAACTTGCCTTTTTAGTGTTTCATTTTCGAATAGAAAATATTTTTTTAAATACATATTTTTGAATGGATCAATCTGAAAATAACTCAGCATACATAACTTACACAGGCCAGTAAAGTGTGAAAAATTCATCAGCATAACTCTATTACTTTTTGAGAAAAAGTTCCTTATGTACACAAAAAATCAAAATTCTCAGGAAATGCGAAAAACTAAAAAATGTATGGATATAAGCTTATGATGCTCTTACTATGTATTTAAATGAACTCCTCACTCACCTAATACATCCCAGGATGTAAACATGAAAATATTAATGTTTATAAATTCATATACATCAGAATTACCACCACATTCATATTTGTCCCACTCTGACTGAGAGTTTTTTTCTTAAAGCTGAACAGAGTTCTATTACCGGTATGGTATTTGAAGCACTACAACTGGGAAAACTGGTTTCAGTTGATGATTGTAGATCACTACTTGGTTTTCGTCCATTCCATTCCCATTCTTTGTCAATCGATTGGTAAAACGAGTCATTATAATGTTTGAACACTAGTTTGATAAATACTAGAACCAAGAGAAATTTTCAAGAAATCTCATCCAAATCTTGTGAAGAGCACTACCATAGCCATACAATATTTTTGTAAACAACAAGCACATAACCTATTCTTTCACTTCACTGTCTAGCCTACAGTGTTGCCAACGAAAAAAGCGAAATAACAACACAAAAAAAACGGAAATCGGTCAATGTGTTCAAAAGTTATAACAAATTGCGTTCTGGCATTATTATCCTCACAAATATTAGAAAAATGGGACATTTGAGCTACATTTCAACAATTTATTTCAAATATAATTCAATATCGAAACATACGATATTGCACATCGGTGAATGCAGAAAAACATGTACTATCCGGGAGCGTGACATTTTGTCCCAACGACAGTTTGGTCCAGCGACATTCTGTCCCATTTTTGGGACAGAATGTCGTTTCATGGATTGGTCCAACTCAGGAATGTGGGACAGAATGTCGCTGGTACACATTGTCGGAAAGTGAAGGAATGTAAGGAAATTGGACCAAAATGTCGTGCATGGAGCCGACATATTGGTCCAGCTCAGGAATGTGGGACAGAATGTCGTTAGTACAAATTGTCGGAAAATGAAGGAGTATAGAATGGACCAAAATGTCGTGCATGGAGCCGACATATTGGTCCATCACAGGAATGCGTAAATATCGATATTTTCATCGATTCATTCATACTTATCGATATATATTGGTATAAAATTCGTAATTCGGTGAGCCGGTCGGTTGTAATCTAAAACCTGTCTCTAAATTTGAATTGTACGAGATGGTTATGCATGACATTGAGAATTTTGAAAAGGAAGATAGTCCAACTTACTTTTCATAGGATGCTGTATTTCTTAGCTTTAAATTCTCACCAATTTGCTTTCAAATCAACTGTAACTCGATGTAACTTGATGTAATTATGTCTTGACGTGGCCTATACATGTACATTACTTGTCTTTTGCAATAAATGGATTTTGATTTGATTTGTCTTATCAATGATATAATTAATTAATTTTATCTCCAGTGGATATCCTCAAAATAATGATTTTTATCTTAATTTTGATAGTGGAGAAAAAGAAGCATTACAGAAAATTAAAAATCCAAATACTGACAATTTCAAAAGTCACGTAACCTTGTTTTTTCATCGCTTTAAAACCTACCTTAATTATGACCCTATGAAAAAAGACAAAATATTATACCAATTTTTATTTTTAAAAGCATATTAATCGAAAACTGACTGCATACACCTTCAAATGTCAGTGTCAAATGTTTGGAAACATGTAATGTCGGATTGGGATCTGTGACGTCACACTTACACTCCTAATTGACTAGAAGTTCAACAGTCGATATTTTGCCTTAATCGATATTGCGAATGAAACGTGGTACAGAATGTCGCTGGTACACATTGTCGGGAAGTGAAGGAATGTAAGTAAATTGGACCAAAATGTCGTGCATGGAGCCGACATATTGGTCCAGCTCAGGAATGTGGGACAGAATGTCGTTGGTACAAATTGTCGGAAAGTGGAGGAGTATAGATTGGACCAAAATGTCGTGCATGGAGCCGACATATTGGTCCATCTCAGGAATGTGGGACAGAATGTCGTCAGTGAAAATGGGACAAAATGTCGTTTGGAATCCTTGGAGTGGTGGACCAGAATGTCGCTGGGACACTTTTGTACCATCCCGTACTATCCAATGGCGCTAAAATTCAAAAATCATCAAATTTTTTGCTTTCTGTATTCCTTAATTAATTTATGATCGCACTTATTTAAAACCCCTAATTTTATTTGTATCCATCAAAACAGATGAGCACAGGCATGTCAAATTTATGAATGAAATTGAGATTTCAATTAGAAATAAATGGAAAACTGTTCTTTTTACTTTTCTTGTTATATCTATTACCAGAAAGTATTGCGATCCAAAAAAAATTAAAGGTACCCCAATTTTAAGCTTTTTATACGTTCCAAGGTCCCCTGAGACCAAAAAAGTTGTATTCGGGAATTTTTCTGTGTTGTGTATGTGTATGTAACACGATATCTCCATTCCTTATTAACGGAATGACTTGAAATTCTGCCTTACAATGTGGATATCCGACCTGAAGAAATTCAATAAAATTCCATTCAAAATGACGGATAGAATGATGGAAAATATGTCAAAACCCCTCTAACGATTTTGATCAAATTGATAGCCTAACTAAAATATCATAGCAAAATCGACCTGTGCGATGTCAAACTATTAATTTTATCAATTGAATTTCTATTTATTCATTTAATGTATTAAATTAAATAATAAAATAGAGTAAAATAATTTATTTGGAAAGAACAAATAGTACAGAAGCCTATTTATCGATCACTTACCCGTTTTCATAATTCCAGATGTAGATATCGCTATCAATTGTTAGCCATGCACGGTTGATGTCCGTGAAAACTCCCATCATACAGAAACTTCGTAAATCTATTAATCACAAGTCAAGGATATATTCCTAGAAATTTAAAAGAAGCGATAAACCCATATCTTAGAAGAGCTATAATGTCTTTTTGAAAAGTGGAAATTGATGTACCAAAGAACCGAAATGCTTTTCAAAAGTAAAATTTAAATCATTTTATGGATTGGAAAAAACATTCAAAAGCAATCAAACATGACAACTGAAGCAACTGAATTTGTTAGTAAGAGTAAGTAATAAAATAGTGAATATTCTTATCACTTCATGTACAATATAGTAATACTTCGATTTTCATAATACCAAAAAAAGGATACGGCTAAAGTGCTCCAGGATTGCTTGCGGCACAGGAATTTCTTTTAGAACACAAAGATCATTAATGAATCTCAATCTGAGATCTGATTTCGTTTTTGGATAGTCATTTTCTCCCAGACCGCTACTCGTTGGTCCAGCTGAAATAGAAAATTGATCAATATTAATACAGTGATTTATAAATTCCAATATATACAGTGATTTCAGAGGATGGGAAAATAGATACGGAGGTGCTGAACAGAGTGAGAAAGGGAGCTGCTGTCTACTATGCAATAAAATAAAAGACTGTATATTTGGAAAAAGAGAGCTTGATAAAAAGATAATGAACCAGGTATACAGAACAATAATAGAACCTATCATGCTATATGGAAGCGAAAGTTGGCCAATTAAATCAAGTCACGAAAATAAGATACGGACTATGGAAATAAAATGTCATAGGAAGACAATTGGAAAGACAAGAAGGGATAGAGTAAGAAATACTAGAATAAGAGAAGAAGTGGGCATGCGAGATGTTAGTGAAAGTGAAAGAATAGAAATGAGGTAGCTGGGATGGTACGGACACGTACAGCGAATGAGGGATGATAGAAAGACAAAACAATAAATAGATGTTAGAATACAGGGAAGAAGAACGGTGGGACGCCCGAGGTATTCATATGAGGATCGGATTGAGGAGATAGGAAGGAGAAGAGGAAGGACAGTTCCAGACATGAGGAGAATGGCGATGGACAGGGAAAAATGAAAAAAATGGACTGAGGCTACCCCAACGCTGTAATGGCATATTGGGGAGAGAAAAAGAAAAAGAAGAAGTTTGAATGAGAACTTACACCTGTCACTGAATAATAATAATAATAATAAAAAACTTGAAGTTGTCAAAACCACAAATTTATTAAAACAACGAGACTGACAACTTCAAGTCTTTTTATTCAGTATGGATAATTACAACAATATCATTACAGTGTCCACTCACGTGCAGAAGTAGCATATGATCGCATACGATCGGTAAGTGTAGGAAATTTGTTATCTTCCTCTATGACCTTTTCTAAAATTTTCCTAGCAAATTCCATTATTTGGACCTTGGAGGGGTCCGCTGGTCTGTCGATCTTCACGGGGGAACCCATTGCTTTGCAATTCATCGCCATATTTGTGTACTACAGCATCTGAAAGTAAGAACAGATGAAGCCTAAGCTTAAGGAATCAACGAATGACAAAACTATGAAGCTAAAAATTAATACTCTATATAGGAAAGTATTAGTACTTGGGTTACCGTATATGATAAGGCCTCTTTGAAGTAGGCCTATCCTTGCGGTGGTTAGATATGGTATTGTGTTATTCGATGCTTACTGTTATTTGAGGTTCAATGAATTCACGAAAACATCAATACAGTAAAAATGATTCACTGGTTGAGACTGAAATATAACCCCTGGGAAAAGCGTTTATTACATTTTTCTCCCATTCAACGGCAAGGGTCATTTTGTGCAGTAAGAAGGCGCAACTTCTGTTTACTCATCGACTGCCTTTCAAGATTCATTATTTCATTCTCAATCAGCAACAACTTCAGAAAGAAAACTGCATACTAAATAATTACGCAGTAGCCTACTTTTACTAAATTTACAAGGTGGCAATATTAGGCTACACAATCAAATTGAGAGTTCAAATCCGACAATTTTATTAAACTTCTAATATTACGCTATAGTTTATACAACAATCCTTTCCTGCAAAACTGAAAAAGTGTGCAAGAGCGAGTGTGCCGGTAGCCTGTATTCTTCAATTTAGCCCAAGCGGTAACAGAGGGTCACTACCATCTGTACGACAAACCACTTGCACATTTTCAAAGTTAGTTCAAATTAGAGAAAACTACATTTACCATTTTTATGTACGAATACACCACTTGACAGACAAAATTATAAAATACTCAAGCTCATAAACTACTTGTACGATAAAAACTCCAACTAATTTTTAAAATGTCGTACAAGTGGTAAGTTATATTCGAACAAGTGGTTTGTCATACAAATGGTGGCCCCCCGTAATAAAGAGTATCGTCCAAGTTCGAAAAGAAGTTATTAATCTTGATTTAAAGAATGAATTTCATAATGACAAATTTTATAGAATAAAATGATGCTGAGGGTAGCCTACATTTTTCAAATGAAGAGGAAATAAAATAATGAAATAACTATTGAATGATCGGTCCTGTGACTATGAACTATCAACTATGTGTAGACTACTGTAGCCTATGTATTGTAGCTTAAAAGCTTATAATTGGAGAATGAATTACCTTCAAAGGAAAAATCATCCTTATAAAATTGATTTATTATTAACTTTAAATGAATTTCAGCTTTAGTCCGATAAATTTGAAAACAAGGAGATGGGGAGAAATGATAACTAACCTAACCTAACAGTAATACCTGTCTAATTTTTTCGATTATGTAGCAATTCTTGATTGGAAAATATTGTTCCAGTCTACTCTAGAGAAAATTATATTCGAATTGAATTGAATTTGTATGAACTTTGTCTATTAAATTAGCAATAACTTATGGAACACAATCTCACAAACTGGTCTTCACTCACCATAATAACTCTCTGGATCTAGAGGAAGGAAGAGCAAAGAGGACCCAAAGGAAGGAAAGAGGATAGTTTTTTTAGTTAACAACTAACAAAAGATTAGTTACTAACAAATTTTTCTTTAATTTTGATTTTTTTAAAAATTAGTAGTAATAACAAAAGATTTTGTTAGTTAACTTCTTTTTTTTTTTATATTAAGATTGCAACATTCTCTTTGGTGGAAGCTTGTGAAAAAGAAGATGGCGACCTACTATTTCTCATAGCTCAAGTCTACTACGCCCCATTAAATTTTGGTCAGCAAAGGAGAATCTCACCTTAAATATTAAGCGTATCAATCACTTTTACAATAATTGTGATTAAGTATTCAATGAATTTTTCTAATACATTATCAATTTTTATAATTTTCTTTCAATGATGTTCCATAACCACTTTTTCCTATTGTATTGAAGGCCTGTGATCTACATTTTGGATTTATCTGTTTTAAGTTAAATACTAATAATAGATTCGTTCAAAATACTATTTGAAGGAGCATAATTATTTCAAAAAGATAAAATTGAATTTTCCAAACTCACCAGAAGAAAATTGATGGTGTTGAGAGTTTTGAAAAAAACTAGAAAACCTATTGTGCTCCTAGACACAGCCAGACACACAACACAACTGCTGCAGTGCTGCTGCGTGGTGCCAAGAATGGAGTTACGTTAGGAATTATTATAGAGAGTCTCAGATCTCAGGTCCACCTAGGTTTCATCAAAACCTAGTTTTGTGGCTATTATTTGAAAACATCGTATGATGATAATAAACAGCTGATTCTGATTTGAAATTGCATTTATTCTAAACAGATAATTCTATTTAGTATTTAGTCCGATAAATTTGAAAACAAGGAGATGGGGAGAAATGATAACTAACCTAACCTAACAGTAATACCTGTCTAATTTTTTCGATTATGTAGCAATTCTTGATTGAAAAATATTGTTCGAGTCTACTCTAGAGAAAATTATATTCAAATTGGATTGAATTTGAATGGAATTTGTCTATTAAATTAGCAAAGGGTTTAGCACCTTTGCCGAAAAATATATCATATACTCCAAGAACTTCTTCATGAAAATCTTGAATGTCAATCAAATTCAACACTCGGTCAAGGGAGATGGCCGTTTTGTCATCTGCTGCGTAGTAAAAAAAAGAGCTAATTAAATCTAGAATTTTTTTTAGGGTTATGCCCACATGAGCTCTAGACTTGTGCGTGGGTAATGAGAGTGGTGATGATGAGAGATGACGACTGTTTTTAGGCAGTCGGGACCGACGGCTTTTCGTCTCCTCCGAAAGACGGGAGTGGCCGTTTCTGTCAAAATCCGTTCCGGCAACTGTATTCGATCTTGGAACCTTTGGATTATCAGACAGGCGCTTATCGCCCTCGGCTACGGACCACTCCAATGAAAATATAGAAGACAAACCATGCAAAATAGGAACTATTCAGTATAAATACTGTATTGTTATTTCACTGTATTTATTAATATTCAGTATCTAATATACGAGTAGGTACAATTTTTGTCGTTTGAAAAAGTTCGTTTTTCAACTATAGGCCTATGCAGCAGACAACAGCCGCTCAGTATCATCATCTAAATCGTGACTTAGCCGTCTTGCCTGAAATGCATTGGGAACATAATTATGTTGGTGAAGCTCCTCTAATGAATATTAATATTATATATTATTCGTGTTATTATTTATTTAATATGGGAAGCGGTTGGTCCCAGTGGCGAGTCTAATCGGTGAGATTAGATAAGAGACAGCGCCTACCACTCCCGTTGTAACAGTGACCGGCTGGATCCTCTAAATACAAAAAATTATGAGCTTCAAAATCGCTTTACGCTGGTTCGGAACCCACCTAAAGCTGTAGGTCCATTGATCTCTCATCATCATCCTTCCCATTACCCACGCACAAGCTTAGAGCTTATGTGGGCATCATCCCTAGCAAAACAAATATAGATTATTAATTGAACGGAGGTTATAGAAGACTTCCGCCACTGCGAATATTGACAACAGTATAATAGCTAGAAGGAAATTCGATGAACACTGCTGAACAAAAATAATATAATTAAATTAAAAATAATAGGTCTCTACAATATAATTTAAAAGCAATAAATACTTGCAATATCCCATTTCCTTTCATCTTCATATCTGCCCGAATTGGCTTATTCGAAAATGAATGCTGCTATATATACAGATGTCCGATGGTCTATAGGTGAGGGCACTTGACCGGCAATCAAGGGGTGCTGGGTTCGATTCCCGCCCGGGCAATATGTTTTTTGTATATGTTTATGTACATTTTTTTTGTTTTATAGCAGAGTTCATCGAATATCATCGTAGCTATTATTCTGTTGTCAATATTCGCAGTAGCGGAAGTCTTCAGAGTATTGTATAGTAGGTAATTAATTTGGATTTTAGTTCAATTAATTAATATTATTTGAAAGCAATCGAATAGTTGCAATATCTCATTGCCTTCCATCTAATAAATTCAAGTATATAGAATTATAATATTATTATTGTTCCCACCTCCATGGCGCCAACCGCCAAGGGACAATGATCAACGAAGAGCGGAAATCGAAACCAAAGTATCTATACCTACTGGTATCGATAGTATCGGAACGTCCCTAATGATGCAAACATGCAGATGCTCAGTAGAGAGTACGTACTTTTCCAGGCTACTGTACTGACGCTTTTCCGTCCCAAACGGAAAAGGATACCTAATGAGAAGTATTCCGTCTGGGACGTTATATAATACGTCTTTTCAGTAGATGTGAATAAGCCTTAATATGGCCGGATCTATTGTTGCCTTAATTATATATAAAATTTGTAGAACAAATATTGATGTTGTGAATTTTCAGTACAGCTCAGGATGTGTTATGTATAACATGAAACCATGGTCCTGGTGTAAACATAGTGTTTATTAAAATAAAAGTGGAGTTTGACAATTTCATAACGTTTTTCCTTAATTATTCCTTTAATTGCTTAGTTCAAATTGTTTGTAGGGCCAATTTACTTCCACATTTCTTTTTAAATATGTATATTTATGATCATTTACATCACCAGGGCCGGCTTTAGCATTTTGGCGCCCATAGAGAAAAAATTGACAAAGCCCTGATTACAAGCATAACTTCCCGAAACATTCTCGAAACTTCCCCAACACATAATCTCAACTTTTCTAGTTGAGTTTATTAGTGGTCAGAAAAAACACAAAAAAAAAACTTCAAAGAAGAGCTGGAAACACATTGATATCGGAGGTTACGTAGTTCGAGGATGTTTTTCATTTTCTCTAAACCAACATTCTAATACCGCACCTCAGATGAACCTGTGTAACAAATTTCGACTTTCCCAGTTCAGTCATTCTTGAAAAATATGGAAAAACACATTGAAAACACAGGAAATATGTGGAGAAAACCTTTATTTGATGTTTAATTACGGGATATTCTCAAAACCTTCCAAACCAACACTTCCAAAAACCAGCTAATTCCTGCCAGCCAGTTCAGTCATTCTTGAAAAATCTTAAAAAACCGCCAAGAGAACTGGAAAAACGTTGATTTCTGCTGTAATTTTGGGATAGTTCAGAAACCCCTCGAACACATCATCATTAGACCTCAGCTGAACATATGCATCAGATAAAAACTTTCCAATATGGCTGACTACACTGACCACTCTTAAATGATAAATACACTTGCGCATGTTTACAGTTACATAAAACTGACATTGTCAATAGAACCGATTGTCTGTTGTTAAAAGGTGAACACTATCTTGAAACAAATCAAATGAATGCTCCCAATTGTACAGTGCGTTGATCAAGTCGCGCACTTCAAAAAGTTTTGAATTAATGTATTTCATTCTGTATTATTTATTTGTTATTGCTACATCTTATGAACATAATTTACACTTATATACACAAATACACACTCATTTCTAACACTTTATTTGAACATATATTCAAAATGGCAGCCTTGTTCATTAATTCAGGTACAAATTCGTTTTACCACGTTTTTGACACTTTGTGGAGTACGTCTAAACTAACTTTGGTAATATGTTGCAATGTTCATTCAGTGTGTGAGGACTATTTTATAAACCCTTGCTTCAAGATAACCCCACAGGAAAAAATCTGGACGTGATAAATTCGGGAGACCGTCGGAGCCATAAACTGCTCTGGGAAAACAACATGCTTACCTTTTTGTAATCTCAACAAATACTGCAGATGCAGACCCATTGTAACCTTACTCACAATCTTGGGCTTCTGTTGCTGATATTAACATTGATGCTATTTTTCGGTAAACACCCTGAACTAATATAGGAACCATCCTACTTACAGACTCGTATATTAGGATGTACGCGACTTAATGAACTCACTCGATCTATATAGTACTATAATTCGTGTTTTACTATATTGAATCTAATGATTGATTTAGTCGAACTATAATTACTGTACCACCGTGTAGACGAGTCTTTTAATATTATAGGTATTTAACTATTGTAAATAAATAAAATAAATAGATGATAAATTGGATTCTTAGGCAGTAGATAGCCAATAAATTACAATTTTGAATGTTTACTTTTTATTTGTATGAATATTGAATTGAAATAACAGAACACATGTTCAAGAAAGTCCCAACATTTCAAAGACAAATATATAGAAGAAAATTGAGAAATTTGTTTCACAAAATTTTCGGCATCACATTAAAAAAGATAACGTTCTTAAAAGCAACAAGTAGGTTTTTTAAAACAATATTTTTGAGTATTTGCATTCGATTGACAAGAAATGGCTCATTAATACAAAAGTTTCAATATTCCCATAAAATTCATGGTGAATTCAATTTCAACATAGAACATAAATACAAATATCATTTTGCTTTTTGTCAAGAAATCAAACAACTGAGGAATTATAGTGAAACTGGAATGATGTGATGTGACATTTATTGGTTTTGATTCCCCAGATAATTCAATGAAGTGAATTACGGTAGATTGTTATTTACAATTTTCGAAATTAAATTAATTTCCAATGAAGATGTGGAAAAATAATCAAAGTAATGGAAAACCAATGTTTTATAAGAATATTCAACCTGAGTAGTGAACTGTTTAACGGCTTCTATTGTGGTGTTTTGCTGAATTGTATTAAAACATGTACGGTATAAACTTAAGGCTGTGAATGTATTTTAGGCCACCACAATTATAATAACACACATTTAGTAGCTCATCAATCATATCCACATGACAACAATTATACAAAATCTGTCCTCGTACGGTGATTATTTTGACAAATCGAGAAAATATGTGTGTACACATCATTTTTATACTATAGTTAATAATGATCGATGATACATTACTTGATATCTTAAAAAATCTAATGTGATACAATGAAATTCCTATTTGTTTCACTATAGAACAGAAACAATGCAAAAATTGAATCACCAGCTGAAATGATATGTGCTAGTACACGATAATATATCTTACATATAGATTCAATCACAGAAATAAATTGATTCAATTATAAATCAACATGAACTTAGAATATTGTTCCATTAACAGATTATATTTGGTTAGAATTATTAGATTGTAGAATAATCAGCGATTAAATTAAGAGTAAATTACTATACTAATGATACACACACACATAGGTGCATTTACTCAGTCTTATAAGCATAGAATGAAAATCAGCCATAACCATTATAACACCGACCCTAGGAGAACATAGTGAGAAGAAGTGAGACATCTTCTTTGCTATCATTTAGTGACATTTGCTTAGCTATCAATTAGTAAATTTCCTTTTATTCAACTGATTTATGGTGATTTCACGATAATAAACATGACTATACATACGTCATCCCATGATTATGAGAGTATTTACTTCTAATATTGCAATATACACGTGATAATATCTAATAATATCATTCGATAGGTAGATCAGAAAACATACAGTCAGAGCTGCGACGGCCACCAATACAAGCACAGCTCTCGTGACTTGATATCTGAACGCAAGAAGACCATACTACATGCATGGCCATGTGATAATCCACCACCGTTCAATATTGAATACATAAATGATAATAGAATAAATGAGAAAAATGGAAAAATGTTCAACAGATTACAAAATCAAGTACTGCAGTGTCATTAGAAAATATTTTCATCAGGCACTGGAACGATTACCATATCAAATAACTGCTATAACTGCTAACAACTCAAGAAGATAATAGATTATAAATATGTGATAATATACTGATTTACATCAATAGAAATTTGGTGTGAATATTGCTGAACTCTTACCATTATGACAAAATGTAGAATACACATCAAAATTACAAACAATTCGCTCCGCGTATTTCCTCAGTCTCATGTGTATTGGAAATAGATCTATAGCTATGCATTCTACGACATGTTTATAACAACAATACACTATAACAGTCAGGATCGAACTTCTTGACATGATGATTTACTAACAAATACAAATCCTGAGAATTAGAAAGTCTGTCCCAAATGTTTACATTTCGTAATATTGCTTATAAGAATACATCTAGATTGTTTTTAGGATCAGTTTCTATTTGGCTTAGAATAAATAAATCAATTATAATAAATAACATGTATGATAATACATATGAATTATCTACATTCCATCATCAAATTCAATGTAAAAATGAAACTCAGATGATAACTGATAGAACATTTTGAAGTATGTTGGACACATCTTAAAAGAATGCCCCGAAAGAGTTAATAAGTCGCCTTTTTAGAATTCAAGTTACATATTCTTTAAAGCATGGAAGTTTTGACTAACCAAGTTTGACTTCTACCCCCACCCTTCAAGTTTCAGTGCATGGTCTCATGTAATGGGAGTCGAAAAGCCATGTTATACCTCGAGACCTCTACATTAAGTTGAAAGAAATAAACATGTAAGTGGAAAATCATTCAAGTTTTTTGCGCGACAATTGTTTGTTCTGGTATTGCAAATTTTGAATCATAACAGAAACTTCAAGTCCCTAGGTTATGACAAGTATTATAACATCAAATTTGAGTAATTTTTAACTTTAAAAGTACATACATCTTTCAACTAAGAAATTTTTGTTTGATAAACTGGCAATTCAGTTTAATCATTCAGTTTAATCCGAGTCTCGGGCTTGTCCGCACATAGATTTTCCAAATCACTGCATACCTTCCTTTTCAGTATTAATAGGGACGATATTGAAGTTTATTACAGGGTTATAACTTGATTCAGGATCTAATATAAACAGTTTAATCAATCTAATTTGATTCAATGAAATTCAGGATTGATAATTTATCTTTATTCTTAATTCCTTCTTACTTCGTGTTTCTGTTTACTCTTTGCTTTCTTCATTCTTATATTCTTTGATGCTTCATGCACTCATATCCACTTCTTCCATTCTCTTTATTCATTCATTTATCTTCTTTCATTTGTTCTTGGGCTGTCCATTATCATTCGTCTGTCATTATTCATAACTTGATATAAAAAGAATTATTTGCCTAATCCTTGATAGAAGACGACGCCGACGACGATTTTATCCTTTCCATACTGCTTTGGATTAGATTCTGAAGTTTTAATTCTTATAGTGTTGGGATAAAGCCTGTTGTTTAATCATTGTAAACTTCTTATGAATAATTAGTTACAATTCTAATAGAGTTGGGAAAAAGCCTGTTGTTTAATCATTGTAAACTTCTTATGAATAATTAAAATTAATGGAGAAGTTTTCCTTCAAATGAACCACACTATATGATTTGCTAGATCAAGGGCTCGTTAATATTGACTTCTTTGATGAACAATCGTTTTTTCTATGGCAAATAAATGATTTGATTTGGAATGAATCAATTGTATTGTTCAATTCAATTGATTGAGAGTTGTGATTGTTGGAATGATTATATGTCACTGCATTCAACAAATGAAATTATTGGTTGATATTGATTGAAGTAAGTTCAACTGAAGATGACAGGTTTAGTTACGTAAAAACATAACTTGCGACTCATGAAGTTGATTTAATACGTGAAATGTTTATTCCTCAAATTAGAAAAAACTCAAATTGGAACCTTGTTTTGTTTGATTGACTGTCAGTACTGTGAAAGCTAAAATTTATTTTCCCTTCCCTTCTCTAACAACCCTTTTCATGTTTGAATATCATTTTATGTAATCAAAATTTTATTTATGTAAGCAAACCAGGTCAAAACTTGTTATATCTCTCATGTTTGATTATTTTCAATGTCTTGAAACTGTGTGCTTTACAGTTGAATTAGTATTCTGATTAACACCTCTCCAGGTATAATCATATTCATTTAATTGGGCGATTCGCATTATATAGATAGGTAATTAGATATTATTTCTTGACTTTGCTGATGATCGTAGAGTACGATGGCAAAGAAATTCTATCTATCTGTCTATCTATCTAGTGCCAAGCGTGAAATTAAATGAATCTGATTATACTCTCACGCCTTATTATCACCTTGGATGAGTCTCAATTTTTTCAAATTTATTTCTGCAGGCAAATGAAAACACTAATACAACGCAGGCACCTCCAGAAGCAGCTATACGATTGCCAATTCTAATTGTAAACCAGACGGAAAAAATGGTTGTAATTCCTGAGACTCCAGTAGCTGCTCCTCAGTTTGTAAATCCAAAGGCATCTTTCATCAATAGTGCACCCGAAGAATCTGAGGACAGCATCTCCAACTCCATAATGACCGATGGAGAAATTACATACTCAAGATCGGCACCTAAACCCCATGCGGTGAATATTTTAACTATAAATAGAATAAAGAATAATAAATATTCTATTCAAATCCAGGTAATTGACCCTTTTAGACTGATGTTCAATTTTTTTGTGCTCTAATCAAATTCCACATATGTATGCCAACACTGAATAAGTGTTACATCATGACACTTTGCAAAGTGATTGTTCTCAATCGATGTAGATTTCTAGTCCAGGATCTAATATAAACAGTTTAATCAATCTAATTTGATTCAATGAAATTCAGGATTGATAAT
Organism: Laodelphax striatellus; assembly: GCA_017141395.1. Taxonomy (NCBI): domain Eukaryota; kingdom Metazoa; phylum Arthropoda; class Insecta; order Hemiptera; family Delphacidae; genus Laodelphax; species Laodelphax striatellus. Next base: position 12,976,661 of record CM029544.1, on the reverse strand, counting down.
TTATCTTTATTCTTAATTCCTTCTTACTTCGTGTTTCTGTTTACTCTTTGCTTTCTTCATTCTTATATTCTTTGATGCTTCATGCACTCATATCCACTTCTTCCATTCTCTTTATTCATTCATTCATCTTCTTTCATTTGTTCTTGGGCTGTCCATTATCATTCTTCTGTCATTATTCATAACTTGATATAAAAAGAATTATTTGCCTAATCCTTGATAGAAGACGACGCCGACGACGATTTTATCCTTTCCATACTGCTTTGGATTAGATTCTGAAGTTTTAATTCTTATAGTGTTGGGATAAAGCCTGTTGTTTAATCATTGTAAACTTCTTATGAATAATTAGTTACAATTCTAATAGTGTTGGGATAAAGCCTGTTGTTTAATCATTGTAAACTTCTTATGAATAATTAAAATTAATGGAGAAGTTTTCCTTCAAATGAACCACATTATATGATTTGCTAGATCAAGGGCTCGTTAATATTGACTTCTTCAATGAACAATCGTTTTTTGTATGGCAAATAAATGATTTGATTTGAAATGAATCAATTTCAACCCAAAACTTACCATAAATTAAAAATATGAATAAGTATAGTAATATTCATTTTATTTGGCGGATGGCGAATAACTTTCATTCAACATTTCTATGGTAACGGGTGATGTTCTGATGGTGATGTTGATTTTTTCACATAAATACTGTGTATAACATGTACAAAACATAATATTGAGTTAAATATCATTACAAATATTATTTAAAAACGAAATCAACAGAACATCACCCTTTACCATAGAAATTTTAAATAAAAGTTATTCGCCATACACCAAATTGAATGAATATTATTATATTACTTCATTCTTTTTAATTTCTCTGCCTGGCAGTACAGTAACGTAATTGTTTTTCACATAAATACAAAACATATAAAAACAATAAAATACAAAAACAGATATTTAAATAAATTCACAGTACTTATGGAATATATAAAAGTAGTGGTAGATTAATTTCACATCACTTTAAATGGCGATCAATTCCAAAGTTTAAGACTATTCAGGTCACAAAATGTTCTTACCAACGGAAAGGCAAGTATTTCGATTAAGAAAAGTATTTCTAATTTTTGAAAATCGAACCATGAATCGATTGATAGGAGGAAAGTCGCCTTTTAGTTTTTGAAGAAAGAAACTGAAATGAATCATATTTTATTTTTTTATGGATAGAAGTGTTATTGGTAAGCGTTACTCAATTTTTACAGAGTTCGGCAGCAAAGCAAAATAACTTTAAAAAATCGGGAAATGCCTGGAGAGAGACGAACGTCACCTTGATGACGTAATTTCAAATAATTCAACAATTAAAATAATAATGAAAATTCTTTTTCATGTAGATTGTTGATATTGATAATTTTTCATCAATTACCTCATCAATTTTTTACAGTAATTAAAAATCGCCTGATCTGCTGCCTTGTTCTAAATCAGGCCACTCAAACACTGAAATAAGTTTAGATTATACAAACTAATAACAGCCTTTTAAAATCCTATTCATAAAACTTAATTAATTTATGAAGTTTATTCCGAAAGTCAAAAAACCTGAATGAGTGTATACTCAAGTGTAGCGTTTATAATAAATAACTAAATACTGAATCATTCAAAGACTTTCTAGGTGGAGTTGAAGACAAAAACATCTCGCAGTGCTTCAAATCTAATCACTATGAAGTCTAATGACTATAATTCTAAGACTATAAACCAATTCCATGGTCAAATTGGACCTTGATTACAAAAAGTACTTTTCTACTAAAAACTACAGTCACCAGACCTGAGCCAGCCAGGTCACTATTAACCCAGGACTAATTATTTCGTCCAAATGGATTTCATAAGAATGGACTTAAAAAGAATGCTAGTAGCTAGGAAACTTGGAATCTTTGGGACAGGTCAAAAGAACCTGAACTAGTGAAAATTCATATAAAGACTACAACAAATTTCAATTATCTATAATTAGAAAGCGTATTCAATAAAAGTTTAGTACAATTAAAAAACAAAAAAGTGTTTGAGAAAACATATACATTAGACCTGGACCAGCCAGGACGCAATATAATTGAATACTTCATATACCCGGGCCTAATTTTTCTTTGAGAAAGAATCAAATCTTCTCTCGACTGAGATCAACTGATCTTTTTAGTAGCTAGATGTCTAGGAACCTTTGGTACACTCAGAACAAACAAAGTGCTCTCCAAGAGTAGTCTACACCAGTTAGACTAATGAATTAAGAGGTATACAGGCTCCTTTGGGACGGGCTTCAAGACATTGCACATTCAATCAACCATAAAACGTTTTTCAAAAGATTCAAAACGTACAAAAAAAGCAAGCCAAGTACTCATTGATTGCCACACATCAACAGTATTAGATTCGTTATTTGTTCAACACTCAATATCCATTCCAATTACTATGATTAGTCATGATTCTGTTCATGTCCTACTATTATCTATGATTATATTTTTAGAATCCTGCTTTCAAATTCAATTATTACTCATGTAGAAGTATGACACACGTGGTCAAATTATCTTCGTATTGCTGAAAATCCTAAGTTTACTTACTCTCTCTAATCACTAAATGTCGGAGTTATCAGGAAATTGCACTTCCCAACTTCTGAAACAATGTTTCTTCGACTAGTAAGAATCGATGTCAACTTCAACTGCATATTACCTAGTACAAAACACCTGCAACAAAATGAGCATTAGTTACAAAAACTCAATTAAAAAAAATACATTCAATAAAACTGAGTTTGATAAACATGGGAAAATCAAGGAAAAGCAAACAAGAAAATTATCATTTTCCTAAATTAAACATGAAAATTAATAATAAACATTCTAGTAAAAAATTATTAATATTATATATTCTTAGCACAATCCAATGAGGCAAGTTGGTAAGAGACGGAAATTTTTTAATAGAACATATTTCAAATAGTTTATTCGCTATGTGCACTTAGGAGGTGGGGATGATAAAATCGATCCCAGCGCTCACGCGGAATTTTTGTGAACGAAAACGGGTATTTGAACATGACAAAGGATAGGGAATAAGCATTTACAATGAATTTAAAGTACTGTCGGATTCCTAATTGTATAAATACAGTTCACAATAGTAATTGCGTCTTCTATTCCTTCCATATTTCCAAACGAAAATTGATTCAACAAAGAAATCGGATCTCAGTTTTGAATTAATCGAGTAAAAAATCCAGTTCAAAAGCATAATGATTGATTTGAAGTCTCATGCCCATAATGCAATTCGAAATGATAACTAATGAAAATGAACTCAGCTGTGGGTAAACTACATCGTTTGCTCCATTTTTTTTATCGTATGGCTTTTTTTATCGGTGGGGAGACCCTTGTCTGCTCCATGAGCTTCAAACATAACGTTTAAAGTTGATTTAAAAACTTGAATTGAAGATTATAATAATGTTTAAGAACATGCGATATGTTAATTTTATCATTCTAAATATAATTCCACAATCGATAAGGAGGAAAAATAGCGACAGGGAATTCTATTTCAATTATAAACTAATTTTTACGTACATAAGCCTATCCTTTCCCAAGTTAATCTACCCGGAAAGATTTATACGATTATCCGCCAGAGCTCAACACCGTAGATGCTCACATCGAATACTCCTATCTAACTTATAAACATTGTAGTTGCATTGATTTTATAATTATCATACTTTGCATGAAATAAGAAATTGAGTGGCGAAATCGGAAATAATGAGATTTTTTTGCTAGGGATGATGCCCACATAAGCTCTAAGCTTGTGCGTGGGTAATGGGAAGGATGATGATGAGAGATGAATGGATCTACAGCTTTAGGTGGGTTCCGAACTACCGGGAAGCGATTTTGAAGCTCATAAAGTTTTGTATTGAGAGGAGCCGGTCACCGTTACAACGGTAGTGGTAGGCGTTGTCTCTTATCTCATCTCACCGATTAGACCAGCCTTTGGGACCAACCGCTTCCCTTATAAAAGTTATTCCCTCAATAAAGATATTTATTTGCAAACTAATTTTCATCATAAAGCAGAGCATTCTGCAAGTAATCGTTTTATAATGAATCTCTCGTTTGATTGGAACTATACTGTAATAATAATTTTAATGAATTCACCTGAAATGGATGAAGCAAACAGGAGAGGTAGACTCAAGTCATGTCTAGGGGAGAGCACCTCCCTGTCAGTACAAATTCTCGATATTATCCAGTCTTTCTAAGCATTGCCTGGCCATCTGCAGTTTACGATTCGGGTAATACAGACCACCCAATTTAAGCGCAGAAAACAGTCCAACCTGTAACAAACGAAAATCGACAACATCTGTGAACATCATCTTGAATTTAAACGGTGGAATAGGAAAGAATACAATTTTCCACTAATTTTCGTGGTATTATTGAGTTTATTTTGTTAGGAACATTACATGGAAACAATGTCAAAAAATAAGGTCCAATGCACATCAGATGAAACAAAACCGTTTCAAACAGTTTCGATTCAACTAGAGTGGTTTACTTCGACTAGAGGTTTATCATTTATGCATTTAGCATTTATGCTAAACCTCTTCTATTTCCTTCATGAATAGTCTCTTCTAATTTCTTAATCTCTTAAATTGCTTTGATTTCTCTGATTTAGTGAAGTACTATGTATTTCTTCATTTTTTTACTAAAAATGGCAATAATAATGTCAAAAAGGCTTGTAATGAACTTTGTGTCTGTGAGCTTCTATATGTAAATAAATAAATTTAAGTAAATGAGACCAATGCAAACCGCATAAGAAAGTTTGGTTCCAACGTTCCTTAACCAACGTTTTGGTTGTCTCAGTCGGTTTGGAACACGTTCTATTTTTGAGTCGAAACAAAATGTTTAGAATCTAAAGAATCGTTAAAATCTTTTATTTTAAAATACGTAAAATTTAGTAGGACGCCTACTTTTTAGTTAAAAGCGAAAAACTGGCAAAAGTACAAAGATTTTCATGTTTTTCACAAATAACTCGAAAACCACAAGGCATTTTTGTTGGATCTCTTGAGATATGGATTCAGCGCCCTAAAAAACAAACAATTAAAATAAAAAATCTAAACACTCATTTTTTGTAACGTTCAAACACCGTTCAACTGGACTAGAAATCTACATCGATTGAGAACAATCACTTTGCAAAGTGTCATGATGTAACACTTATTCAGTGTTGGCATACATATGTAGAATTTGATTAGAGCACAAAAAAATTGAACATCAGTCTAAAAGGGTCAATTACCTGGATTTGAATAGAATATTTATTATTCTTTATTGTATTTATAGTTAAAATATTCACCGCAAGGGGTTTAGGTGCCGATCTTGAGTATGTAATTTCTCCATCGGTCATTATGGAGTTGGAGATGCTGTCCTCAGATTCTTCGGGTGCACTATTGATGAAAGATGCCTTTGGATTTACAAACTGAGGAGCAGCTACTGGAGTCTCAGGAATTACAACCATTTTTTCCGTCTGGTTTACAATTAGAATTGGCAATCGTATAGCTGCTTCTGGAGGTGCCTGCGTTGTATTAGTGTTTTCATTTGCCTGCAGAAATAAATTTGAAAAAATTGAGATTCATCCAAGGTGATAATAAGGCGTGAGAGTATAATCAGATTCATTTAATTTTACGCTTGGCACTAGATAGATAGATAGACAGATAGATAGATAGACAGATAGAATTTCTTTGCCATCGTACTCTACGATCATCAGCAAAGTCAAGAAATAATATCTAATTACCTATCTATATAATGCGAATCGCCCAATTAAATGAATATGATTATACATGGAGAGGTGTTAATCAGAATACTAATTCAACTGTAAAGCACACAGTTTCAAGACATTGAAAATAATCAAACATGAGAGATATAACAAGTTTTCACCTAGTTTGCTTACATAAAATGATATTCAAACATGAAAAGGGTTGTTAGAGAAGGGAAGGGAAAATAAATTTTAGCTTTCACAGTACTGACAGTCAATCAAACAAAACAAGGTTCCAATTTGAGTTTTTTTCTAATTTGAGGAATAAACATTTCACGTATTAAATCAACTTCATGAGTCGCAAGTTATGTTTTTACGTAACTAAACCTGTCATCTTCAGTTGAACTTACTTCAATCAATATCAACCAATAATTTCATTTGTTGAATGCAGTGACATTTCAACAATCACAACTCTCAATCAATTGAATTGAACAATTAATTTGAACAATACAATTGTCATTTCAAATCAAATCATTTATTTGCCATGCAAGAAACGATTGTTCATTGAAGAAGTCAATATTAACGAGCCCTTGATCTAGCAAATCATATAGTGTAGTTCATTTGATGGAAAACTTCTCCATTTATTTTAATCATTCATAAGAAGTTTACAATGATTAAACAACAGGCTTTATCCCAACACTATTAGAATTAAAACTTCAGAATCTAATCCAAAGCAGTATGGAAAGAATAAAATCGTCGTCGACGTCATCTTTTATCAAGGATTATGTAAGAGAACCAGTACCTTCGTACCTGTTCCGACTCCAACACATTGTGTTCTTCATACGTATTTATTATTTTTCATTTTATTTCTCATATTTTTCCACGCGCGCCTCTTTTTCCTACTGGTTTTCCAATTAAGTCTTATTTCCGATTGAACATCACAATAAGTAATCAACGGTTGTTAAACTGAAGGTTGGACTAGGTTCGAAATAAATATTACTTTAAGCTTGAAAGTACTTACTATCGGAAGTGCTGTTTGAAGATTTGGAGTGACAACGTTATTGGAATGGAGACTATTGGGAATTGTGTTATTGTTTACTATTTCGACAGTCTTCTTCTGTTTATTGAGAACATCCTTGGCTGCTTTATGATCAGCTAACAGCTGATCGAAAGACTTGCTTCTGCCTTCAATCATTCTTTTCAGCAGAGCTGAATGTCGTCTACATGTCAGTGACCTAGTGCAGTGTTTCATATCTTCTGTGATAACTCCGCAATGCTTATCCACGTCGAATACTTTTCCCTGAAAATAAAAAACCAAGTCAATAATGTTGATACAGGCGTTGATACTTACAATGACATGCAATCTCTTCATTTTAACATGAATTACTATGAAAAACAATGATAAAAAATGATTGAATTTATTTTCCAATCAATAAAAAAACAGTATTATATTACAAGAAGTTTTTTTTAAAATTACCTCTTCAAAGTTCTTGGATCAATGATGTTCAGTCTCTTTCTTTTTACTATCATTTACTGAATTTACAAATATAGAATAGAATAGAATAGAAACTCAATTACCCCATTTTTCAAGAAATGAGCAAGCTTACATAGACATGTTGATATTGAAATAGCGGATGAATACCCGATTATTTTTCACTTTAGACGTTGTGAAAATATATATTGAGGTTACAAACTACAGTATAAATTTCCATGGATAATGTGTATGATGGTGAAGTATCGAGGGGGTGGGGTAATCGAATTGTGGTTACTCCTTCCTAATTTCCAAGACCACAGTTTCGATTAGAAACTTGACTCCATTCACCTCATAATAGAGCTACCAACACAAAGAGGTGAGAACTTTGGCAGTATTTTAAAACTGAACCATCTATTGTTTCATTGTTCAATTAAATTTTTTGCAGAAACAAATTAATAGTCAGTGTTGGCTAGTCTTAATTAACCAACAGATTTTCAAATTCAAATTTAGATTTCTCAACCTAAAATTATTATAACACCATGAAAGAAATTAATGGTTTCTATATTGCATTCGATTGTGTAATATCGAACATGTGTATGATGAAATTGATTTGGATTTCATGAGTTGTTACATATTGTTACCTTCATTTTACGTAAATTCTGGCGAGACTTAGGCGCTGCTGTCTTATCCTGTAATGCCTGAGGGGCTGGAGTTACGAAGGTCGGTGACTTTGCCTGTAGAGGCACAATGACTGGTTCGACCGCAGGTGTCGGTGTAGTCACCACTTCAACAACAGGTACCTGAAATAGGCCAATTCAGTTAATTTAGATTATTTCCTATTCATTCATTGATATAATAACAAAAATGGTAATATAATTTGGGAGAAAAAAGAGGCTCGGACAATTTTGTTTTTCTCTCGAAATTTTGATTAATGATGTAGTTCAAAATAAGTGATGATTTTACAACACTTCAAAACAGAAATTTCCGGTCCAGAAATATGTACTAAAATTTTTGAATTTAGAGTGATGAGATGAGAAATCAAATGAAACAATGCACTCAAAAACCCAATTGAAAACTTAAAAAATATTGAATCAAGTTGATTATTATTAGTTTAATTCTTAGTAAGCATTTCTTCTTCTCCTTTGTCAATTCTCATTTCATATGGGGTCGGCATTCCTGTCTTGCAGTCTCCTCCTCCATAGCATCCTGTCCATCGCCTCCTGTCTCCTGCACCCGTTCTCCTGCAAGTCAGCCGCTATTCTGTCTCTCCATCTCAACTTCAGTCTTCCTCAACCTCTCACACCATCCATAACCAAAACCTGCACTGCACTCTCCGTCCCACATAATCCGCCTCTCATCTCTACACATGACCAAACCAACTCATTCTTGCTTCCTGCATTTTCTTACCCAGTGGACCGACCTTTACTGTGCCTCTGATTAACTCATAGTAATTAATTCTTAGTAAGCATTTCATTTTACTTATTGTGTTTTATTGTAGAATAGGTACCATCTAAAAATCCTATAGGTTTAGCGAGATAATTTCGAAATGTGTTTTTTGAATAGAATAATTGACTGAGTACAAGACTATTCTTATATTGGTTGAATCTGAAATCATGACCCCTGGAAGGAATTTGTTGAGTAAACAGAAGTCGCGCAATACCGATACGAGATAGATAGATAGATGGATAGATAGATAGATAGATATAAACTTTATTTGCCATAAAAAACAAATATACAATTTGAAATGAAAAATCATTATAAATCACACAATGTTTACAAACTAAAATGAGTATAAATAAATATTAGTTAATACTAAAAAATGTATGGCAAACTTACTGAGCGCAAAGAAATAATTTTCCGCCCGCACCCAGGAGTAAACATTGAATAACAACATTCTTTCTCCTCTCCCCTTCAGACTTCAGAGGTCATCATTTCAGATTCAACCTTTACAATATCCTTTCAAGCTGAATTGAAGTCTGCACACCGAACTATGACATCATTTTTTTGAGACTTAAACCTCATCATATTCTTCCCAGAAACTCAAGATTGAGTCTAGCTTAACAAGAGAATACTCATTTCGGACCAGATACAAATAATAATTAATTGAACGAAATTCCTAATTATGCAATATAATTACGGCATTATAATAAACCTATTAAATTCAATATTTATTGATGTTGATTTATCGTTTTATGATTTTCTTGGTCTTTTTCGCGAGTAATGTACAGAGTGATCCAAAAAAATGTATCCACTGTTTAAAAGTCCATAACTTGCAAACTAATTGATGCAGTTGTCTCATGTTTGGTGGATGTGTAGCTTAAAGTCAAACTTAAACAATCACTTTAGGTGTTAGGTTTTCAAAATGGCCACCATTGACACTCACACACAAACGATGCCGCCAAACTGCAGCACAAACTACCTACTGTCTGCAACGTGTTTAGTTGGATATTTGCACATGAATGTACGATTAGGTGTTCACAATGGCCACCATTCATATCCACACACAAACGATGCCGCCAAACTGCAGCAGAAACTACCTACTGTCTGCAACGTGTTCAGTTGGATATTTGCATATGAATGTATGATGGATTCTCGAAGTTCATCCAATGTGCATGGCTTTTGTCGATAAACGACGTCCTTCCGTGTTCCCCACCGTTAAAGTCCAGAGGAGTTAAGTCTGGGGAACGTGGTGAATACTCCACAGCACCTCTACGGCCTATCGATCGTGGTTCGTGCTGCAGTTCGTTGGCATCGTTTGTGTGTGGTTGTGAATGGAGGCCATTTCGAATAGTGTACTTAGGAACAATCCCGAAGGCATAAGACCAAAAACAAGATGGTGGGACCAGGTCAGAAGAGACATGAGAAGGATGGGGCTGGATGAGGAAGATGCTGCCGACCGGACCCATTGGAGAGGCTGTGTTGATGAGGCTAAGTACCGACTGGGGTACGAGTGGCCACTACAGTAAGTAAGTAAGTTGGACATTAAGCTACACTTTCACCAAAGATGAGACAATTCCATCAATTAGTTTGCAAGTTATGGACTTTTAAACAGTGGATACATTTTCTTGGACCACTCTGTATATTGCATAGTGGGGGAATTAATTTCAAATAAACTCAAAATACAAATATCTGAGTAGATGAATGTGCGGAAATTACCTCGGCTCCATCGTCTCCATATGCAGTAGGTTGAATGGCAACCTGTATGGTTGCTGCATTGGCTACACCCGTCTTCAGTTGCACCAAAATCGGCTGGACTGTTTGAGGAGCTGAAGGAGGAGGAGGAGTAGGGACAGGAGGAGGAGGAGTTGGCGGATGGACGGGGAGAGCGGGGGAAGCGGAAGGAGGCGGAAGTTGAGGGGTAGATGGACAAGTAGCTGCGACTGGAGTCTCTTCGCTAGGTTCAGAGATAGCACTCGCAGCTACATTTGTGCTAGTAACAGAATCGCCATTCACCAACGCTTTAGTTGTGGTACTATCTGCTTCAGCCAAGAGCACCGAGTTCGTTGTGCTATCTGCTTCTGCAAGAATCACTGGGTATGGTTTCTTCGACTTTGCATTCTTCAGTAGTGGCTTCATCACCTTCACCTTTGTCTTTTTCTTGGCTACAGGCTGAATAACGGGTTGGATGACTGGGAATCTGGCATCGATGACTGTTGGACCAGAATGCCGTAAATCTAAAACAAAAACAAAACAATTTAGCGCACCCACTAGTATTCATTATGGATATAAATTTACTGTATATAAAATTGCAAATATACATTTATAAAAAACATTTATATACATTTAAATTGTATACATTGTTATACAAATATACATTTGTTACATACATTTGAATAAACTACGCAATATACAAGATTGAAACTTTGAGGCACTACTCACACTTGCGATACTCAAATTGCGAAGCGACTCGGATAACAAATATGTGTTTTCAAATGAAGACGTTCAGACAATACGGTTGCAGGATTGTCAGAGCGTCATCATTTGAAAACACGTGTTTGATATCCGAGTCGCTTCGCGATTCAAGTATCGCAAGTTTGAGTAGTGTCTAAGTTGTCAATTCATCAAAACTAGTTTTTTAAATTCCACTTGTTTGGTAGAATAGAGATTTCTCAATTCCTTCCATTCAGGGAGAGATTCCACAAGATACGTACATTGTAAATGATCATGCTTGTATATTATTGTATACGATCATATTCGTACATGGAGTTCTACGAATTTTATGTAACATATTCTCTCCTCTGAAAAATCGTTTAGCACAGCAAACGTGGAGAATTCATTAACAACGTATACAAACTCATTGTGTAACAGAAAAATAAATTCAAATTCCTACATAGTCTATGCATTTGAAAGCTTGCATAGAGAAGAGAATAAGTGTATAGGCCTACTTATAGAATTTGTGATTAGCGGAATTTATCATCATATAGCTGGGAGTATATGACTCATTAGGTTGCAGTAGTGTTTTTTTACAACAATGACTCATTATACAGGCGAAAAATAAGTAGTGATGAGTATGTCAGAAAATATATTACACTATATAATAATTATTCCAATTTCGTAATTAATGAAGGAATGTTGTTAATCGAAGAAAGTACATTGAATTGGAAATAAAATGAATTGAATTGAATTTTCAATTATAGGAGAAAAGTAGGCTCAGTAAAATCTTACTTTTAATAATGGGGAAAATTATCAAGATGAGATGTCCAATGGAAAAAAACTTTTTGAAATTGTCAAACTCTTTATTGAAGTTTGAAACTTTGAAACTTTTATTTCAACTTTGAGAATTTCAAAAAGTTTTTCTACAATGGAAAGATTCCACAGCATCAATATTTCCATACATCATGCATTTATATGATAGTCTTTAATGACTTTGGGTGTCGTATATAAAAAAGTACTGTTGAAAATGAAGTAGCCACGAAACCGCGGTCCAGTGCTGGTATTTAAAAAAATCATTTATCTAGCATTGTCTATGCAAAGCAAAGTCTATGCAACATACCTTTATCTTGTCCTACCACCTTAACTTTGACCATTGTCTTGTCAGATCCTCCAGATCCGCTAAGGCAACAATTTGTAGATCTGAGGTTCACGACAAGACTGAGGTTAGTAGACTAGTAAAGATAGTACTGCAGTAGGCTAGTGCTACACTTGACCCACTTCGAAGTTCAGTACGAGCACAGACCGCAAACCCTGGTTGACTAACAACTACTGGCTATGCTACTCGGACAAGTGTGGACTGTGACGTCATCCCCCCCCCCACACACACACACGATTGCCAGAAAAGGGAAATATCTTATATCTAGTCAGTAGGGAAATATCTAGTTATGATAACTTGTATCTAACCTACAATCAACGTCCAAACTTAGGTGAATTGAAAAAAATGGATATGAATAAATGGATAAAGAATATAACATATATGTGAATTATTATTGTTTTAAATACTTCTCATGAACTCATTCCCCACACTCAGACTTGTGTCTTTGTGGGGAATATTCACTGTATATTGATTATTTTAAATTGTACTTGTGTTGAAATTCATGTGAATAAAGTTTATTTGAATTAAAAATACATCAAAATGGATACGCATGAATGGATAAAGAATATAAGATTCTCAACGACAGCTACTTGGAATGAACTGAATTTAAAATTACCCCGTCATACCTCGAGTTGAAATCAATTTTGTTATTTTTTCATATTGAGGGTGTCAGAAGAAACTTGACTATAATCTAAGAAGAGATTTTTAATGATAGTAGATTCAAATTCAAACAAATTTCTTATTCTCAAGAATTAATAATTAGGCTACACATGAGTACAATAAAAAATTCAGTATACAGTGAATAGTCCCCACAAAGACGTCTGAGTGTGGGGAATGAGTTCATTTGCGCAATAATTATAACAATTTGTAAATTGAACAGTACAGCAATTTTCAATACAATATTCTTTGAATTATCAGTATCAATAATAATATTCAATACTACAGTACTATAACATGTTGAAAAGTATAATAAGGAACTAAAAGTGACAGAGAGAAAGAAATTTCGAAATATTTTAGATACTCATCTGTAGATGAAATTAATGTCTATAGACAGATTGAATCAGTTGCTTTGCAGCATTCCTACCAATTTCAAATAATCATTTATTCAAGTGGAATTTTTAGGTCGCAACACCAAAGTTTTCCACCTGCTTTAGGTGGTTGGGTATATTTCTGTAAATATGTGACCAATATATTTACTATTAAACTTCAAGCAGTTAGGAGTCGAGGATGGATAATACCAAATTTATGAGATTTCTTGTCTTATAAGTATGAACTAGATTATTGAATATGGAATTTTTATTATAGTAAATATAGGTCATTAATACTTTTATATAAAGCTGTCTTATTTTGAAAATTTGAAATTCTTGATAAATCAGGACAATCTCGCCTGAAACAGGTTTTGATTATGGCACGTTGTGTCACCGCTACAGGCTCTAAGGCAGCAGAGGAGACTCCACCTCAGGCCAAGATACCATACAAAAAAACAGATTGTATATAAATGCAAAGTATGCCACTCTCAGTTGGTGAACAGGGAGCACCTCTCTTAGCTGTCTGAAAGCATACATAATCTTTCGAACTCGCTGCTTAAGAGATGCAACCTGTGGGGCCCAGCTTAACCTGTGATCAATCAGAACACCAAGCTATCTCTGCTCCACTGTCTGCAATACCCCACAATTACAAATAATAAACTGATAGTCATTACACGAGTGAAGCCTAAGGGTCTTCCGCTCTGGGCTGCTATTCATTTTGAAATAGATAGGCAGATACTTTATTTCATCTCAGTGAGTGTAAGCTTGTTTTTATCGAGCCACATCTTAAAAACAAAAAGGCCTTTAGAAGCCTGTGAAGATACAAGAATTAAACTTGCTCAAAAAAGGTTATTTTGAGAAAAATTGGTCCGAGGGGGGGGGGGTGAGTCTCATATATTTCAGAATGAGAAATATTAGTTCAAGAGATAGCGCATTTCACTCTGCTCTTCAAAGCTGTTCTAATGCATTCAACGGTTGCCGTACCGAACCTGTCCTAATGTTATCATTTATATATATTCAAATGGAATACGAGTAAAATTAACTAAGGTTGAGTTTGTTACAGCAACCGATAAATAATGTATTACAGCCAACTAGACGAGCTGAGTGGAATGAGTTCTAACTAGGAAGAACTACATAAAATTCAAGTTTTGTTTTTCTGACACTCTCAACATGATTAGCACTGTCTTAAATGTGAAATGAAAAGATTCAACAGATAAAGCACGAGGAAAACCTTGAAACATGATTCACCAATCAGCGGAGGTTCAAAACTATTCCCTCGTCACCCTAAATATGAATAATCACGACCCAGGTAATCTTCTTCATCTTCTAATAAGTTAGTAAGTATTAAATGCATACCCATATGATTTCTCAGTCCTTGTTTGTTGATCACAGCCGAACATTGTTTGCAGACCACAAGAGTGAAAGACGTTCTGGGAAAACAGAGACCGAAAAGTCCCATGTCTGAAAGAGATTTATAATGTTGATAAAAATCAGCATGAACATAAACATAACATGCAAATTAACGTAAAAGGTATTTTTGGTATGGAGGTATCAATGTATCTTTAAAATATTTCTTCTATCGAGAAAAGTATAGGCTACCCTACCCAAGTTATCTATTAGTATCAATTCAGGATACAATCATAAAATTATCTGCATAGAGTATACTTGAACAGTTCTAAAAAGAGAAAAGTATGATTGGAATACACAGTTCACATTAATCCAATGATTCAATGAGAGCATTTTCCTAATAAAAGCCTTTCTATTAGGTACCAAAGTATGGTAGATGGCGTAGTTGTTTCAGTTCGGAATGGGACAACTCGCCGCGACCAGCTCCACACAAGGACTGATTCCTCCGGCATTTATTACCACTTTTCAGGGATATTTAGATACAGCCAATGATTCGACATGATATATAAATTATAATTGTAGTTATAATATGTAATATATATATATGTATTATAATTAGAATATTACGGATATTTTCATTTCAAGTCCATTTTGTTTTCTAATTGACTTCTAGTGTATTTCAGTTCAATAATCAGCGCATCAGCGGTTATTATTTTTACTGAAATAAAAAATATTGACATGGAGTACGGCACCTATAAAAATATACCTACCTGATGTAACTATCACATTTTCGTTGAAAATCAAAGTATTCTAGGCTAATTCAGTAAATGGTTTCTGTAAACCATGAATGATAACAGTTTCTGTCATAAATGGAATTAACTTTGTTAACTTAGTTAAAATATGAGTCTACCCTCCTGAGATCTGAATTCACTGTTTAAATAAGGCATTTTAGAGAGAACCTGAAGGTTCAATACCAAGTTCATCAATGAACTTAATTTTTGTACCGATTAGGGTCATTCTTCAAAAACGGACAGTTTCAATTAAATTAAATTAATAAAAAATAGTTTTTCAATTTTCTACCAAAATTAGCCTACATTTTAAATATGAACTTCTAAATATTGTACTGATAACAGTTGAGCTTAAAACACTCAATTTTTCATTTTTTTTAAGAAAATAAAATTAGCTTGTCCACGGAAGTGACATGATGTCCACAGAAATGACTGAAGATTAGATCTTGTTAATTGTGCATAGTTATAGAGCTGGAAATATTTAAAATCAATCTTCAGATGTTACACAACAGCACTTATTGTGTTTTATAAGTTTATTATTATTGTAATTTTTTATTTTGTACTGGATGTGACCCTAATGAATGTATAGATAGTTACATTTGATGTCATGGAGGTTACAAATTTATCTAGACATTTGAATATGAAGTATAATGTATTTTTCACATGAAATGAAATAATATTTAGTCATGAAACATATACTGAAGAAAATACTTGAACATTAAACTATTCATTATTAACCTGCAAAAGCATTTACAATTTATTTTCATCAAAATTCGTTCAATTTTTTAAGTTCTGTATCTCCCAAACAAACTGACGACTGGATATTGGGTGAGGTGGAGTTGTCGATGACGTGCTGAAGAAGGCCAGTGCAACGTCTTTCCATTGTTACTCCTGTGTATAAAGTTGATTTTCAATTCTCTCTCAATTTTCTCTTCAACAATTCCTGTAAAAGAAGCAACAAACTAAAATAACCTAAAATGGCAAAATTTATATTTTAAAACACTTTGGAATTAGCCATATCAAGTTTTTTTTGCAGCTGTTTAATTTTTTGGTTTTTCATTTCTCTATTCTTTCTTGCTATCTTTTTACCACACTCTGAATGATTTCAATTTGAGATTCTGGAGTTAATGGTGGACTATTGGATACTACAAAATCATGGATGTTTTCTTCATTTTTCTTTTTCAAACGGTATTTTTCTGACCTCTTCCTCCATTCCTGACGTATCCGTCTTTGATCACGGTTACTCATTTCTCCTATTAACTTTACTTTCCCTTCTTCTTTTTTTCTTCTATATCGGTCTCTATCTTTGGCCTTAATTTCTTCATATTTAACAGGATCACTTCGCAACTTCTCTCTAGCTTTCCTCATACTCATCTTCTTCATCTCTCTCCTCTTCTCAAGATAACGCTCTTGTTCTTTTTTTGATCTTGCCATTTCATATCTAGAACAAATTTTCAAGTAAAAACCAACTGAAATTAGTAGACTAATAATAATAAAAAATAATAGCTCAAGTTATAGTCCAATCGCGCCTAAAACAGAAAATTTTGTTGAGATGTATCCATAAAAAAATCAAATTTGGTCATTAAAACAACTGCAACTTAGAATTTCAAATGTACAGAGTTGGCAGCAATGAACTTTTACTATGCTTTTCATGATTTATGAATGAACAGATTCACTTCTCTTACACCTTTAAGTTAATCAATCTATTCAGTTCTAGGCACGATCAGACTAAACATAAATTATGCAAGAATAACTAGAAACATTAAAAACTTGATTATAAATAAACCATTGTGATCACAAGGCAACTCTCATAACAAAATTTAAATTAACAACATTTAGACTAAATTGGCAAAGAAACAAAAAATGGAAGATTTTCTTATTCAAGCATGCCTAGAAGTTTCAATTGATTGTAGAAATAACCGATTTTAACACATACAAGTTGAAGATAATCAACAGTGAGTAAACAATCACTCCGTTGACAGGCATCACTTCTGTGGACAACAGCTGTCCACAGAAGTGATGTCCACAGAAGTGATGAATGAAAATAAGCAGCCCATAATTGAGTATACTTTTGAGGTTATGAACAGTGTTAATGTTGATAGTGATTGTAGAATTATAAGAACTGCATTACTATTAAATAGTACTATAATTAAAAATGTATTTACCTTTTTATAACTGGTCACAGAAGTGATTGTGGTAGCTTGACAAACGATCAAAATATTGATAACACACTGAAAATCTCAGCAGCACAATAAAACAAAAACTTCCAACGTCTTTACACGACAATATGGCTACTCCTTCTTCATCCAGTTGGTGGAGAACTACACTAGCGCTGCCTAGTGAAAATTTATTGTACTATTTACATCTGTCCACAGAAGTGATTGAAAACTAGGTGACAAGAGTTCAATTGCATTTTTCTTTCCAAGTAATTGAATAAACAAGGATAAAATTGCAGGGATAACTCCAAATACTATAGTTTATAAATATTATCCAGTTTTAAAGGTGTAAAATCGAATATTGAATAAAGATGCAACCCCTAACTGTCTCAAACTACAGATGGTGACTGTCCACAGAAGTGACTTATCACGTTCAGTGGACATATATTTATCCATAATTATTTGTAATAAATGTTTATCAACTGTATTATTGGGTTAATATCGATGCTTAGTAAGTATTTAACATGTAAAAATAGAATAAAAAAATCACGTTTTCTTTCACTAGGCTTGTGACCATGTTCTGTCCGTTTCTGGAGAATGACCCACTAACATGTTTTAGTTGTGTTTTTTTTCAATACATTATAGTTTGATTAGTGGATTAAAAATTAATTAATACATCATGACAAATCGTTAGCTGCATCTAAATATCCCTGAAAAGTGGTGAAAAATGAAATGCAGGGGGTCAGTGCTTATGTGAGCTGGTCGCCGCAAGTTTGTCCTGCGGCAAGGTGGCCGCGGCAAGTTGGGTCGGCGGCGAGTTGGCCTGGCGGCGAGTTGGCCTGGCGGCGAGTTGGCCTGGCGGCGAGTTGGTCCGGCGGCGAGTTGTCCTAGACCCGTTACAGTTCTTGTAAACAAGATAAGATTGTCTTGAAGTAAATAAGCAATTGCGACTAAACTAACCTGACTTTGATAAGCGCATCACAGAGCTTTGTTTTGAACTTTCCTTCATCGCCAAGTCTTCTTCTGTCACTGTAAATGAAAAAAGTGGAACTCAATAAGAGTAAGTTGAGAATTGTACATTGCATTTGAAAATATAGAAGAAATTTGTTAAGTATTACGAATTTTTGTTTTGTGATACTCCGAAAGTAGTCACCGCTGTAACCTGCTCATGCAGATTGGACGAGCGCTCTAATACTCCCTCCCATTGAAGGGAGTATTAGAGCGCTCAGCATTTCTGATAAGCGGTGAGGACTTTCAGCTATCTGATAAGTAATAACTTCTCAGAAGTCCTGATTCTTTGGGACTCGTTTACAGTGTAAGCGACTAAGAGACTGAAGCAAGCACTCACTTCAATTTCTTGATTTCTTCCACTGTGTACGCGCCCCCATTCACATCTACCAACACCAGACTGATAGAAAATATTCTTCAATGTCAAGTGAATGAGCATTTTCAATGTTTGGCAAGCTACGCGTCGTAGGCCTATCTGTTTGATGTTAGTGGATGTGAATGAAAATGACGAGTCTAGATCCTTTGTGATTGCTCTAACGCAAATTTTGCTCTGCGGTGCCTCAAAAACAGCGTGATTTCAGAAGGCTCTTACCACTCCAATCAACAAAAAGAGCATAACTTGAAGAGGGAGGCATATTCTTTGGGTTTGCTACAACCCTTCCTTATGAGATCTAGAATCCCCTCTACTGATGACAGGATTTCTCTTTATATAGGCCTAGCCGCAATCAAGAAAGATTCATCAGCACATGATTTTATAAGCAACGTCTATGTCCAAGACCACTAACATGAACCACATTACATATTTAATGATACAGATATATCTGAATAAATCTTGATTGGACTTATGGTTTTTTTGGAAGTTATTGTTCGGTACTCTACAACCTCAAGAATGTGCAGTGGACACTAACCTCAACTTTTCTGACCATTAGGTTAGACAAACCTTGAACCTCGGACTAGGATTATTTTTAAAATATTATAAAATGATTGAGACATACCTTCGGGACTCAGTCGACCAGTTTTGTCCGTCCAAGCTGACCACGGTTGGCCCTGAAATTGTGTCGGGCTTATACATCTTGTCTCCATTTCCATCTTCACTAGTAAAGCAAAGTAGAATAGTTTGACAGAAGATATTCAACACATTGAATTTGTCGATGAAAGAATCATGGCTGTAAGTTGAATAAACCATACCATTGAATTCTATAATTGAAATGTCACTGGAGAGGTAGAGAAATCAAGTAGACCTACATAATCCATGGGGTATGGTTTTGAAGGAATGGAATCCCGTAGTCTTGTAGCCTGCATGAAGCATTATAACCTATTTCTCTTCAGACGTAATTGAATGCGAAAAACATAAAATTATAGATAGTAGATAGCCCGAAAACAAATCACAAACAGACTTCAATTTATTAAATGCATTCAATGAATCAGATGTGATAACTGACTCACTGCTTTCTGCTTAGCGTGTATGCCGTCTGTATAACTGTATTCATCCGATTCATCTATCTATATCTATGTCTATGTATTGGCTGGCTAGCAGGCTGGGTGGCTACTAACTCTTCGACGTTTCATTTGCTCGCTGAGCCATATAACCGACCTGTCAGTAAAATAATTATTTTTATTACAAAACACTGTGACAGTGATTATTAATCTGTAAATTAATAATTTATGATTCATTAAGCGTTAGAGCTGAGCTGGCTTAAAATTAGGCATTATGAAGTTCAACTTATTTATTCAAATCATCATATTCATAGTTAAAAATTTCAATGATGAGACATTCTGAAATGTCGGAAATAAATATTCACTTGGAAAAATGTATCAATTCCATCATTTTTTTATAGCCTAATCTCATTTTAAATAAATGGTAACTTGAAAATTATCAAATAATGATGATAATTTATCAAATCTATTTCTAACTCAACTTACCTCTTCATAGGCTACTTAGTCCCTGTTTCATAGTAATTTAGATGTTGTGTAAAACAATAAAAAGGCGGATGAACACTTAACTTATAAGTTAATTGCATAGTATGCTTTGTGCTATTCGTGACTAGTGTTCCCCTTTTTCTTGTTATACAAGACCTTTGAAATTTTATGAAAATGGTCCCAGGTGAGTAGAATCTGGCCTTCTGCTGTATCAGATGGTGAGAGCCAACTTGTCACTATTGTGCATCATTGATTAATTGAGTTAGCATTTGTGCTTAGTTAAGTTTTTTCAACTGGCTAATGATTAAATTAATGTTTATAATTTTTCACTAAATATCTATTTTTGTATCAACAAATTATTGTATTGACCATGAGAATCAAGGATAGCTGGTGACCGTAGCGCTATGAGTGGCGGAACTATGCACCCAATGGAAGGGATTTTATCATTGTAAGACAATTTATTTCAATACTATTAGTTCTAGTTTATACCATCATCTAATCAGTTCAACTCATTTCATGCTCCACTCTATATATTAGTGAAGATTGAAAAAAAATCAAATAAAGTTTACCTCATCATTCGCACTAGCCAAATAATATGATAAAACTACTTTATATAATAAAATTATTTCAATGAAACTTGTAATATGCTTACATATGGGTGGTATCCTTTGTAAACAAATTGGACTTTTTTTATAACCCCTATTTTTTTCAATACTGCGAAATTCTCCAATTTATTCCCATGGATACACAAAGGGTAATTTTTATAAATTGCCCCTGAAGATCATTGTTATAAGTTATACTGAAAATCAAATATACCCGGCGGATGAAAAAATATCTTATGAACAAATAATTTTAGATAATCTTCACATTGTTTAATAATTTATACGAGTATCTAGTGAGAATCATTCTCAGGCCATTTGCAGTCATTTCTTACATAAAACGAGGGTCGCAATTTACATTCCAATAGGTGTTATACATGTACTTACTTTTTGGTTGTTACTATAGGAGTACTGTAATAATTTCCATTTCCCTTGGAAATAATAATTGCAAGCATTGGAGAAAATTTGTAAAATTTGCAGCTCATATACATTAGATGAGTATTGATAGTTCATTAATGCAATAAAACTTCAAAACAACAAACATTGCAAACTTGATTATAATTAGCTGATATTCATCTCATTTTTCTATTTATGTAAAATTCTTATCATTCTATTATTTTGTTTTATATTATTGTTATTCGATAAACCAGTAGGTACAGTTATTTGTGTATCATTAGGTAGTGTTTTCATTAAAAAATTTGTTCTTTAGGTATACCGGTACCGTACTCAAAATTGTTTATGATATGGCAATGATGGAAGAATTAAAACATTCTTTATACAGGTCAAATCTGTATTGTGAATATGAAATCTATAAGATACAAAATAATTATTACTGTATCCAATAAATAATCGACTTGAAAATGTGCAATACCTAAGCAATGTGCAATACCCAGGTAGAAACAATTGTCGCGCGAAAAACGTGAGTTATTTCAATACTTTATATATCTTTCAACTTAATATGTATCAGTGACGAAAAGATACATCAACAGATAAAAAAAAGATAGAAATATCAACAAATATTATCCGATTAGGAGTAAGTTTCGCAAATCTAGATAACTATCTGTTTTAATGACATATACTGTATATAATTTGATTACTGCAGGCTTGCATGTAGAATAATGGAGGCTTGTATATAATGATGAAAGAGCCTTCAAAGATTGATTCATTTTTCAATTCTCAAATCAAGAAAAGCTTCATTTCTAGAAAATCTTTCAAAATTGATGATGAATTGAATTAAAAACTTGATTGCCTATTGTATAACCTCTGGCAATGAACTAAAACTCTTTTTGGAAGAGAGGAAACTCATAGGGTACAGAAAGACCTTTATGAACTGCAGAGTACAATTATTAATAATATGCCTGCACCGGGCTAGAGTGCTATACCTATAAAATTACTACCATATTTTAAATTACATGACTATAAACTTTTTATAATAATTAAAATCAAATAATTATTGTTGGAGACGAACAATATCCAGAAGTTCAAACTCAATTATAAATACCTAAAAGTTATATTTTGAATCAATCAATTAAGAAACCTTGACAATTTGAATTAGAATGACAGATATTGCATTAAAAAACTTCAATGTCATGATTGTGTAATAATGTGCTTTATTTTCTGACATGTGTTCATTGAGTTGAATTCTTTTTCAAGTTAGTTTGGTTTAACACTCCAAAACGTTCAGCAAATTGTTACTATGAGCTATAATCTTTCTCGACATTATAATAGCTGTAGTTCATTATCGACAAGGTCAACAGCTCATAACTAAATTCGGCTATTATTAACAAAAACTACTTTGTCCAACGCATTGAATTCATTCATAATTATTACCCAACCGGAGATAAGTTATATACTATTGTATGTCTTCATGTTATGAAAGAAGTGAAAAGACCTCAAAGAATATAAATTTTAATTATATAAAATATTCTTGCATACCCGGTCTCTCATCTTTTCACTGTGAATATATAACAATTATTGAATTGATATAACTTGAATAAATATAACGCTTTCGGCGTAGCACATATAAAAGATAGGGAATACAATTTATGTATTCAATATAAAATATTGTATATACAATTTATGTACTTAATATAATTATGAATTCTGATACGGAAGTTACATCCATTCAAGTATAATATAAACTCATATTAATAACAAACTTGAATGGTATAAATTACAGATTTTCTGTAAAATAAGGTACGATTAAAAGGATAATTGATAAAGGATTCTTGAGAATTCAAGAAAGATAAGACAAAACGTGTGGAATTTTTGTGTATATTTTAATCGGATAAGACTATTTTTGATCATAATAGAGACAATATCATTTACCTTAAATTAATATATTACCTTAAGATATTTATTATTATTTTCAAGTGGAACACTTATTGTACTTGACGATTTACAATATTGTACTTGAAGATTTAATAATAATAAAATATGTTGAAAGAGATTCGTAGAAAACTTGTTTGAAAAACACTAACTTAGAAATCGACTTCTTCTTCAACATGAATTGCATGGCAATGGTTCTATAGAAACGACACTATAGCTCATGTGTCAATATTAATTACAGAATAAAAAAAGTTTTGTTTAAAACTGCATCATAATAGTATTTGGATATTGGCTATTGAATTTTACATTGAAAATTAATATTTGGAAAAAACTATGTTCATTCAATTTATGGACTAAGTAATCAACTTGATTGGTAGAATGTGAAGGCCTTTAAATAATCATTATTGTATTTTAATTTTAAATATGGTACTGACTGAGATGAACAGATGAAATCACATACTGTAAATATTTTCAGCTATTTTTAATATACTGTAATTGTAAATTATAATGTGAAATATGATTTTTTTAAACATTATTTCCAATTCAAAGCATTACAAACATAATTTTATACAAAATTGATTTGTTTTCATTTTGATTATAATTTTGAGATTTGCAGATTATAATTTTAAATATAAATATAATTATACCTATTATTTGATTAAAATTTTGAGGTATATTTACAGATTTGCTAATCAACATTGAAAAATTGTTTCAATATTTTCTATCATTGAATAATCGTTAAAAATAGAAAAAATGTAATCAAGCCAATTATAATTTATAGGCTAATGATCTTTCAAAAAGTATTTGATATTCATTCTTAAGTCGGGTTAGCATGAAAATATGATATGATTGATTTTAGGAAAAGGCTGTCCTAAGAAGAATCTTTTTTTAATTTCCAAAGAAAAAATATTTGAAAACTAAACTATCACTCAATAAACTGAAAACTGAATCAAAACCAAACTGCATAATATAATATGTGCATAGAATAACATGAGGTATTTCAAGAAAATATTATTAAAGTATTAGCTTGTTTCAAAAGTTCTTATCTACTTGATAGTTAAATAAATAATGTAGTATTTAATGTGTTATAGACCCTAAAAGGAATAATTTATCATTTTCGTAATAATCAACTGATATGGTACATGATCTTCTTAATTAAGCTATTCTTCTTATAGTCTAGAAATAAATTCCACATTTCATTGAAGGCTCATGACCTATATTACTAAGCTCTCACAATAGACCAACAAAAGATAAGAAATACTCTATTTATATTTGCTTGGATGATTAAATATTGAAGAAATAATACGAAAACATGAGATAAGCGATTCTGCAACTATAATTTTAAGCTACTGATAAGATAACATTTGAGGAACTCTATATATATTCTGATTATGAATTTTTTGATTACTTCATCAGTTTATCATCTTCCAGCAGTGCTTTTCATGAAAAACATTTGAATTGCGAAATATGTCGAACTATGTCAGCTAGTAATTTAGTCCCATACTCACCACTCACCTGACTCATGAAAATAGCCATTTCATCAGGGCTCATACTAGCCGATTGTTCAATGTCCAATTGAAAGTCACAAACCATTATTGGCAGAAAATATGAGCAGTGAATGTAACCGTATATTCCCTTTTTACTCAGTTCTTGATGAATTTGTTCTAAGGTAGGTGGTGAACAGTCATTTTCTTCAACAACTTTTGAGAGAGATTCGTGATAAATTTTGATGAATTCATTCCAATGCTTGGAGCGTAGCTCGTAGGTGGTATTGATCCACAGAAACAGGGAAAGATCAATGACAGGCGAGGCGTACCTGGATCTTTGCAAATCAAAAAAGCGAACTGATTTCGGTTTTCCTGTAGGGTCGTAAGAGAAAAGCAAGTTATTTCTTAGAAAATCGCCATGACAAATCACAGACATTGGCTCCTCAGGAGTGATAAGCTCTTTCATGATTAGTTGAGGTTTATCCTCGAAAAGTTTCCTCAATTTAATTATGAGAGGATCTTTAGGACTTTCTTCAAGTACAGGATCAATACCTCTGAAAGAACATTTTTGTATCATAATATTCATATCATTTGTGCTGTGGTGTTCTTTTAAAATGGCTGTGAGCTTTGCAAATTCCGCGGGCGCTTGACTTTTTAAAACATAGGAGAGAGCATGAAACTTGCCGAGAGCTGTCAAAGTAAGAGCAACGTGATCGTAGTCAAGGAACGCGCGTTCTTCAGTCAGTCTGAAGCCCAAGCCGCGCAGATCCTCGATTGCTACAACGTCACTTTCAGGGTCGTTTCCGAGAGTTGAAACACCAAAGTAGAATTTCGGGAAAATTGAAGAGATGATTGACGTGGAATTATCAAGTTTGGGGAGAATGGTTGTGTACATGCTTAATTCGTTGTGAAATTGTACATCACTGTTCATGAGTTCTCTGACTTTGGCGTCAGTTGGCTGAAATTTGACGACTAAATTGAAACGCGTGTGTTGGTGATCAGCTGTTTGTATTTTGTTTGCACGATCACTATCACTAGTCGCGGTCGCTGTCAAAAAAACCACCGATGAGGCGTATTGGTCCACACCGGCAGCTTCCGCATCCAACTCGCATCCGACGAATGTCAATTCGCGACCGAAGTTGCCGTTTTTCATAGCCGTCGGAAACAGTTCATTCTCCAGATACTCTCTTCTGTTTTTTGGCACCATCGCTGTTGTACAACACTTAACTCACTCGCAAAATACACCTTATCATTCAATCAATTTCAACCGACTGAATGAACCAGAATTGGAATCCGTCCAATTCAGCTGAGGAGAGGAGTAACTAAAGATACCGTAATTGCTCTGGGTCACGTCACTTGGTACTCATTAAACTTTTCTATAGGATGCTCAGCAAGATACAATACTCAATTATTAGATACGGCACATTTTCGTGTATCAGCTGATAAGCTATCAGTAGTCTGTTGGCTGCTACTACCCCAGCTATTAATATAAGCTTAATATAATTTCATTATTTTTAATTTTAATACCCCATGTATTCCTTACCCACTTGCAATGGAACTTTTAATGCAATGCTGAAGTAGATATAAAATAAAAGGTCAAATCACATTTCTATTAAAAAAAAAAAAACTTTCTTATATGTGCTGCTACCGAGTGAAGGATTCAAGCTCGGGATCTGCGTTCTGGTCTTCAATAATAAAAAAGAATGTCTTCAACAAATTGAGGCTGTTTTAGAATAGGATAATCTGTTTTCCACATCAACCAAGAAAATGTAAGATAATCTATTTTCCACATCAACCTAGAAAATATATGGTGATGAATGCATTAAACAGTATTGAATATAATAAAAAACGCAGCTGATAGAGATGTTTTGATAATTTTAGATTTCATATTCTATTTGCTTAAAACAACAATTTGATGGTTCACGTTTTCTCAAAAGTAATTTCCTTTTTCAATACAGAACTCTTCTATTCTCAGTATACATGCAGCATTCAAATTCAAATTAATTTTCCATTACCTACAAATACATACAAAAGAACACGTTTATTTCTCATAAATGCAAAAATAAGGGAATCTAATCATGGCATTATTCACATTCGAATTGCAATGCTTTCAATGTCCCATCCAACGTGCGATAGAGCTATTATTTAGAGAAATTAGTCCAATGTGACTGAGGATTTTATGCAAAATATTGTTATCTCTATCGCAATAAGTGTATCCGCTATGTGTTGTATAAACAATTTCAAAGTTATGTTAACATAACTTACATGTGAAAAGAGGCTTCAAAGGCGTTACAAAATAAAGGAATTGTACAAAAACAATGATTTAATGATCGAAAATACACGGACATTTTTCATAATAATCATCAATAGATTGACAAACAAAATTGAGCCACAAAAGAATCATCCACATGATTTAATGATCGAAAATACACGGACATTTTTCATAATAATCATCAATAGATTGACAAACAAAATTGAGCAACAAAAGAATCATCCACATGTTTTGATAGACATCAATATATTTTAAAGTTACACCCTGATTATTGATACGATACCATGCAGACACAATTCCGTTATTTAACAGAGTTCCAATATTATAATGTAAAATACCATAGAATTTGCCACACAACAATGAATTACGAGAGTGATTTTTCTCTTAATGACCTGAAGAATGAATCATACTTCATAGAATTGAATAGATAAGAGTACAATTATTGAGTCACAAATAAACAACATTGAAATGTTTTGATAGACATCAATATTTTTAAAATGATTCAATTATTGAATTATGCAGACACAATTTCATTATTCCACAAAGATACAATATTAACGTTTAGTACAATATAATGTACAAACAACAATAAAATACTAGAACTCGGTATTTTTCCAAAAGATTTAAGATTAAATCAGTTTGGCCAATTAGTCCGGGGGAACGGAGTACTCCCGAAGATGTGTTAAAGTGTTTGGGTGTCGTCTCAATGCCTTATTCATCACAAGTATTAGAACAATGATGATAACTTGAAATCAAATTTTGTCTTAACTTAAAACTAGATCGTAATTCAATGGTTTTGACTGAATCAATTTTAATTAAAATCCAATCATTATTTAACTGAAGATATACAATGAATAATGATTAAAATCAAATATTTTATACTTAAAATTAAATAAAAAATTCAAATTCAATCATTATGTTTGAGAAGAATCAAATTTCTTCAAGCTGTAAGGAAGACAGTGGGGTGGCATGAACTGCAGCAGTGAAGCCCAGGATGACCTGGGCCTATCAATCGTCTACATCTCTACAACCTATAGTTAAAGTTTTAGATCCATTTCCAACTTAAAAATGATCTAGTTATACTCAATACGCCTACGGGAGGCCTATTCTATGATGCTTGCCCCGGACTAAAAAACCAAGGTTACAAAAAATACTTATCAATATTACATTGAAACTCAATAAAATAAAATACCCTCTGATGATTTCTTTAATCATGCTTGTATTGAAAATAAAATAAAATGGTGTAACCTATAACACCATTGTAATATAAAATGCGTGACAGCAAAAAAATAATAAAACTGATAGAAAGAAAAATTAATCCAACTGAAATGTAAGTATTTCATAATAAAATCGTAAATACGATTATCCGTAAGTAAAAGAGAACGCTGATAATATTTGAAATTGGTGAAAAGGTAAAGTAATTTCACTAAAATATGAATAATTCATTATTGAAAAACCGATTATCAATAAATAATCGTCATAAATAACGCTAGTAATGAGAAAATTTACATCTCATTTAAGCGATATTAGAACTCTAATATTAGTAAATAATGTATCACAAAAAAGTAAATTATCATAATTCAAGATAAACATTTCTGATGAATGTATTTCATCAATTCAACCTGCATAAAATAGGTTTATACATGAGACTAATTTACTTCACTTTACTTGTGCACACTTAAAACTACGTTATTCATCAGTGTGATGACTATGAGCTAAACCCTATGCCTATGTACAGTTCATTAATATTGCTATTTTTACACGATAAGTTAATCTAATCTAGACTTACTTATAGAATGCTTCAAATATACAAAACTTCAAAATAAAAGTGACAAGTCGTGTTTCCACACGTGGTTATTTACAAAATTCAATTTCGAGTGAGACGATAAGAATATTACATAGTGACTATGCTGGTTATTACATCGATCTGGTAGTGAATAACATTAAGCTTAATATTAACTTCACAAACGGAGTAAAGTGAAAAAGAGCCGATGTCAAAAAATTAAAATTGGATAAATATAAATCAGGCAATTTTTGAGCATGCAGAAGGACATTAAATACTATAGCGTTGTTAATAATAATAGTAGAAATATAAAAATATGGAGTGATTTAGTTGATACTCTATGTGATATATGAATGACCTTTAAAGAAATTTATAATTGTAAATCACTATCACCAGCTAATCCCCCCTGAGATCTCTCGAGAAAAGTACTTCTGAAATTATCAAGAAAAAATTAATTAGAAAAATGAATCACTAAATAGTTGTGATGTTATTTAATGTCAATAAATATATTATTCGTTGCTTGGTCAAGTAATTTGTTTTTACTGAGTAACACCCAATTTATGAAAAATCCTGACATATGGCATATGTGTAGTGTAGTCTCTTCTTACATAGTCTTGTTATTGTCCAAAGAGTGGATTGAATAGAAGAGCGTAGAGAGTAGTATAGGGGGAGGGGTTAGCCAGCGATTATTTA
Source organism: Laodelphax striatellus (assembly GCA_017141395.1). Lineage (NCBI taxonomy): Eukaryota > Metazoa > Arthropoda > Insecta > Hemiptera > Delphacidae > Laodelphax > Laodelphax striatellus. Next base: position 12,947,034 of record CM029544.1, on the reverse strand, counting down.
GTCAACAAGTATACCACAAAATATTGTGGTATTATTGTAAATATAATATACTGCATAAATATTGTCCTCAAGTATCGTCTTATGGCCAATATTCTACAGGACTATAGGTGAATGAGAAATGGATTTTCTCCGAACACAAAAATGGTTTCTGAATCATGACGATAAGAAAGAACTAGACGTAGAGAAGAGGACGGAAAGATTACGGAAACGAGAAGAAGGTATAATTTATAAATTATACCCCACGGAAGCTACAAATTTCAAGACAGTATTAAAGTCCATAAAAGATTGCCACCGTAATCTTACGATAATATTTTCCCAATTATTTCACAAAATTATAAATTACACCCCACGGAAGTTACAAATTTCAAGATAGTATTGAAGTCCATAAAAGATTGCAACCAAAATCTTACGATATTTTCCTTAATATTTCACAAAACTACTCGAATAACACACTGGTGCCGGGTTTCACCAACATCATTGTTAAATATTTGATCATGTTCAAACGCATCAAGTTCAACACTATGCAAAATTCTTTTCAGTTTCCGCAGAAAATCGTTATGTGTGCATTGGTTCATTGCTATATTAGCATTTAAACTGCTGTTTATATATGAGGATTCCAATCAATTGAAATATAGTGTGTTCGGAAATTGGGGACGAATTTTAAACTGCTATAAAACAAATATATTTATTTATAAATTTAATTTTTTTACAGACAAGTTAAGTTACTACTCCCATTTATGCATGAAAAACTATACCCGGCATATGACCACCCAAAGCCAAAGCAAAGTTCTTCAAAAGAATTTACTCAAATTTACTTTTTGCAAGGAAACCAGGAATGGCCTTCCAGATCATGCGATCTTACACCATGTGATTAGGTTTTGTGGGGATTTGTTTAATCAAAAGTGTACGTGAACAAAGCCCAAACAATACCACAATTGAAGGCGGAAATCGAAAGGATTATTAATGGAATCCCATCGACTGTTTGTGAACGCGACTTTACGAACTTCAATGAACGAATCACACAATGCGGCTTTGGGTGGTCATATGCCGGATATAATTTTCCATACATAAATGGGAGAAGTAACTTAATATGTCGGTAAAAAATAATTTATAAATAAATATATATGTTTTATAGCAGTTTAAAATTCGTCCCTAATTTCTGAACACCCTTTACAATAAAAGATAAGCTGGAGTTTCCGTTGATTTCCTACACATTTTGTATGTGCCATTGCCTTTTTTTGAAGGTCGTCAGATTTTATTTGAAGTTTGGTGAAACCCAGCATGAGTCTAAGTCATTAATCGAAATTAAATTACCATTGATATAATTCATTTTCTGTGATCTTTTTTAATGCAATAGATAACTATAATTCAGCACAAACAAGGCGTATTCTATTCATATCTTACATATATATCATGAAGTATGTCACAACAATATATAAATATTACATAATAATACAAACACGTAACATTACATATTTTACAACGATGATATTATACCCATGAACATATATTCAGGAGATAAGCGAAAAATCAACAGCCAAAATTGGTTCATGAAACCAATAGAAAGCTACATACTTACATCAAAAACAGTTTCAACTTCTGCATTACTTCAACTGAACTAATAATTTCATAGGTGAATATATTTTACAAATAAATGCTGGGATATATTAGACCGTCAGTTCAGGAGCTAGAGCATCCAACTGCTTCTGTAACTGCTCTCTGTCCTTGATTAGTTTCCAAGCTTGCTTCTTCACCTTCTCACCAATAGCCTTCTTCTTCAACTTTGTGTCAGCGATCTTCTTATAAATTTCTATTATCTGGAAAATAAATATGTACAAATGATTACCAACTTTCCGTGAAAACTACTTCGGTAGTTTAAAACTACTGCTATGAAAACAGTTACAGTGACATTCATTCAATTTGATGCTTGGCATTAGATAGATAGATATCATTTCTTGCCGTTGCTGATGACCGTAGAGTACGATGACAAAGAAATAACACCTCTCTATCTATCTATCTATCTATCTATCTATCTATCTATCTATCTATCTATCTATCTATCTATCTATCTATCTATCTATCTATCTATCTATCTATCTATCTATCTATCTATCTATCTATTCTATCTATCTATCTATCTATCTATCTATCTATCTATCTATCTATCTATCTATCTATCATCTATCTATCTATCTATCTATCTATTCATTCATCTATCTATCTATCTATCTATCTATCTATCTATCTATCTATCTATCTATCTATCTATCTATCTATCTATCTATCTATCTATCTATCTATCTATCTATCTATCTATCTATCTATCTATCTATCCATTCATCTATCTATCTATCTATCTATCTATCTATCTATCTATCTATCTATCTATCTATCTATCTATCTATCTATCTATCTATCTATCTATCTATCTATCTATCTATCTATCTATCTATCTATCTATCTATCTATCTATCTATCTATCTATCTATCTATCTATCTATCTATCTATCTATCTATCTATCTATTCATTCATCTATCTATCTATCTATCTATCTATCTATCTATCTATCTATCTATCTATCTATCTATCTATCTATCTATCTATCAATCAATCTATCTATCTAATGCCAAGCGTCAAATTAAATGAATATCACTGTACTACTTTTGAAATCTGTTATGGGTGTTATTTGATCACTTAAGAGCCGTATTTATAAACTTTATTTTAACTCTCAAAACTTATCGCGAGCAAACATATATCATCGTAATGATATTTTCAAGCTTTACTTCTAATTATATGGGTAACCTAGCTAATTAGTCCAAACTCTATTGGATTTTCTCATTAATATCCCCCCGTACGTCAAGTTACCTGAATTTACGAAACTGCAGGTTTATAACATGCAAATTATCTCGGCCATGAACAAGCTCATTAAGAGAAATTGTAATAATCACCAAAACAAAATTAGAACACAAAATTTATAACAAACTCTTTTAAATTTCAGATATAAATTCACATCTAATGACAAAGATTGATGAACAAATATTTAAAACGAATAAATATGAATTTTAGCCTCAAACTTCAAACTGAATATTTGTCTCACTGAAGTCTCTGATCTTCTTCCATCAACAAATTTTTAAAAATATTGGTTGCCATGCAACTTCATTACAAAACGGAACATAACAATCATTACAACTTCATCAACACAGTTGAAGAGCATTTGAAGTAGAAATGTGATTCTAACTTCATTCTCTTTACAAAATTAAGACTAGATTCTTGAAAATATTGTTAAAGTTAAGAATTTAATATCAAATAATTGTTAATAAATTAAAAGAGAATCAATACGCTGAGACAGCCCCAATTGCCTCAATTGGTCTTCGATTCCATAATTGCTTGCCACAGGACATGAAAAATATTGAGACGCCTAAACTTTTTAAGCAGGCCCTGAAAAAATATCTTTCAGATAATCCACTCTATTCACTGGAGGAATTTCCAGTGAAGAGTGCGATTGACAAATAATTTGACGTACCCCTCATCCTTGGGATGTTAGGTGGTGAATTGAAATGAAATGAAAAAAATACTTATTGGAATCTCTTTAGATTTGTACGTGAATTTTTGTTTGAAATGCTAGAGAATCCAATATGACTTCTTTCGATCAGATGGGACTAACGTGGCCAATTAGATTCTCGAAATCCTATTGGTTGAGGTTATGTGTTACTTTCAAAACGTTTATGAATACCCTTGTAGTAGTCTAGGATGCAAATTGAGAATGAAAAATCTGGTTCTAGATAAGGTGGGAAACTATAAAACAAAAGAAAATCATTCCAAATTTTGAGGTAAAGCTAACCAACCATAGAAATTAAAGAGAGATTTTGCCCTGAAACTCTTCCATACCAGAAACTTCTAGCAGCCGCTACAACTTATGTGTTGTTCAATGTGTTTTAAATTTTTCTTAATTTAATTGTTGAAAATAATTATCATTGTAATTATTACACAAATAATTATTCTTGCATTGATTTCAAAAATGTGTATGTTTGTAAACGTTGACTAAATGAATTTAAAATTTAATGTTGTAGTCACTCGGTACACCCAAACCATATGAGTTTGTATTCGATCTTGGAACCTTTGGATTATCAGACAGGCGCTTATCGCCTTCGGCTACGGACCACTCAAATCAGAGTAAATTGATTAAATCTCTACTCACTTCAGCATCAATCTGTTTCATTTCATTGCGGAGAGGGGCTCGTGCCAATTCTGCTTCTGCCTTTTTCAGTAATGTTCTATAGATGAGAAGATTTTTCAGCGCTGTATTCTTCAGTTCATCTTGACATTTCTTGATTTCAGATAGAATTTCGTCGTTTTCTTCCTAGAAACGAAATGTCAATGCATGAATATTAATTACTGCTATCAACTTCAGCTCAACAAGAACATCTCATTACAGTATTACCTGAAAGTAATGTCGACAAAGTTCCGAAATTCTAGTAAGAATCTATAGAGATTCTTGATGTTTATGAATAAATTATACCTGCAGAGGAAATGAATCTTTTGAGACAGAAATATAGACGAAAGAATCCAAGCATGCTAATCAGTACTTGTCGTTTTATTACTAGGATTACAAATCAATATGTGAACACTTATTATTATTATTATTTAGCGAATTGCTTTTAGTAGTGGGGAGACGAGTAGGGTTGTAAATACTACGTAAACACTAGTCAAGTACTACAACTATTATGAAACCTACACTCCAGAACCTGAAAGAATATGTTGTTTATTTTGATTTTATTCACAAATATATCCAAGGTCCCAATGTATGACTTCTTCTTTCTTTCTTTCTTTTTCCTGGCGCTACAGCCCGATGTGGGCTTTGGCCTCCTCCACAATCATCCTCCAACTATCTCTGTCTTCCGCCTTCCTTCTCCAGCCCCTGACCCCCAACGCTCTCAGGTCCCTCTCCACATCCTGCCTCCATCGCACTCTTGGCCTTCCTCTTTTTCTGGCTGCATCTAGATTTTCATTTAACATGACTTTTTGCATCCTATTCTCAGTCATTCTTTCCACATGTCCCAGCCAGCTTATCCTTCTTGCCTTAATGAAACGAAGGATGTTGTTGCCTTGCAGAATTGTTTCTATTTCTCGGTTTTTCCTCAGTCTCCACGCACCATTCTCATACACTGGGCCATAAATCCTCCTCACTATCTTCCTCTCAAAGACCATCAGAGCTTTGCTTTCTTCTTGTAGAATTGTCCACGTTTCGCAGCCATATGTGACAACTGGTCTTATCAGAGTGTTGTATATTTTCATTTTTGTGCTTCTGGTGAGGAGTTTTGATTTTAGCAGCCTACTATTTGCAAAGTATGCGCGATTTCCCAGCATTATCCTTCGTTTTATTTCAGTCGAAATTCTATTACTGCTGTTAATCTCAGTTCCCAGGTACGTGAAGCTTTTAACCTTTTCAAACATGTCATCTCCAATTCTGATGGCTTCCTGCTCTCTCACTCCTCTGGGGCTTATTTCCATGTACTTTGTTTTCCCCTTGTTCACTTCCAGACCTACAAGTTGTGCTTTGTCCTTGACCTGTAGAAATACTTCCTCCAGTGACCTCATGTTTCTAGATATTATAACAACATCGTCCGCATATGCCAGGACTTGTGTCATTCTATTCATGATGTTGCGTCTTCTGTCAATGCTTTCCATTGCTTTCTGGAGAACTATATTGAAAAGCAGGGCTGAAAGGACATCTCCCTGTCTTATGCCTTCAGTGATAGTGAATTCCCTACTCAATCTTCCTTCACTCAGCACCAAGCCTTTTGTGTCAGTCAGGGTCATTTTCACCAGACTGATTAATTTCCTAGGGAATCCAAAACCTTCTAGCGCTTCCAGCACTTCCACCCTCTTTACCCTGTCAAAAGCTTGCCTGAAATCAATGAACAGCATGTGTAAGTTTATGTTATGTTCATAGAATCTCTCCATTATTTGTCTCAGGGTAAATATTTGGTCTGTAGTACCTCTGCCAGGTCGAAAACCACACTGATATTCGTCTATTATTATCTCTGCAAGTGCGTTCAACTTGACTGTCAGTATGCGAGTGAAAATTTTATAGGCTATGTCTAGTAAAGTGATCCCCCTATAGTTATCACAAAGCAATTTGTCGCCTTTTTTCAACATGGGGCATATAAGGCCTTTTTTCCACTCAGGTGGCATCTTTTCTGATCTCCATATCAGTGTGATTAACTCATGCATCCACTTTACTAAAGCTTCTCCTCCATATTTCCATATTTCAGCAGTAATGTTATCCTCTCCTGCTGCCTTACCGTTTTTCAACTTGCCTATGGCCTCTCTTATGTCTTCAAGGCTTGGTTCTGCTACTTCCACATCTACTGTATGGTACTTTGCTACCCATTTGTCTACATCTGGAGATTCTTCTGGGCTTGTGCCAAGTTTTTCAAAGTGCTCAGCCCATCTGTTCATTATTTGAGTTTCCTCTATAATCACATTACCCTCTTTGTCCCAATGTATGACATATGACAAAAACTGTGTTTATCGACTCGCTGTGAATCAAAATATACACTACCAAGGCCATTCATTAAAACTAGGAGCTAAAGTACTATACATACAACGTGACAGTTTCATTGTTAGGCTCTACTCACGACTCACGATTGTTCACGATTGTTCGAATCAGCCACTTGAATAACAAACATGTGTCTTTAAATGATGACGTTCAGACAATACGTTTGCAGGATCGTCTGAGCGTCATTATTTGAAAACAAATGTTTGTTATTCGAGTCGCTGAGTTGCCGCGATTCATGTATCCAAGTGTGCGTAGAGCCTTAGGCCCCGGGTACGATACGAGCGGCGAGCGGCGAGAGCGGCGCCGCTCTGATTTCGGGTCTCATTTAGTTGCGTGTGAATTTGTTGAGACTGGCCACGATACGTCTGAGCGGCGGGCGGCGATGAGCAGCGCCGCTCATGAATCCATTTCCAAACCGATTTCATTTTTAACGCCGCTCGCCGCTCACAAATAAATCCATAGTTTTATATCTATATTTCGTATTTGTACTAGGCTATATATACGTGTCGTATGTTCAAAGTAACGTGAGCGTTAAAAAGTAACGCTTGTATCGTAGCCACCCCCGCCGCTTACATGCCGCTCAGGTTGCCGCTCGCCGCTCGTATCGTACCCGAGGCCTTATAGTTGTCAGTGAGGAAAGGCGAACTTACTACATCTGATTCTCATCCCTACCAAATAACTTGTAAGCTATTCGTTAGTGACCGCCTAGTTAAAGCTATATTCTATTTCAGCCTAGTAAACAGTGTATTACCTGTGGAGGCTCCAGGAAACCAATCAATTCTAAATTTCTGCGAGCATTTCGTTCAAAACACAATGAATTATGGAGAAGCGGAATCTTCTTAAAAGAATTTGGTACAGTATTTTCACCTGCAACAGAGACATAAACACATTATATTTATACTTTCACACAAACCTTTTTTATTTATTCACATACATATAAAAGCTCACAGAGACAGTGTCTATTACAAGCCTTATTGACATTTTTAGTAAAAACAATAAAAGAAATACATCGCACTTCACTAAATCAGAGAAATTGAAGCAATTTGAGTGATTAGAAGATTAGGAGACAATTTTGGAATAAAATGGAGAGAAAAAAAACGATGAAAAATGAAAAAAGTTTCATTCAAAACTGAATGATTTAGTAGCATGTAAAGCTCTAGTTAATGTTAACTAAAGCTTTTTTTGTTTGTTAATTGTTGGTTAGTTAATGGTAATTGGTCGAAAGTTGACATAAAATTTCTTTCTTATAATGATTTAAAAAATGCAATGGAAAACGTTCATTTTCTGGCATACAAAATTCATGATTTCCAGATTACAATGGTTAAACGACTACAACAAGAAAGATTTGGAAAAGAACTAGATTGAAAATGATAACAGTATCTTCAATATTAAGCATACTCTCTCTCTCTCTTTTGGTATTTAACCTTGAGTTTGGTTTGCAGCAGTGCGCCATTCTTCTCTTCTTTCTGCTTTCCTCTTCATTTCGTGGTAGGTACTGCAGCCAACGTCATTCATAATTTGCTGTTAAAATACTGGGACTGTTCAATAGGAAACCTGAGTTTTAAAAATATTTTGAACTAGTACTTTGGAGAGTAGAATCAAGGTAATATATAAGCACCAAAATCGCACCAAGGTTTAAAACCGACCTAAAGCTGTAGGTCGATTCATAAAGTTGATCATTCTTTCCATTAGCACACACAAGATAAGAGCGTTTATGGACATCACTCTCAGCAAACAAAAAACAAAGGAACTTTCGTTTCGTATGAGTAAATTTATTGATATACTTTAATATTGTTTTTAGTTTAGTAATTCAATAACATAGTACAAATATCAATGAGAGAAAGGTGAATTGGAATTTATTCTTTAATATGTTGTATTTTATTTGTAGTCTACATCTGAAACCAGGAATAGAATGATAAAAATATATCCAAAACTAAATGAAGTATATTACTCCAACAATTTTGAGTGAAAAATATAATTTTTACTCACCTCCTTTGCTTTCAGCATCTGATGATGACATATCTAGTTTTTGTCTTTTTGATAGTGGTTCCACATCATCATTCACTGTAATGAAATAATAAAATCATTTAGTACTGGTCATGATGTCAGTAATTTCTGTGAAATTGAATTGCAATTGTGACCATAGACACACTACTGAATCAATGCTATTCAACATTTTTTTATACTTGATGAATATCCCATTTTTTTGTTTCAATGGCAGAAAATTCCCATTTACTACCATTAATACTTTAAGTTTGATTTTTTTCACGTAAACTGTGTTCTGGTTTTTCGTTGTAGGTATTTACAATGCTCAAAATTATTATAATCAAAGGAATACTACTCAAATTCTAATTTCAAATTCAAAGGAATACTACTCAAATTCTTAATTTACAAAATTACGATACTAATTTGATACTTAGTTTTAATACTATTGAAATAGTATAATTTTGATACTATACAAGAATTATATTTAGGCCTAAGCCCACATAGGGTTGTTAAGCCATTGACAAACAAACAGACAAGAATTATATCAAGATTGATTTGGTTTGATATTGAGAATACTAGTACTAAAGAAAAAAGTACGTTGTTATTCATTTGCAGATTAACTTCGCACCGAATACATCAAAACGAACACAGTTCAACAGCGAATTTTCGACATAGGCCTGCCAATTTTTTTAAGCTGAAATCTTTCCAGGAAAATGAAATTGATACCTCACCAATGGCAAAGATCTCAATAGAGAAATTAGCTTGAAGATAGGCAATAATATGGGAGAAACATAATTTCATTCTGAGAATAAACACGCAACTTACTTTTCATTCTATTTCCATTTCCCTGGAAAGAACCACCAGATAATGAGGGATTTTCTTCCAAAACAGCGGAGATCATACGTTGTGCCAGAGGTCCAGGAATACGATCTTTCATACTGAAAAAATCAAACAAACTCAATCATTTTGCAATAGAACTTCTTTATTATTCCACTGTGAACTTATTATACATCTGTACATATATACGTATCATTATATACACGTATTATTGTAAACATGATGTATGAAAGATATTGAAGGATTATTGAAGATAAGCATATAAGCAATCATCAGGCAGTAGATTTGTAATTTCAACTAAAATAAAAATGTTTGTCTACGACCATGTTATAACACAATCATCACAATTTCATAATTGAAATCGAAACAGTTTCTTTTTCAAAATGGAATTTGAAACTTGTATCGTAATAACGACTTTATGAAACCGATGCTGTATTGGAGTCCGGATAATTGGAGTTCTACTGTAGTTCAATCTGTTCCAGTTTTAAAACACTGGAGCAAAACAAAATCGCATCTGATAAAAGCACTGTAGTTGCTCATGCATGTATGCTTTTAGCAGCTTCCCAACCTATAAGTTGTTGACAACCTTGTTGTGACTAATCTGTTACGTTTATTTCCTTTCTTTATACATTGTAATAAAGTTATTATTATTATGTTTTAATACTGTGGGTTAAGTGGAAGAGGGGGCTTGTATGCCTCAACTTCGCCCACAGCACTTTTGTAATGTGAAAGTGAAAAATAAAGTCATTTATCTATCTATCTATCTATAAGGTAATACATTGAAATAGAACAGTGGTCGTTTGAATCAAGGTTAGTTTAGATTGATAATGTAGATATTATTGTTTTTTTGTTGGCCGTAGATGAAATTGTGTATGCGATGGTTATATTTTAGCCATTAAACGACTCTTGAGATACCTTAAAATAGCTGGCAGTGTTGCCGCTCGTATTTTAACCCCGTTATCTCACTCGTCGTTTAAAAGCTCTCATAATACAACCATTGCATAAACTACTATAATATGAATAGGCATGCATACAGACTTGAACAGTGAGAAATAGCATAATCAATGACTGTTGAGTGGAATAACAACTTCTGAACCTGTATTTGGTCGTTTCTATTCAGTCAGCTGATCGAACAATAATACAGTGCGATTAATTTAATTTGACGCTTGGCGGTCAGTGAACAGCTGATGTTACGCAGCTTTGACACAATATAATCCAAAGACTTTTGAAAGCCTTGAAGACCTTTTTAAAGTCTTTGCAACAATCTACGAGATTCAGCATTTGTAGATTAAGTATTGTGTCGAAGCTGCTTACTGATCGCCAACCGCCAAATTAAAAGCATCCTGCTATAGTGCTACTCGGCACGCCGAGTAGCCACCCCACGGCATTAGGCCGAGCTGTTCCACTCATTTATTGAAAATTATTAAATTATTGCAAATGACAAAATTACGATTATTTAACAGAGAATAATGTTGTGTAGATCTAAGATTGATTGATACTACTACTTTCTCATGTCTTCAGAGACCTATGGCAACATCAGAATTACATGAATCACATTGTTTCAAATATATGATACAGTACAATGAAAACTACCATTAAACGAAAAAACTTTCAACAATAAACAGTTTATCTCCATATTAATGGAAGCGAAATCGCAGTGATTCATTTATCATTGTGAATACATTGTGGATAAGTCAATTAAATGAAATATTTAATAGTTATGAAAGCGAAACGGCAGTTATTCATTTATTCATTCACTGAGAATAATAGCACAGAGAACAGATAGTAATAGATATCTTATCGCACGTTAAATTATAAATCAGAGAATAATAGAACAGAGAACATATCTATTACAGATAGTAATAGACATCTTATCGCACGTTTAAGTTTTGGACCAGAAAACAAGGGACAGATCCTAGCAACATCTCTTAGAACTCTAACTGGAAATCGTAACTGTAAATTAAAGGAACTGGCGATGAGACAGTGGATGGGTGTGCGAATGGGAGTGAGTGAACGACCGACTGAGAGGAACGCCAGCGTCAGCGCGATAATATTAATAATAATAATAATAATAATATTTATTTATTAGATCAATTGATTCATACATGAATATAAGATCTTGTCAAATATCAATTCATACAGGAGTTGTCAGGTACAAAGCAAAATAGAACAAAAACAAAAAATACATAAATTACAATCATTTAGGCAGGTACTGTAAACTAGAATCTTATATCACAGTCAGTGTTCAGAAATTCTTCAATTGAGTAATAAGGCCTTTCCACTAAATAACTAAACAATTTATTTTTTAAATCTTTGGCTGACATATTCTTGGCTACAGCAGGAAGCTTATTAAATAAATTCACGCCACTTACAAAGCATGTTCTATATGATTTGTCTGTTCTACATCGTGGCAAATGCAACATCTGACTCGATCGTGTGTTGAAGCTATGTATCTGGGACCGCTGAACATACGACGATATGTTCTTTTTTATGTATAGAACTGAACATAGTATATACAAGTTAAATACTGTTAATACATTGAGTCGAATAAACAGAGGTCTACAAGTCTCTTGCAGATTCTTACGAAAAATAGCTCTTATTGCTCTTTTGGTACAGCAATAGATATTTGAGGTGGGCTGTGTGACCCCACAAATGCAGGCCATAAGCTAGATGACTCTGAACCAGAGCAAAATACACCATTCTTAGATGCTGGATTGATAGCTGATCTCTAAGTCTTCTAAGAACAAACGTTGATCTTGATAACCTTGTACACAGATTCTCAACATGAACACTCCAGGACAATTTTGGGTCTATGTCAAAACCTAGCAACCTTACTGAAGGTGCTTGAGGCTCATCTACAGAGCGCAGACTGCATATAATTTTTGAGGTTTTTCCAATATTAAGCTTCAATCCATTCGCCTCAAACCACTCCTTTGCTTCATCAAAAATAATTGTTTCCATTTCATGCAATACATTGTAGTCTTTGTGCTGTACAATAAGTGTTGCGTCATCCGCATATAGGATTGGTCTCTGGGGTAAGACATAAGCTAAATCATTTATTGAAATCAGAAAAAGAAGTGGCCCAAGAACAGATCCCTGGGGGACCCCATACCTGACATTAACCTCTTGAGATGACTTGTTGCCAACACATACTATTTGTCTCCTGTCTTCCAAATATGAATTAATTAGAACCAGTTCTTTACCTTTAATTCCATAGTGCTCAAGTTTCATTATCAGCAATTCATGCTTTATGCAGTCAAATGCTTTGGACAAATCGCACAGAACTAGCATTGCGTATTCTTTCTTCTCAAAAGCATCCATTACCAGTCTTATTAAATGTTCAACTGCATCTGAAGTTGACTTGCCAGCTCTAAATCCGAATTGCACAGGAGACAGCAGCTCATTTATTTCAAAAAATCTTACTATCTGCCTAAAAAGAATTATTTCAAATATTTTAGATAATATAGGGATAAGACTGATTGGTCTGTAGTTTCCTACGTTGCCTCTATCCCCTTTTTGAAAACAGGGATAACTCTGCTTATTTTCAAACAACCAGGAAAAATCCTGAATCTTATGCACAAATTAATTAAGAGAGTTAAAGGATTAACTATTAAAGGATGATGTCTTTAATAAAACAATTCGAGAACCCATATACATCTACACTTTTAGAATGAGACAAAGACTTGACCGCATCAATCACTTCAGATTCATCAACTTCATGCCAGAAAAATTCAACCTCAGCACAACTGGCTCTTGCAATATACTCCTGGCTGGAAGATAAATTATATTTCGAGGCAGAGACAATATCTTCAACAGAATCCACAAAGAAATGGTTGAATATCTCTGGATCAATATCAGGTGTATTGAACGAACTCGTATTACATGCTTCTTTGACAATCTGCCATGCGGTCTTAGTGACATTGCTTGAGGATGCAATGCGACTATTAGTTGCACATCGCTTAGCATCCCTTATCCTCTTGTTATACTCAGCATTCAACCTCTTATAGATTACATATACTTCCATTGACTCTGTTCTTTTATAAAACATATAATAAGCTATAGTAATATCCTTCAAGTTTCTCAAAGAATCAGTGTACCAGTACGCACGTCTCTCTCTTTGTAGCATGCTTCCAGTTTTCTTTTTGAGAGGGAAACACTCATTAAAACATTTAGTCAATATCTCATGGAAAACAAAAAATTCCTGGTCAGGGTTATGGCCTATTATAACAGTTGTCCATTCAATAAAACTCAAGTACCTTTGAAATTTAATAAAATTACAGTTTCGATAGTTACGTTTGTAGGTAGTGTAGTCATTATTATATGAGGTCATAAGAGGTCTTATGTCTGTTTCAAAAATAACAACTTTGTGATCAGAAATTAAAAAATCCCTGACATTTACACTTGATTCAGAGCGGTGATTAGTCAATATATAGTCTAGACACGATCCGCCTCTTGTAGCCTCCATATTATTTGTGAATATATTGAATGATTTAAGTAAGTTCAGTACATTTCGAGAGCTACTACAATTATTAACATGATTGAAATCAATGTTCAAGTCACCACATATGAATATTTTTGTGTTAGGCTTTGAAATATTATGTACAGTATTGAGAACATTTTCAAGCGATTTCATGAACTCAAGAACACTTCCAGCAGGCGACCGATATAGAGAGACAACAATAACATTAACAGAGATTAAGTAGATAGCAGCTGCTTCACAGATCTTTTCTTCACATAGGTGATTGATATTTAATATTTTAAATTTGAGGTTTTTCTTAACAAAGATACTAGCCCCTCCATCTCTAAATTTCTCACGACAATAGGCGCTACCTAAAACATAACCAGAAGGTACATAAATATTGACCTCATCCTTACTCAGCCAATGCTCACTGATACTTAAAACAAATGGCTCTTCTTCTTCACAAGCCGCCTCAACTTTAAAGAGTTTGTTCCTAATTGACTGTGCATTCATTTGCATAATTTTTAAATTATTACATTTCTCTTCAAGAAAACGTTGAGTAGGCCTATTAATCACTCCACCTGTATTCAAACCTGATATATTGCTGTAAGGATTTGACGGACAATTATCAACTCCACTAAAATTCAAAACCCTAAAAAATTACCATCTTCATCATATTGTCTGTCAGGCAACTCAATAATCTTCGACAAACAGCTATTATTATTGTTAAATGTTGCATAGAGCCTAATTATTTCATTACAAACATATCTCTTACCTCTAAAATTCAAATGTTGTCCATGTTTAGTGTGCATATCTCTACTTAAACTACTTAAATCTAGGATCTTCACGTTTTTGAATCGCATTGGCAAATTATTGATTAGTTCATTAGTCTTTTTTATTTCGGCATTCACGCATGAACTATCCATCAAGTCGTATCTATGCGGAAGGTTAGCGACGATAACATTTGTCTCATGAAGCCTGCTGACTGTTCGTTTAATTGAATTTACCGCATTTTTTGCTTCATTACATGAAACATCGTTGGAGCCGCTTATAATCACCACTGCGTCTTTTTTGGTAAATGATTTACATTGTTTAACACAGCTCTCCAAGACAGCTACAGACTTGGCACTAGGCTTTACACTGCCATAAACATTCAAATTTGATGTGATAGAGTTAAGTAAAACTGGAATATTTCTTCCGTGACTTGCACTGTAAATATTCATTTGAGAGTTAATTATTTTATTTTCTACAGTATTTTCAGTGGAATTATGATTACTCTCATCAGTATTGTTCCTAATAAACAATTCATCATACTTCTCTCTCCATCTATTTGCCTCCTCACTAAACAAGAGATTTTCGTTTTGTAATGCCTTGTTGTCGGCCTCCAAAGTTTCTATTGATGTGGACATTGCTTTTATTTGTTCAGCGAGATTAAGATTATGATCTTCGAATTTAAGAGTAATCGAATCAATGTGGCTTTTTTTTGATGCGACTTCATCTTCCAGCAATATAACACGTGCTTTCAACTCTTGTATGAATGAAATGAGATCATCTCTTTGTTGGAGTAATTCAACAGTGCGAATACTGAGTGAATTGTTTCTTGATAATACGCTTCTAGGGGTGGGAGTATTTACTCCAACATCACACACATTAGGAGTAGACGAACGTTTTTCAGAGTTCAGAAAGGTAGCCAGGGGTTCATCATCAGAAAGAGAAATAGAATTTGAGTTTTCATTATAACACAGCATGGAATCAACAGGTTGAGAAGCGAGGTGGCTCATTTTGACAGTTGCTATCAGGTGATTATAGATAATTTCAGGTGATTAGAAAAAGTAAAAACGTGGAAGCCACAGGCAGACACTAGATAAGCCCATACACTGAATTATCAGCGTCTGATTGCTTTATCGAGTCGTTCAAAATCAATGCAATATTATTGTCTCTTGAGTGTTTACTCCACTTAATTGAGAAAGGACGCAAAGAAAAGGAGACAATAGTGAAAGGAAACAGGTATTGCCCAGAGAGCAGTCAAGGCTGGTAAAGAGGAAGCTCCTGGATTAAAGGAAAAATGGTCAATGTTCATAGAATTTCACTTTACATAAATAGCACTAGGATGCCGTAATTATTGAAGTTCAGCTATTATCAGCTTATCTGCCTATTCACTTCCTCGTTATCATCCGTTGCAAGATATCCGATTTTAACACCAAACTAGCAAGCATCGATTCTACAGGTTGCAGCCGGTACCGGTAACCATCCGACAAAAACAGCTGATTCTCAAGCCGGCAAAAAGTTCGTTAAACCAATAATTCGTTTACAGGATTGAGGTTATACACAAATGGAAGCTTTATACAGAACTTACAGGATGGCGATCAAGACGAAAATTATATTTCACAGCTCTTTAGATACTCCGCACAACAACACTACTCAGCTAAGACTAAGAATAATGTATTAAGAGCCCTTCATACAGAGCGTGCCATCCAAATTGGCGTCTCACTGGAGCATGCGCGTTGATCGCTTTCTCCCACTACAGTGCCTGCTGACTTGCGGTACGATCTATCCTGACAACACAGAACTACTTGGCCGATTATATTTCACAGGACACAGAAAACCAGATCAAAGCTCCCTATTCCTTGAACAATCTTCTAGAGGTATTGCTTCTCAATGATAATAGTTAATTGAATGAAATAGTTACCACACTTTCTCTGCTTTCTTCAAAAACTCTTTGGCTTCTTTGGTGTCTGTAGTGGTGGTGGGGCCTGTGTTTGCTGGTGTGCCGTCCGCTTTCCTCTTCAATTTACCAGCATCCCGTTCATCAGCAATGTCCTCTTCGCTCCAAGCTACAGTATAGTGTTTTCCAAGCGGAGGAACTTTTCTCCCTTGAGCTTCTTTTTCACAAAATTCAATCAATTCCTTGAGAAGCTGTGAAGACAAATTTACCTATTAACTTGGAATATTTCAATGGTGATATTTCCAATACTGTCAATTCTGTTGTTTGTGGTATTTGAAAAACTCCTTGGAACTTGAAATTTATTTCGAATAAAGCTGACCAAATATCACCAATAAAAAATGAAATCTTAATTTTTTCTGAGGGTGATGCCCACATGAGCTCTAGGCTTGTGCGTGGGTGATGAGAGAAGTGATGATGAGAGATGACGCCTTTTTTAGGCAGTCGGAAACGACGGCTTTTCGTCTCCTCCAAAAGACGGGAGTGGCCGTTTTTGTTGTCAAAATCCGTTCCGTTAATTGCATTCCATCCAGGAACTTTTGGATTATCAGACCGGCGCTTGTCGCCCTCGGCTACGGACCACTCCAACTAATTAAATCAAAGTATTGATTTGTCTGACGAAAATTATCAAAGTACGATTATTTGACGATATTCAACAGTTTCATTCTGATTTTATCGTAAAGATCGATTAACAAATAGAAATAGCGACGTGCAAAAAAATTTAACAAATCGTTAATAACAAATAAAATTTAATATTTTCACATTAAAGCCCATACAGCTGGCGTAGGCATCTGATGGACGTTGCTAAGATGAAAAAGAGGAATAATGCTTTCTTTTCGTAGCCCATTAAGAATTGCAACGTTCTATTAAGTTTTCACAATTATATTCTATACATATAAGTTACTATTTATTATTTTCGTTGAATAATTCTGAAATTATAAGTTTGAAATTATCTTAGGTTGTCAAAAAATTAAGAATATAGATTTAAAAAATACTGTATTTCAGAACATTTTCTTACCTTCACATCTTCAGTAGATATATCACCACAAAACTGCTCGACATAGGCCCAAAATTTATTTGCAGTATCATTCATTTTAGCTATTGCACTGCTCAATCCATCGGCATCAGACATTGTTTCCTAGAAAATGATTGATGATAAGTTTCGAGGTAAGTAATAAGTAAGCACAATATTTTACAGAATCATTGGAATTTTAAAGCATTTTAAATTATATAATTTTAACTTGTCTAAAATAAGGTGAATGAGAGAAAAACTAGAGAATAGAAGTTGAAAGAATTGCAGGTGAAATTTTGGTCTGTGATGTGTGCAGAATAACTGAAGGAAGCCACAGGGAACATCTTTATTTGAGAAAAAACCAGACGAGAAGTTGAAAGCAAGATCGAACAAATTTGGTTGACATTTTTTCCTTTCATAATTCTTGAACCATCTCTATAGATTTAAAAATCTCCATCAATTTTCAAACCTATTTGACTCCGACTCTTCTAAAACTTCGAAGCTGAAAACTATGGGCCAATTGCACGAAAGCAGATTTAATCAAACAGCTGCATTGGTTCTGTCACATAACGTTATTTTACGGCGGTTAAATTCAAATAGCTTCGGTAAAACCGGCTGCTTATGTTTCAAGATCGAGTCTATAAATGAATGTTTTTCAAATTGCATTATTTCTCATCAACAGATTCCTATAAATTATTTGTGCTTTATGCAGTGAATTGTTAACATTTCTTATAAATTGTAAAAATGGAAGAGTTTCAATATTTGAATTTTCAAAAATAAATTTCTACTCACCGAATCGGTACATGCCATCGAAGATTTTAGTTTGTTCTTGTGATTATTCATATTTCTTGTATCCTTGATTGGTTTATTCATCTTCAATAAGGACCTTTCTTCGCTTTTTTTCTGAAAAGAAAAACAAAGAATTTTAACTAGCCTAGCTGAAACGTTGAGAACAAAGAAAATAGCTAATTACAGTATAATGCAAATATTGTAAGATTTATTTTCAAAATCTTTGATAATGAAAGTTATATCTC
The DNA here is from genome assembly GCA_017141395.1 of Laodelphax striatellus. Classification (NCBI taxonomy): domain Eukaryota; kingdom Metazoa; phylum Arthropoda; class Insecta; order Hemiptera; family Delphacidae; genus Laodelphax; species Laodelphax striatellus. The sequence continues at coordinate 12,928,421 of CM029544.1, read as the reverse complement.
AGTTTATCAACTCATCAGCCCACAATATATGCAAGTGAATGAAATATAAATGCAGGTAAATCAACAATATAATTGGTATCTACAAAGAATATGATTTTGTATTAATTTTTTTTCTTTGCATTCTTATAGGAACTCTTTCCTCTTCCACAGGCTTATGCACATAAGAGGAAATTCTTCATTCAATTCATGTATTCTATGTTGTGATGTATTTTATGAAGAAATAGAATTCAATTTTAATTCAATAATAAAAATTCAGCTGTTTCTTTGGTCAATGTACTACGTTTTGGTTGAAGCTCTTGCTTCACAGAGTGCCATATGTTTTATATGTACTGTATTTTTTAAGTTATAATGATTCTCGTACATAGATTGATTGTTAAATAACCAAAATGAGGTAGTTGAGAAAAGTAATAAATCGCTATCAAAATGCATTCTGGCCCTTTAGGCCGAGGTTACATTGGATGCGAGTTGCGAGCTTAAGGTATGCACACACTAGACACACCTGTCGTCATGTTTTCCCGCATTATAACAGTGCATGTCTAGTTTGGGTAAACCTTCGTTTGCAGCTCGTACCGACTCGACTTAATGTAACCATAACCAAATGCTGATAAGGCAACATTGTTTCGGATAGGAGAACGCTTCCATTCATGAATGTTTTAAAAATTGACGGTAGCTTTTCATCCAAATAATACTCACTGACAAATTGATGATTTACAGGAAGTGAACAATAAAATTAAAAATAGTTATCAATTTTCCATCAATTCAACATTAAATGAAGATCTTGGACGATAATATCTAGCATTTGTAAGCAATTATTAATGTATTATCGTGATGGGAATTCATTATTTTTCCAGCAGGTTGAATTACACTGATTTTTAAATTTCAAAATAGAAAAACATCAAAAATGCATAGTTGAGATGATAGTTTCGTTGTTGCACATCATCAGACTCCACCGACGTTAATCAGTCTGATTATGTTCAACAATCAATTTGAATAGTTCTAATTTAAATAAAACAAACCTATGATTGCCTAAATATGGTTTTAAGTGTGAACTTACAGTTTGGTTGGTTTTGTTGCTGATAGGTAGACTTCCCTTCTTATCTTCCATGTTGTTCAGTATTTCAATTTCGTTGTTAAGATTCATTTTCCTTATTACAACACTTGACAGCATGGTTTCTAGCTCTTCTTGAAGTTGATTGAGATCAGTCATATTGATATTTTCCTCTTTCGACCTCAGGAGAACTGCGGAATGAAAAGTGAGAATCGAATCAAATTCAAAATATGAAAGCGACGAACACATAATCACCGTATAATGTTGTCAAGAGAATTATTTTACATACTATTATTTACCTACTGAAATTACTATGTGGATAACTTTGAATAAGTATGTCATATTTTATTGAAAATAATCAATACATCATTTTTTTCTTGTTCCATAAGAACAAACTACAGAGTGGTCCCAAAAAAAGTATCCACTGTTTGAAAGCTCATAACTTGTAAACAAATTGATGGAGTTGTCTCATATTTGTTGAAAGTGTAGCTCAAAGTCCAACTTAAAAATATAACTTTAGGTGTTCACAATGGCCACCATTCACATCCACACACAAACGATGCCGCCAAACTGCAGCACAAACTACCTACTGTCTGCAACGTGTTTACTTGGATATTTGCACATGAATGTACGATTCGATGGATTCTCGAAGTTCATCCAATGTGCGTGGCTTTTGTCAATAAACGACGTCCTTCAGTGTTCCACATAGCTAGAAGTCCAGAGGAGGTCTGGGAACGTGGTGGATACTGCACAGCACCTCCGCGTCCTATCCATCGTAGTTCGTGCTGCAGTTCGGTGGCATCGTTTGTGTGTGGATGTGAATGGTGGCCATTTCGAATACCTAAATTGATATGTTTAATTTGAACTTTAAGCTAAGCGAGAGGTGAGACAACTCCATCAATTAGTTTGTAAGTTATGAACTTTTAAACAGTGGATACAGTTTTCTGGACCACTCTGTATATTCAATGCAATGTTGAAGGGAAATTAAATATTTGCTGATTTGGTTCGCTCTGGAAAACAAATTGCTCTCGGTTTGTGTAGCAGATGAGATTTTAAGTACAACTTGTTCAACAGAAATTATTTTTCAACTTTAAATTTAATTACGCTTTAATTAAGTTAAATTAATTTAGGTAAGTTTTTCAAGTTTAATTTTAAAGTTTAGAACACATAGAGCTAGAATATTGTTCACCTTCAGTCCATGAGTTCTCTCTCCAAGAAAACTCGAAGGCTTAAACTTCAATGTTCAAGTTTCTTTTAGAATAATTACTTCACACATCAGAATAAGTACATGGACAACAACAAGCTTCTTGCGTGACAATCTTACACGAGCAATTGAAAGTTTTCTTCGTCTTTCAAGTCACGTATATCATTTTTTGAATTACTAATTTAATCCAATCACACACGTGAGAAGTATTGACCCAAAATATTATCCTTTATCACATGACTTTCAAAAATGAATGCATAATTACTCTCATGTATAGTATCTTTTTCGAACACTAGTTCAATTCGGATTTTGAAAACAAGATGCTCAAAAAAATGAAAGTATAAAATTAGTTCAAGATATTATGCTAGAAAATTAAGGTAGAGTATAGTTCTTTTGAAAAAGAAACACCTCATAAATATCGTAGGCCTACTTAGGTAGCTCGAAAACTGTTTGACTGTGTTATAACTTACTTGAAGTTATGCAAGGCAGCTTTGCCTTGTTCATTATCCTGAGGTCCGGAAATGAGAGAACACATTCCTCCTCTGTATTGTTCGATTTCTGGAATCGACTCTCTTTGATTTTCGATATCCCCCCATTGACTGCACTATTGACAGTACTGCTCCTGGTGTTTTCTTTGGGCTTGAAGCCCTTTTTTACAACGTGCTTCATGTTTGCAGATTATGGGTTCCAACGACCTGGAAAAATAATGAAAGTCAACACTAAGATAACAAAAATGACACCAATTGACACACAAATAAATTCTATAAAATTTATAAAGGATTTATTCATTACAATATTTCTAAAGAATTTCTATCTCCAGATTCATTGAAACAATTGGATATCAAGTGTTTTAATCAAATACTTTTCAATTGATGTTTTGGTATTTGGACTTGCACTGTGAAGGGGCCAAAGTTTTCATTGACGAGTGAAGAATAAAAATACTTTAGTAAAGGTTCTACAAAGAGAATAAATAGACAGTCAATTTATTTCATTGAAGTACCAATCGTTTTAATCCTGCCAAAACTTTTACACCAACTATTTAGCAATTCTATTTTCCTATTATCAATCCATCATGATATAATTATGGATTGCTCAATAGGCTAACTAAGACTTCACCTCTTTTCTAATGAACAATTAGTGACATCACTTAAACTAATTATACTTAGCTAGTTGAATTTTTACTAATGTGGCAGATACAATTATTTTAAATATTTTAATTAAAATGAATACTACCGTATTACTCGGTAAAATATAATAAGATTTATGAAAGGTAATCGGGTTTCACTTTTGGGCCAATAATGAATACCCACAATAATGAAAACACTAAGATGTTGTCAAATATCACTGGATTTATTACAGAAATTAACAAACATGTTTCAGCATCATTTATGCCATCTTCAGTATACTAAAAAATGACAACATCTTAGTGTTTACATTATGTATAAATATCACAACATCACACCAGACACTGTCAGAAGTTAAAAATACCCACTTAGTTACAGACCTAGCTGCTAATGTTTTTTTCTACTTGAGAGTTGGAATGAGAATAACTCAAGTCAAGTGAGGTTGAGAAGGGTCAGAAGCAAATGCATCAAACAAAAATTAAGACTGTGCTTCAACTGAAAAAATAAGTATATTTCAACTGCCCACTATGAAGAAACTAAGTCATTCATCTCAAAAATCTGACCCGTTATTAACAAGCTGGGACTTCCATGACTATCCATTTTATCATGATTGATCACATGAAATTCAATTGATTTTCATTTCAGAGTACTGTAAACATAAGGGCGATGATACATATACGATTAAGAACCTTATTACAGCTATAAGGTGTGATGAACAGCCGTTTGATAAAGGAGACCACGTTCGTTTTAATAAGATGACGGACTTACCTCTCAATATGATTGAAATTCTAGCATTTTTGTTCATTCAAGGTAAAAAATTACATGCCGATTTCTCTTATCCTCAAAAAACTGAATTTATTAGGATAGAAATTCATGGGTTTCATTCTGTTTTTGCAACCCTGGATTCCCAACGGCTGTTGCTAATATCAATGATAAAAATATAAAACAAAATAAACACCAATCATCGCACACTGTACACTTATGTCAAGAGTTATGCATGATAAATACAATGATTCAACTGACAATCACAATCAAATAGAAAAAGAATACAATATGATTATATTATCTTCAATTTGAAAGTACCATACCGTACGGTATCAATTTCTATGCAACATAACCTCCAATACAAATGGGATCACTCACCCCTATTGCGTTGTATTGAGCTGCTTCAAAGAATTTCAAAATTAAGTTGACACAAATCCTTTACTATATTGCACAGAAATAAATTAAATACGAAATACTGATACGGAAATTCAAGTTCATGTTTTGAAAAGTTCAAAATTTATTTCGAAAATAAATAAATCTATGAATAATACTATCTATACTGAACATACTGACAACAAAACAAATATAGAGTGGCTGAGCTATATATAGATATTGGTCCTCAGTTTAGCTACCGAATCGAACAGTAGACAGAGTTGGTACCACTAGAAAAAGATGAATATTGATACCCTTGAATTATTTACATAATGTCTATAAAGACATTGCTTAACAGTTTAATCAACTCGATAGGCTGTTTTAAAATACAATAATGCATGTAGGAAAGTAAAATAACAATGAAAATGATATTTTTATTCTTTTGAAGTTCATACGATTGATGAGTTGGCAACGTGCAATCTCTGTAGTAAAACTTGCGAAATTAATTCAAAATTTTTTGAAATTAGAGGTTTTGATATATATTCTGAATGAAAATTCCATGATTTTCTTTCCATAATGATGAAGTTTTGAGTTTCCTCTAGAAATTACAGAAATTCGAACTGCAATATCACATTTGATTAAGATGGATAATCATTCTTGTGTCACTATTAATTCGTACTCCAAATAGCTAAAGGTCTTTTTTCACTATTCTGGTTTCAGATACATGTTTTCTATCCATTTTTTCATTGCTTTCATTCTTTTGATTTATTTGACTGCCACCTCAGAACTCCTTTGTTGCTGAGAACTGGCAACACTGCCATGACATAATCGCCCGCCATATTGTATATCGGCTTATTGCATTATTTCTGTTGTATTGGTTGGTATCGTTCGGTGTCGCTATTCTTCAAGAGTTTAACCGTTTACATTTTGAAGTGAAAAGTGAAAACCATTTTCACCTAACGGAGGAGACAGACGAATGGCTGAACTCCAAGTCGTCGTGAATCAGGAAGTGCAGTTAGGATTGGAAAATTCCAATTCCGTGGCAGCTAGAGGCATGTTTGACCCGGTGGCTCACGATCTTGATGCAACTTTCAGGCTGACTCGTTTTGCTGACTTGAAAGGATGAGGGTGTAAAGTCCCACAAGGGGTTCTAATGAAACTCTTGGAGGGACTTCAGCAAGACGAGAATATTGCCAATGATCAAGATCATGCCCACTTTATGCACATGTCTGTACCACGAATTGGTAAGCATATTTTTTATGTATCTTTTCTCGTTGCATGAGATTCAATGCTTAGTAGCTTTACCGGTTCCAGTTTGAAGTATCTGCTGAAATATTTAATATCCTTGTGTAGTAGTATATGGAGCACTATTTTCAGAAGGACTGAAGTATCATTGACTAGGCTAGGTAGGTCATATTGCAGTTCATAAGATTAGGCCTAATTGAATAATGCAATGGCATTGATATCATCTTCTAACCTATTAAAAACTATGAAGCCCAACTATTCTATGACATGAAGTTGCTAGGAAAGTAGAAAGGAAGTAGCATAGGCAACTAGAAAATAGGGTTACCATACCCGGACAGTCCGGGTTTGGAGCACATGTCCGGTTTGGCGTCCAAATCTGAGAAATGTCAGGATTTTACTTATATGAGCCAAAACGAGGCAAAAGAACCTGTCCCAGGGCCCAGCACAGCCCAATAATAACAAATTGTTGAATAAAAAAGTTCAGAATATAATATGAACACATGCTATCTAAGTTATGATACATCGTATGTGACCAGGCCCTTAATGAATCCTTTGACGAAAATAATCATCAAAAGGGTTAGCTTTTGAGCTAGAAACTAGTATTTCGTTTGCTCTACCTACATATTTTGTTGTTAAAATTTGTACTATTCATTTGATATGCATAATAATGACTATCTTTAAAATGCCTTCCTACTACCATCAGGCTAAAAATGGAGCTGTAGATATAGCCTTCAATGTTTACAGGCTCATATAATATATAGAGTCATTAAGGATACCGAGAATAGAATGATTTTTCACTAATTTCAATGACCATTGAATTGAATAATAACAATCACTATAGCGGTAGAATCTTTAAAACTTGATATGAGTTAGTGCTTTTAACTCTACAGTACATTCTGTTGCATTTGATGAGTCACTTTTAAGTTTTATCATAATCACAACTATGATTGCATTCTATCAAATTTTATTGTACGTCTCTCTCACAACTCACCTTTATATTCTTGATGATTTTTTATTTGTAACATAAGTTAATATAAAATATTATGTGCTTTTTTTATTTTTGGCAGGAATTGGAATGGATGCGTCAGTTACACCGTTGAGACATGGCGGTCTGTCCCTTGTTCAAACAACAGATTTTTTCTATCCTCTGGTCGATGATCCTTATGTAATGGGTATGTATAAAATCTTTAGCACTGGTTCACGTATCAATTTCTCAGTCATACTTACAACAATTATACGAATGACAAGTGAAAGCCAATCATACCAAATGAATCTGCAAAAATGCCAGAAGGGGCAGGTCACATCAACTAATCATGGAGATGAATGACGAAAAACTGTTGCTAGGTAACTGGGATAATATTTTCATTCAGAAAAAATATGTCATAGTAGGCTATCAAAAATCAAAATCAAATAATTGTTATTCCTTATTTTGTACATTACTAAAAATAATATCACACTGACAGAATTAACAGGAATACCCCTACAAGACTATCCGTCTGTGTGTAGGGGTGAGTTCTAGTTAGCATATTAAAAAAAAATTTCAAGTGTAAATTGACAGAACAAGAATGAAAATAGTACAAAACGAACAAGTCAATTATACAATGTCTGTGCCTTATACAATGTGGTGATTTTTTCCTAATTGGATTATCAGCCTGGTTATCTAGGAAAAATTTATCTTCATTCATCTCTTCAAGAAGTTGAGACACTAAGGCCCTTCTAGCATTTAATGATTCAAATGCATTCAGGATGAAGCATTATTAGCCCATAGCATCAAACATGAGTTTTTTCATATGGTCTGCAATAGCAGGGGTTTTTGATTTCAAGTTGTGTTAGCTGCATTTAAATTGATCTGAAATAGAATTTTCTTTGATAGCATTAGCACTGATCTACTCGAATTTGAATTATTCGAGATAGAATGAGCAGTTGATCTTTATACATTCATCAAAATACATTATAGATATAGTTGAAGAATTTGTAAACATGTTGTTGAAGAATATTTATACACTTATCACAATACAAGGAAGATTTTGTTGAAGAATACTACTAGTCCCGTTTTTGATGAACTACTCTCGTTAAAATGGCCATTCAAGTACTGTAATACATGACTTGTGTGAGTGTTGAGGTAAAGGGGTGATACATATAACGCCGTACGGGATGTTAATTGAACAGAGTACAGCAGACTTGAATTGCAACGCTCCAGTACACTAGGTTAGACTGGCTTCTGGGCGTATTTCAAGCACTATCCCAGTTAGCTTAGGTTAGTAATTATACGATCACGGCGTGAACGGACAAGAGAATAATCATGAATATATTGATGAGTGGGGATTTTTCATCAATTGCATCTGGCAACGCTGGGTCGGGCTCCGCTGCGGCACTCGGTCGCAGTAACGAAACCCCACCTTTAGATGAAAAAATGACCCAAATATAAATATTTTTCATAGTAAGTAAATGAGTAGACTACTTCGGAAGCGCTGCAGTTTCCAACTAGGAAAGACCATCATTTGAACTCTTTTTTGCCAATTTCTCTTTATATACAGTATTATAATGAATCATATTGAGATTCAAGCCATCCCGATAAACATTAACCGAAACATCAATGTTGCGTTTTACAGCTCATTATCATTACATTTCCGTTATTTGTGTTTCAATTTGATCGTGCTATTTCCCAGGACATTAAACACTTTACTTGGGTAAATAGCATTATAAATTAATTTGAATCTTCTTGGTTCGTTTTTCAGTTGTGCAGGAAGGAACTTACAAGTTTTTACAGATTATGTCATCGAACAGAGAGAAAGAAAGCTGGAAAAATTGAGCGAAAATGGTATCCCAATCCATTAGGTTTTAAAACACCTTAAAAGTATAGCGGCCTAACGAATTGACATACCTTTAATGAATAATGCATTTCCATTTATATTGAAAAATATAAAAGTATAAAAATATACTTTTTGAAAATAAATCTTGGAAATGAACACTGAACATTACTATCAGTAAATGTGGCCAGTGAACAACTAATCTTACTAAATAAAAAAAGTAAAAATGCTTGTACATGTCTACCTGTAAATTTGTATAAAATTTTTATAGCCTACATAAAATTACGAATATTTTTTGCGACATATTTATATTTTGCTACAAGTGTTGCAAATGTAGAGTTAATAGAGCTAGTATAGCCAAGTAGCCCAACACGAAAAACGTGACTAATGAAGTTCAACATGTTTATTTGACTTACCTTAGAATATGTGTCGTTCAAAATAATTGTATTCAATTGAGATAACTTCTGTCTGATTCTCACATAATTGAAATCTACTATTTGATATCTGATTGATTGATATTTTCTTGTTTCCGATTTGAAATTATCCTGTGCACTTATGTTTTTTCTACAATTCTGTCAAATTTTCTGCAGGAAAAATCACTTGTGCGAATGTTCTAAGTGATCTTTATGCAATGGGCGTGACTGAATGTGACAATATGCTGATGTTGCTTGGCATCTCAACCAAAATGACTGAGAAAGAAAGGGATGTTGTTGTGCCGCTCATCATAAAGGGATTCAAAGTGAGTTCATGATAGTTCTGGTCAAATCACGAAATTATTTGTTGTGTTAGAGCTATTGATTGATGTTTAATAATGATTGATTCATTTAACAACTTGTAATCCAGAAACATTTACTCATATTTTGTAAATATTCCTACCAATGAAATATTTTATAAAAAATGACATTGTTGTAGACAATTTTAAATAATTTATAGTGTTGACTGATTCTGTTGTTATGTTACAAATCAACAAATATTTCATTAAACATATCTGTCCTCTCTATCCTTCAATCCTGGAGTTCATGGAACATTATAAAGTATATTTTTGTATAGAAATAAAACAAATTTTATCTTGCTTAATAGCATAGAAAGTATATAAATTAAAAGTATACATTTAAAGTATACATACATTCAAAGTATATTTTTGTATAGAAATAAAACAAATTTTATCTTGCTTAAACTTAATTTCCTTGTTTATTTACTTCCCATGGTTAGGGTAAGTCTTGAGCAAGTCTGTTTGTGTTTGTCAAGTCAAGGTTATGTTTGGTCTGGCAATTGATAAAATAGTAGAGCCGCCATTTTTGTACGTTCTCTGTTTATAATATTAAATATTATAGCATCTACAGAGTTGAGACGTCTCAGACAGGGAACGTATAAAAAAGACGGCTCTCTACTCTACAAAATTACTATTTCAAATATCTCCATCAAAGACGTTGCTCTAAAACTTCAAACTTTCATATTGAAAATGTTATGCCTCTTGTAGGGTAGAGGAATGAAATTTAGTCAACTTGGAAAGTTAATGTATTGAATGAAATGAGTACTTGAGGTTTTCAAACTGAGGCATTTACTAAATTACTGTTTTTTTAGTGTGATGTATGGAAATTGTTGAATTGTGAATGTTTTACAGGATGCAGCCACAGAAGCGTGTGTGTCTGTTACGGGCGGACAAACTGTGCTGAATCCTTGGTGCACCATTGGAGGAGTAGCTACAACGATTTGCCAACCCAACGAATATATAGTGTTTGTTTTATATTAGTCCACATTCTCTCGATTTCTTTGCATGCTTGTCTTCATACTTTGAATATTCAATGTTTTTTATTGATTATAGTAATTTATCACTGAAAGATTCTAAGGTTTGATTAGTGATAATATTAGGTTCTTTACCCTGTTCATCGACCTCCTATCGGCACGGTGAACGTTTGTGGACCTGGACAATGACCTTGCTCTGTATTGGCCCAGCGCTCTGTCCCGTTAGTTTTTAGGAGGAGCCTTTCTGTCAACTCTGGATGAACAGGGTATAGTGATTCAGGCTGAGGCCACACTACAAGGAGCCTCGCTTGGTGTTAAGAGCCAAGTAACTTGCTTAGTGACTGATCCTAATCAACAAACCTATTGCGTACTATTGCAGGTGGCCACACTGCGAGCGAAGCGACTTGCTTAGTGACTTACGACCTCCTAGCTAAGCCCGACGCTCACTGTGTGGCCACATGCAATAATAGTACGCAATACGTTCATTTACTAGGTGTTACTAAGCCACTAAGCTAGTCACTTGGCTCTTAGCACCAAGCGAGGCTCATTGTAGTGTGCCTTTAGCCTGACAGCGGAAAGATAAACGTTCCATTAGTCATTTTTTTCTTTTCCGAGTTATCTACATCTAATGGAATACAAGAAAAATAATCATGCTCAAGAAATGGGAAATTTTTAGTTTCAACCTTCCAAGACTTGAATAAAGGAAGAATTCTCAAATAAAGATTGAATTATCGTTGAATATTTATGTCTAAATGTGCTGTTATTGATGAATAAATCATTTAAATCTACTGACACCTGACTGATAAAAAAACGTAGCTTGGCTGACAGTATTCTTTAGTTAGTTTTTGTTGAAGAATCAAGAATATTTATTGGAGGACACAAATCACAGTCCAGTTACATTTTTATGCAAGTAATAGTATTGAAGCGTTTGCAAAAGTAATTTGAATGAGCGTATTCACATCCATCAGTACTTGAGCTAATATAATAATTCCGTGTAACCTGGCTGGCTCAGGTCTTCTAGTAACAACTAGTAACAGCACCGACTAATATCCGATATTTTCGGAGAGAATATTGTGTCGTTTCCCGGTTGATGTTTGTGTACATTCTTCGCTGTTTCAAATAGACATAACCTACAATTTTACAATATGAGTTAGGTTATGTGAGAGGTGAAACGACTTTGGTAGATTTCATTATCTAGCATTTTTTGTGTCTGTCCAGTGTCTGTAGTTCAGTGTAGATATTTTATGATCATTTTAACTTGAAATTTAGCGCAATCAAGCGCTATTCACCTATCGCCTTCTACAATGTACTGTTCTACTAAAATAATATGTAGTGATTTTTTTGATCATCTATTCCAAATAGTTGAAGCCTGAGTCACACAAAGCTACTTTATTAGATGCTAGCAAAACATTCTTTGTCACACTAGCTAGCTTTGTAACAGCTGTTTCGCTAGCAGCTAATAAATTATTTATTCACTACTACTACTACTACTTCGAAGCAGCTACTTTATTATCTGCTAGCGAAACAAATAGCAATTATGACATAGGCAGTAGCTTCTAGGAGTAGCTACTACCTATGTGTCACACTTGCTACTTTGTATCAACTGTTTCGCTAGCAGCTAATAAAGTACCTTGGTGTGACTCAGACTTATGATTGTTTTAGCAGTGGATTAGTGAATTTTTGGCATCATCATTTTATTCCAACCAATAATTAGGATTGTTAAGATTATTTTTAATAAATTCAAATTAATTCTTCTCAATTGACGAAATTTGCAGGCCAGACAATGCGGTGGTGGGAGACGTTCTTGTACTAACGAAACCCCTTGGCACACAAGTAGCGGTGAACGCATACCAATGGCTTGATCAGCCTGAGCGATGGAACCGAATTAAGCTGGTGATTGGCGAAGAGGAGGTGCGAAAAGCTTACCAACGAGCTATGGATTCTATGGCCAGGCTCAACAAAATTGGTGAGTCAGCTCATTTGTTTTCAGAAAAGCTTTATGCTGTTGTAAAAGGGAAGCCACTGTATGCTACCTACTAGCACATAGGTTAGTCGACACCATAGGAGTCAACACGACTAGGCTCCAGACTCTCCTAAAAAATAATGGCCGACCTCGAGAGGTTGTCAGGATAGGAAATCCCATGTTGGAGTGCAGACGACAAAAATTTGTATTCAAAACAGCTGTCGTCTGCACTTAACATGGGTTTTCCTATGCTGACGATCCCTCGAGTTCGGTCATTATTTTTTGAGGTAGGGTCTGTTGTCTACTCGTGTTATCCTAACTTAACCTATGTGCTAATAGGTCATTATTTTTTGAGAGTTAGAGTCTGATCTCTAGTCGTGTTGGTTAGGACCGGTGGGGATCATGGTGATTACTCGTGCATAGAAACATAAAACTTGAAGTAATAATACACTCGGTTGATTTTCTGTATGCTGCGCAGCATGCGGCCAATGCTTGAACAAATGCAGCATGCTTGAGTCGCACACAAAATCGACCAAAGGGTGGACATAGCTACAAAATAATGAATAGCTCGTCGGCGTACTATGTGAAATATTAATAAATCTACCTTCTTCCTGTTTCTAAATTTACTACCTTCTAAATTTCTCTTTCTTTTATGGAGAAGGCCCCTACAAATAGCTACAAATGAATAGCTCGTCGGCGTACTATGTGAAATATTAATAAATCTACCTTCTTCCTGTTTCTAAATTTACTACCTTCTAAATTTCTCTTTCTTTTATGGAGAAGGCCCCTGGTTGTAATAGCTTATACTATTATAGTATAACCTATAACCTATGTAATAGGTTGTAATAAGGCTGTGATAGCTTGTTTTGATTCAAATAATAATAATCTTTATTTCTGTAAAAAAAAACAAAATACACGAAACTTGTGCTAGTGAAAAAAATATGTTTATGAAGAATATAATAACAGGATGCAATTTTAGAATATTGAAAAATAAGTAAGGCTACTTCAATCATGTACACTGTACAAGGTTCTTATACAATTTCTTAAATTCTTTATTTTCTTTTAGCTGCTCGTCTGATGCACAAATACAATGCTCACGGTGCAACCGACGTCACTGGATTTGGCCTTCTCGGGCATGCGCAGGTGCTTGCCAAACATCAGAAGAATGAAGTGTCCTTTGTCATTCACAACTTGCCAGTTATTGCCAAAATGGCTGGCGTTGCGAAGGCATGCGGAAACATGTTTCATCTATTACAAGGCAATTCGCCGGAAACATCAGGTCAGTAATCAAATCTATCTTTGAAATTTAATATTTCCATAATTCTATCATCAATCGCGTAGGAGAATTAATAGTGAACGCTACAAACAAATCTGCTTAATTATGCTTTGTATAGATATAGTTTAACTTTGTTTAATGAACTAAACCCTATAAAGACACCGGGAAGGGAACTCTAAAGGTGGGTTTTCGTTACTGCGACCGAGTGCCGCAGCGGAGCCCGACCCAGCGTTGCCAGATGCAATTGATGAAAAATCCCGTTGCATCTGGCAACGCTGGGTCGGGCTCCGCTGCGGCACTCGGTCGCAGTAACGAGAACCCACCTTAACTTTTGAAGCTAGTATAGTGCTCCCACAAAGAGAATAAAGTTGGTTAGTCAGTGGCATGAAGAGAGAAATGCTACTACGCATGCGTGACTGAAAATTTTAGTGTCAATTCAGTTTGTCCAACATTGCGTAGCTTGCACTCAGCGTGATAATTCTGAAATTGTTGATGCATCTTTCTAGGTTAGGCTAACGCCAGTTTACTATTTTTTGCTATGGGTCACCTAGGTTTTATTCTTTACAATCATGTTTTGCGAATTTAGTATTCTTAGTCACATTTTTATAACTAGGTAGTAGGCCTATTCTCATACGAAATGTTAGGAGCATTGCAGCAGACTCCATCTTAGATCTCTGTCCTTCCTCGGCCAAGTTTGTTTTCTTTGTGGCAGCACTATAACATTAATATTAAATTTGAAGTATGTCGTAAATTGATATTGAAGTATTGATAAACTTGAATAATTATTTTAATTTCAATATCACTTATGATTTATCTAAATACTGTACTCTTGAGGTTACAATGACTGTTTTCTATCTTTTTTAACGACACGACACCGATACGACGAAATATATGATCGTCTACTCTATACAAAAAATAGAACAATGCAAATAGATTGGTGTGCATTGATCTATTAGTTTGTATATAGTAGACGATTTTATGTTCCATCGTGTCGTGTCGTTGAGTGTGAAAACGGCCATTGGATGTGAATTGCTACGATGTTTGCGATTTATCATTGAGTTGCTCTCAACTTCTGTAGCTTTTAAATGAAATAGAAACTATTTTTCTTCATTTTATTTTCTTCAACTGTTTTTCTTTTATGTTGAAGTTGAATTGATAACATTGTGTCCATTTATTTATCGATCTATTTATTTAATACATTTATTATATATTATTTATATTTTTATATAGGGTAATTATAAAGTCTCTTCGCAGTTGTTGCGTGGTGGTGTATTGTGTTCTGGTTAGAAACGGTATACAAATTGAATTGTCTAGTGCTCAACAGCAAAGAATGCAATTTCAAAATTTACTGTCATGAATTTCCATGTAAATTTCAATACTGTTTGTTGTTTAATAAATAACTTTTGAGTGTATCATGTAATATTTCACTGCGGGGGACTTTTTGATCACTTTTTATATTCAATTGTCTCAGATTTACATTACTCAATGCTCACGGTGCAACCGACGTCACTGGATTTGGTCTTTAGTATCATTTACTTTATCATTATCATTTGGTCTACATTACATTTACTCAATTACACCAGATTTTGTGTTAGAGAATCTACATGTGTTGATTTTGAATCGTAGGAGGACTGCTGATATGTCTGCCCAGAGAGCAAGCGGCCGCCTATTGTAAGGATATAGAGAAGCAAGAAGGCTACCAGGCCTGGATTATTGGCATTGTGGAAAAGGGACAGCGTACAGCTCGCATCATCGACAAGCCAAGAGTCATAGAAGTGCCTGCCAAAGACAGGGATGTTGTTCTGTGGTAGAGCTCATTGTTTGGAAGGACAGTAACGACGAAGTTTCATGTCATTTTCTCATGAAATTAACTTAACTCTATGAACTCTGGTTTGTTTTATGCGATTACAATGTGAAAATGTTTTCCTCGCAATGAAATCTATTTATGATCACTCATTGAAATTTGTGTGCCAGTGAACTTCTAATATGTTTATTCTTCCATGTTAATTTGAACATCAATTTATCAGAAGATCTTACTCTTGATAGATTTCACCATCTCTATTTTGTACTACAAATATATAGCCTTTAATAATACAATTTGGCTTTCATTATCGCATAGTGGGGTTTCTAGTGTTTCTAACCCCTATTAATTATTTGATTATATATGATTTGTTTTATTCTAAAGATATGTCATCAGTTAAAAAAATTACGTCACTTGCTCCTCAGTTTGGGTTATTTATAATGAATGATGAAATTTCTAGTTCATGAAATCATTCATTTATATGCTATTGTTGATAAGATGATGTTCTTAATTATACAAAATGTTGTTTTCCTAAGATAAGTATGAATTTATTGGTGGTATGTATTGGTTCTTCACTATATTTGGTTGCCGTTAGGGATATCCTATTAGAATATATTTATCTGTGTTTAGAAAAAACAGTTCGAGCACTTATGCTGCATACACAATCGAATGATCACATGTATTCAACATTTATGATGATTAAACGATTTCGAATTTTATCTCAATTGAATGTTAACGCAGCATTAAGGTTATTGAAGCCACTTTTCATATATTAAAATGTAATCCGCCTATGAGAAAGTTGATCTCGAATTTCGCATAGTGATCCACTTATAGAACATTTTATTCTTATTTACTTTTTGTCTAATTGTTAATTTTCATTCCAAAAACAGCATAGCCTAAATGCCTTGAAGTTCATGTTTCATATAGTTTTCCAAGTCTGTTAAACAGTAGGCCTACATTATTCCGGCTTGCTGATGATTCCTTAAAACGTTAATAACTCGTGTCTGGGTTATTAGAAAATATTTTCAAAATAATTAGATCAGATTTTTCCAAAGTACTGTAGCTCATTTTCAAATCTACTTCATTTTCTAAACTTAGAGTAACTTGAAATTTTGATGTAATGTTTCTCTCTGAATAAAAGTAACATCTTTCTCGAAAGCTTTATTTTTAGAAAACAGTTTTTGGAAATTGTCTAGTAATTTAAAAGATAACTTGTTTCAAATACTGTCTATTGTTTTAAATAGAAGAAAGCTGAATTGTCTCATCCATCTTGCTATCTCTTGACAAATTTTACGATTCTTTAGCTTTTGGTTATGTTAATAAATTTTAACAATAGATGCACTTGAATTGCTGTTAGCAGATTTATTGCAAAGAGCTGTCGTATATAAATTTAAAAATGTGAAAATTCCAAATTTTATTATTACAATTAATATTAAAATTATTATTATTCCAAATATTAATCTAGAGATTAGCTTACTCATTAATAAAACTAAGTTTTTTTATCATACGTTCGACAAAAGAATTGTTCTGGTGAAAGTTGATATAGTTGCCTAGTTTTGAATATTTACTGTTGAGCAGTGAAGGAATCTCGATTTACGCGGTTCATTCGTCGCGCAGAACTGTACATAATTCAAAATAATTTGATTCACTGTAATGTGTTTTATAATTTACTATCTGCGTGACTTGAGGTTCACTTGCACTAGCCCTGCACAGCAGCCCTGACAGCTGCCATAATCTTGTCTCTCTCCCACGCATGGAGCCGCTTGTGGCCGCACCGTGCTGTGCAGGGCTAGTGAGTATGAACCTCTAGTATGGAAAATTCGTTCGTTTGACGTTGATAGCAATAACATAATTGCGAAGAATGAACCGCATAAATTCCAATTCGCGTTATTCAAATCACACAAGATTCCCGAATGTTTCTTGTTGTAACCAGAACTTTTCTTTCGTTGAACTTAGTATTACTAGTTTCTAAAGTAAATTTTTTAGACTGAAATTGCATAGGGCAATGCTTGTGATATTGTTACCTTATCTATGCCATGAAATTTATGAAAAAGTAAATTGTAATTCGATCTGAAAAATTAATTTAGGTTTGAAAGTTGGATGTTGTTTCAAAACAACAATATTGTATGTGTGTATGGAGGAAATAATTTGTTCTAGTGTTGCCTTGGAGTTAGTTTTATTATACATCTTACTATTTCTAAGTTCAACCGATTATGGTTATCAGTCACATTATTCACTATCTCATTAACAAAGTCAGGCTTCAATGACAGTGCTATTAAAACCTAAGGTTTAAGATGCGTGTTGGTAATTCCAACTCTAACTAAATAAACTCTAGCTCAATTTTATTTGAGACAAGAATTATCTTGATCATTCCCATGATAGATGCCCACTCTTAGAACTTTCTCAACTGAGGCCTAACCTATCGTGCTTTTATCATATAGCGGATGACATGGATCAATAACAAGAATTGTAAAGCTCTTTCGGGTGCGTAATTTCAAATTCATTTGTAGATATTTTAAAATTGTGTTATTTTAGTTTTTATTTAAAAAAATCTTGATTGTAACGAAATGTTGTTTGCATAATTGTTTGGTGGCTATGACCATTATTAGATTTATATGTTCTGTAAAGAATCCTACCCGATTTGATTTGAAATACCGGTTTTTGAATTTGTATGTTCTTTCAAACAATTGTGTTGTAATGAGAGTAATGAGACATCATGGGTTGTGTATTGTGAGCTTGTTTCAAAAATCGAATGGTCAAATCTGCATTTTCTAGCTGCAGATCAGTACAAAGCGTTAAAATTGAAATGCAATGTTAAGCTAAGATGAACAATTTCAAATATTATAGTATTCAAAACGTCATGGTTTGAAGGGAAGGTGTTTCCTTTTCCTCCTATGATTTTCATTTCGATGTCTTTAATTCTAATGTTTCAAGTATTTGAATTGCAAGAATTTATCCCAACTCTTTACAATTTATCCTTTCAGAATGTGAACTGCAGCTTTATGATCTAGGTTTAGGCAATCGTCTTTGACGAACCTTTCTCTGGTGATACTTGCAGATTTCATTCTGAAAGGACGTTTCGGTGAAAGAGTGGTGAAAATTCATAATTCATAATACCTTCATTTATTCAATTTTGTTTCCAATTACAGTTCATTTTCAAAGTTGATGTTTATGAATAAAAATATCTTTTTATCTTTCTAAGAACGTGTCTATTCCTTTACCACCTTCAAATTTTGTCTAATGATACCATGATTTCTTTTGAGTGGGAAATAGATCATTATAAATAATGATGATTATTCATTAGCTGTAGATAATTTCATTGATAGGTCTATTGACTGTTGAGTCACGAGAATGGTTTTGGAGTGAAGTAGGCTCTGCGGTATACGGGGGAACAGAGATATGGAGATGGTGATATGGTGATGCTCTGTAGAACCACAGATAACGTAAATCTGATTTACTTTATCTGTGGTAGAACAGACGAAGCAGAGTGAGAGAGTTGCGCAGTCCCAGTTACCAGTCTGTTCTCTCTTTACTCCATTGACGTTTTCGACGGTTACTCAATTTTCGACTGAATCAGCAATAGATTACTTACTATTAATCAGATAATTATCGTAACTGACTGAAGTCTCATAATTGAATTATCAGATGAAATTGAATTATTCATAATTACACTAATTACAGGGGCTTCTTGAAATACTATTCTCATGAAGTGGAATTTAACGGATGGCAAGTGATAGTTATTCAATAAACAGCTGATGCTCAGCTCTGTCAGGATAGGATAGTCTGCGAGCAATCTGCGACAGGGTATCGGCCCAGCTGACAAATGCATTCTTTGAAAGTTCATTTCAAAGAACATTGCAATAATATTGAGATTCCATCATGTTTTTGAAATGGATGTAGACAGGCAAGCGGGTAGGTGTGTCTCTGTGTGTACTGAACATGACTGTGTTTCCCCATTTTCTAACAGCTTATTCATCCACCAAATTAAGAAAAAATACAATAATTCATAAGTGATGGCAAAAATTTTCGATACATCGATGTATCGAGCGGTAAATATCGATGGCAACTAAAACATTGATAGTTCTCACACAAAACATCGACATTTAGGTCTCAAAATCGATGGCTTTTAAAACAAATGCTTGTTAATATACTATAAATAGAATATTGATGGTTTTAGCCTGGAACATCGATGTTGAAAAACCATCGGTCACCAAAGATCGATGTATCGAGCAGTAAACATCGATGTTCCTTTGCCATCACTATTTATAATGTTCTCACATATTAAAGGACTTAGAACAATGAGTTACAAGAAATGTTTTCGAGCATTCATTCAATCGTTCCCTTCAGGAAAAGTGAGATTTTATAATTAATAAATCTTTGTGCTGTGACTTAGAATTTGGTGATTCTTTATCGAATTTTGGGATAGGAACTCACTAAATATAGCTAGATGCTTGCATTAATAAATAAAGATACTTGGAAAATAATTTTTTATTGTACATTGCGTTCAATTTGCTCTGGTATAGTCTGGCAACAGACAAAAGAGCCTCCAAAATAAGAACTGCGCATGTTATGCAATGCAGCAGTTTATATCACTCGCTCACTAAAGTAGTGGTACTATGTGATACTGTATCACTTTAGTGATACGATGCGCGAAGGTTCTTTTGTCTGTTGCCAGACTATACCTCCACTGACAATGAATAGCATTACAGTTTTTTACAATGATAAAAGTATTCAAGAATTCGTCCACTGTGATGCAACTTATTAATATTGTACCGGTATAGTGAATAAAATCGTATACGGTACAATTTGAACATGGTAAAACGCTGTAATGAGGTAATGCCAACAATAATGCCAAACAACAGTCCAAATGCCTTAAAAAATGTACGATTTAAAGGCCTACTGCGTACCGTATACATAACTTATCGATTCCTCAAATTGTTAATTATAATTCAGTAGCCTATTATTTCCAATCTGGGCAATTACAATAAGAAGTCCTTTACTGCAGAATCTATAAAAATATGCCAACTCAAGAATCAAATTTGAATTCTTCCATTGTTTAGTACGGTAACAGTCTTTACGAATACGATACAAATACCCATGTTTCAAACACTTATTCGGCATTATCATCTCTATTTATAATCGTTGTACTTTTTCAATGCTTTTTTTGGTGGGATATGATGAGTACCCATGGCAAACGAGAAGAGGTTGTTCCATTTAATTCTCGAATATCATCAAGTTGAGAGTTTCCTGTTTTTTATTATTTTTTTCAAGATGTTTATCATAATGCCTCCATTTCCATGTCAATCATTTCTTGTCCATCGATTGAATTTGTCATGTTCACACTATCTATTTGTCCAAAGCGATCATTCAACATGTAAAAAAGTGGAGAATCTTTGCAGGCCACTGAGTCCTCAGGTCTTGCACAAGTGAATGTCTCCTGCAAAACATGAAATTTAATTGAGTATAACTATAATCAATCCAATTCTTATCAGATAATTACTGAAACTGCCAACTTGATGAACAACAGCTATAAACTGTAGAAATGAATAAAACCTTTAATATATTATTTTTCGGTCCGTAATTTATTTTGATTATGTGAATGTAATCTATGAATTTCTTCTTCGACTGAGAATAAATCTTTATTTCAAACGTTCAAATCTTTGTTTTCAAACGTTTAAAAAATTTTCTATCTTAATAAAATTACCATTCTTCCACTCCTTATTGTTTCTGAACACTCATAATTTTTCTTTCTTAGTACATGACATTTAAGAAGTGCTAATTTTGAATCACTCAAAAAAATTAAATTCAAATACAAGACAAGAAGTAATAATTCGATTTCTCTTTGAATAAATTATAATCAATAAAACTGCAGAGTCTATAGATTATAATTTATAAACTGCTTTTACTTCAGAGAAGTTGGTATTGATAATAATGGTACCTTGTAAAAAACTATAGGTAATAAATCTGGATAGATATTCATAAATCTGGTATTGTTTATTTCTATATTTTTTCAGCTATTCAACTAACTAAATTCTCATGAGCTTAGGAGAGTACCGGGCTTAACTCGTTCTGTTTTATGTTTAATTAAGTTTGGTAACCCTAAGACAATTTTTTACAGGGGTTTATTTTTGTATCACACAGTATTCCATTATTCCAGTAAGTTATTATCTTTTGATTTAAAAGAATCAATTGTATCACTTGAGAAAATTTCAACTTTAAATTTAGAAAAGTTGGAAGTATCTTTTGATTTGAATTGTGGTAAGTTGACAGCGAAAAAGTTCAACTCCAATATCAAATTATCAGTTTTTATTTGTCAAATGATTTGAAATTGGATTTTTTGTGAGATAGATAACTGATTATGAACAAAATGTTATGCACCCGCTTCTAAATTTAAATAAATAATGACACAATTTTAAAGTTATTTAAAATTGTAGTACACTACAGTAATAAAAGCACATTTCTCATATTTACATGGTTGTTTCCATGTATGTCCCCAAAAGTTTCTTGGATTCGCTCTTTTCACAAGGAATTCTATGAGATCAAATTTACGCATCAAGCTAGTAGATAACTGATAACACCAGAAAGGCCCGCCCAGAGAAATTCCATGCCAACAGTAAAACTTGAGAGCGTCCGGACCCCCTTCACTACCTCCAATATGGGCCTGTTCAACCCTTCATTTTGCATAACATTATGAATAAAGTTTTCTTATATTATCATGGAATTTTGAATAAAACTGAATTTTTTATGAATGTACGTAGAAAACGTTATCATTTTCCAACTGGCATAGAAATAATCTTGTTAAGCTCTTCTTGTTGGATAGCATGTTCTGATTTTAAATTAAAAATTAAAGGCCGGGTGATTTTGCCTTTTATTCCAAACATATATGATACGGTATAGCCTATATTCATTGAAAGCTAATCAAATGAAACAGATAGCGAAGTTTAATGAGTTATTTAAACAAAATTTGGTTGGGGAAATGATTTTGAAAATAGAAAAAACACTCTGAATTACTAAGAACAATTTTTTCAAAATGAGAAGGAAAAATTAATCTGGAAATCTTTAAAAAAAAACATGCTACTGTGGACATTTTCAACTGAAGAAACGTTAAAACTGCAATTCTCTTATTTCAATTGACATTCCAAATGAATCCAATATAACGAATGTGGTGAGGATTCAACCTGATTGTAGCTTTCTTTTGAACTGTCTATATCGCACCCAATCAAGCCCTCTATCTTTTTCTAACGGTAATTAAGTAAATCCAGATCAACCCCGAAATAGAAATTGTTATTTTTCCCATTAACGTACACTATTTTCACCATAAAGTAAATGTCTGAAATGTCTGAATGGTCTGATGTTTATTTACCTGATTGAATACAGTTTCCTGAGGACAAATGAAACTCCATTTGAAGGTTTCCTGGCTGCCATCCACATATTGAACCGGCAGACATACATGAAATAGTTGGCAGTCGTTCTCAGTATCAGCATAGTATCCATAGGATCGGCTTTCACATGTGAAAGAAGTGGAAATTTGATCCCTTATTGTTGTCGCGTTACTGGGTAGACCAAGAAGCTCGGGAGGTAGCTGGCGATTGATCTGTTTTGGATGTAAAAAAATTATTACAAAATAAAATATAATTAATGATATTCTAAAACAGGGAGTAAAAGGGATACATTGTTCTAAAAACATCATTCCGAAAAGAAAACAATTTTTCAATATTGAGTACCCAAGTAAGTTGGTTTTATTATGAAAATTAATCTAATTGAATTGGTAGGCTACCAATTCAATTAGATTAATTTTACCTATATAACTCAGCTGCTAAAGGTGGACCGAATTCATATTATCAAGTTTTACATCCAATAAAATAAGAGAGATCAAAATAAGAGAGTAAAAAAGGAGAGCACATGGGCATCTTCCTCAGCAAAAAAATATATTCACCTATAAACGTTGGAATACAAAGTTTTGAATTTTAGAATACAAAATTAGTAAGTAAAATTATAAGTAGGTAGTTTTTATAATATACATTTCAAAATACTGCATGTAAAGTACAATTAAATGCCAACTTTATATTATAAAAACTACTTATAAATCTACTTATAACTAATTTTGTATTTTAGAATGCAAAACTTTGTATTCCAGCGTTATAGTAGAATACATTTTTTTTTGCTGTGGGTGATGCCCTCATGAGCTCTAGACTTGTGCGTGGGTAATAATGAGAGAGGGGTGATGATGAAAGATCACGACTACTTTTCATGCAGTCGGGAGTGGCCGTTTCGTGGTCAAAATCCGTTCTGTGAAAAACTGGGATTGATAAAGAATAATGAAACTTCAAAGTCTTGTTATGTGTTGTCCAATGTTGCATTATATTTGACAATATTTTCGAATATTCGTGGCTGCTCCGGTACCTAATTAGATTAACCGGATCGAATCTAATTAGATACAGGAGACTCATATATTAGATAAGAGACGTGAGCCTGTTACTCCCATTGTAAGGGTGACCACTTGCTCCTGAAAAATGAGGTCCACACTACACATGAGACATCATATGTAGGTGAACCTGCCACGTTTTGGATATGTAACAACAACAATTGAGTAATCAATACATTCAATTGATCAATTGAATTCAATTGAATATTATCAATATTCTAGGTTGATATGCTACGAGGTAAACATTCAACCAAATGATGATGAATTTGAATTTGATGGGATTTCAATTTCCAAGACTGCCAATGAACTTCAGAAAAAATATAACTTACTAATTTACAAAAATATTTTCCAGTCAGACAATCATTTCAAAAGTTTCATTTTTACTTGATGCTTAAACATTTCAATTTCACTCAATTAAAAAGACGAAATTTTGTAAAACAATAAGATAAAAATTGTGAGATTATGCCATTATTAGTAGAGGTGATTCTAATACTGAATTCGCGAGATTCTAATATTTAGTGCTATTTATTAATTATTATGATTGCTGTATAACTAAAAACATCATCAATTAAATAATAATAACGTGCCCCCCAACATATTGTTGGAAAAAATGCTGAGATCTGCTAGATAAAATAATAAAATCTGATGGTACTTAATTGTTTCTGCTCAGGCTTTCACAAAATTATTTCTGAGCATTTTATTGAGTAGACTAACATCTAAAAGTACCGTTTTGTAGTATGCTTCCCGGCTTATATCACCCTAATTTTGATTTGTGCCCCTCAAATTCATGGCCCACGCTACGCCTATGAATAAAAATGATTATTATGATGGGCTGGATTTAGTAATTACTTATTATTTTCTGGGTGGTAAAGAAAGTTTCCCAACACAATTCTGGCTTCATTCCCGAAATTAATAAAAAACAATAAACAAACTTCAGTATTCAATACTTACTCGTGAATGTGGTTTGCCCCATACAAGGAGGCAATCGATTACAAAAGCACCTGAAACAACACAAGCAGTTCTTAACATGTTCCAAACTATATAGCATACCTGTATTTCAATTGTTCAGCAATAAAGAATACACCCCAATGACTCAATATTAATTAATCATCTACAGTAGATAAAATAATCTATATATTCATTTCATCACCAGAACAAAACACTATACATCATTAGGCTACATCAGTGTACATCAGTATACACAGTATACATCGTATACAATCATATGTCAGTATCAGTTTCATATAATACATCAGTATCAGTGTAGACAGTATACATCAATGTACAGTGTAATACATCATTATTATATTGATATAAACTCCAGACTCCTATAAAATTCTGAGAAGGTCTATATGCCATTGCACATAATTACATTTATAGTAGTGCCATAATAAGCTTTACATTTCATCTTAAATGATCCATTTATAGCTGCCATACACATAAATAAACATACACATAAATAAATATATATCCCATTTTTAAAATTATTTCTACAAGATGATTGAAAATCCATTTATAATAATATTATATTATATGTAGAGTTATTTGAAAGACTATGAGCTATTCATTGAAACTATGATAATTTATTATTAAATAAGATATCGAAAAACTCACCAATAATCCATGTATAATACATCCTGTCAATATGAAGATGAACTGTCAACAGACAGCTTAAGTTTGGCATTGGTTGTTTTATAGGCTGTGTCATTTGAACTTGGCATAGAGCCTTAACCACGGCCATTTACCTTTGCGCTCGCCCTCTGCTCACAATCGATAATTGTTATTCCAATCGAATCTTATTTGAGACTAGTGTGAGCCTATTGTTTCAAACTCCAGTAAACTGTATCCTCCTTAAGTAACTGTGAACTGTGCTAAACTTCAAAATTGATTCAGTCTTCAATATTAGAAAAATAAAAAGAGAAACCCAGAAGTTTCAATTTGTTCCATAATTATGTATTGAAATACGTACAATATGATATTTATTCATGATTCAGTTTTATGATCATAATTTTTAGTTTAACGCATTATTTTGCTGTATATCATTTATGATGGAAACACAAATTTGTAGTCAAATGTTACTTATTGTCATTTTTCTATCACAAATATCACTTACAATCACTTTATATCACTACTGAAATAAATGGTATTTGACTATTTATTTGTGTTTTCATTATGTTTAGATATCACATCTCACCAGACAGAAATATGTTATGGAAATTTGTGATGTATATACGTTTTTTATTATTCTTCGATCAATCACGTATTCTTTAACTATTTCAATATGAAGCTAATGGAATAGAACTCAATCTCAATAGTCTGTAGTGATAAAAATCTCAAATTTCATATACCAGGATGAAAACATTAGTAATATCGTATAGATTATTTTAAGGTATAGATTAATGAAATGAGCTTCTGAGAGATTTTATTTGATTCACTAATGCTTATTGTTGAACTCTTTCGATATGAACAATAAAATACCTGTAATCAAATAGAAAAAAGAACTCAAATACTTCTTGAAAAATGAAAGGACTTAGCTGTCTATTCTAATTTCATACTTGGATTGAAGCATTTTAAGATTATTGTCAACAAGAAATTGAGAGCTCAAGTATTTTTCAATATTTAATAAATTTATATCAATATTTATTGGAAAAATAAATTTCGCCAAATATTTATCTAAATATTCAATGGACTCTTCACATGGTATCTCATGATTTCACATTTAGATTTAAGCGAAACATCTAGTAGGCCTTACTGTTGATTTTCATTAATTGCTTGCTACCTGTATGCTACTAAATTGGTTGAGTATTGACTATTCAAAATCGATTGGAAATATTCAATATTCAATACTTTCAATTACTATTGATCTATTGATTTGATCAATAAAAATAATACATGACTGGGATCAATATGTCTATATACGAGTCTATATAATTATGTCTATATATGTCTATATACATGTATGTATTAAATACCTATTTAAAAATGCGTTAAAGTCAACCACTAGATAAGTGAGTAATAACTAATTGAATTACATTTAGATGACACGAGTGAGAGATGATTCACAGATAGGATCAAGTATGATATTGAAATAGTCAACTCATTAAAATGTATGGGCTGTAGTGGAGCACAGCCTAGCCACTTACAGGACAGTTATGTCTCTTAGAGGCGTGAGAATAATTTTTTAACTAATGCCACGCCCAGGCATTCTTCATTCCCGCTATTCTTCTTTGTTTCAATTTATTTGTGACCCAAGTCGAGAATTATCGGACTCTAAACCCCAGAATGGTGAAGTTATTCGTATATACAGCATATTGGTAGCGTTACGTAAATTTTACATGTCAATGAAACTGAAATATAGCATTGAATACTTTTTTTCACTGCACATTTCCATATTTTTCTTATTCAATATAGAAGGTTGAACCAATGGGTCTCACCTTCTTTAGCAATCATTATCATTTTAAGTTAAAGTAGAATAGCTTATTAGTCCTTGACTAGGTGCTATAGAAACAATGAAAAAAAATTCCATATTTTATTCAAATTAAATTATTTCAAGTAATTATTTTGTGGAAACATATCCTTAGACTAGATTTATGCAGTGTACATTAATTTTTGTTTCCTGAGGACTTTCTTGAGTTTTTTGTTCCTTTTTTACCTGAGGAACGCCATTGTACTTTCTCCCATTACTGAGCAGGTATTTAAACTGTAGACTTATCGTTTCCCCCTAAAATAGGGATAACAGGTATGCGGCCCGCGACCCTAGGTACGATATTGTTTTTGGGAAAACGCATGTCAAAGTTCCTTCAAGCTGTCAGAGAGAAAAGCCGTAAACTACTTTGAAGTGCGTCACTCCAGTGCGCTCCTAAGTCGTAACCCACGGTTCAAATTTGACATGGGTTTGATAAATATGGGTTGAACAACCTTCAGCTAGGTCCAAAGACGTACGTTATAGTTTTTTAAACCCTCAGCCTACTGGGGATTACATGAGGTAATAAAATTGAATGAAAATTTCTATGATAAGATCATAGAGTATTATCTTGTTAGAAGAGCTATATCATGTATCTTATCTATATCTATATTAATAAAAGTGAGTTAGTGTCTGTTCGCTCGCTTATAACTTGAGAACGGCCAAACCGATTTAGATGATTTTGGATTAGTTTGAATTGTTACAGCACTGGTTAACATAATTTTTATTAAAATATAAAGAAAAGAATATATAAATAAAAGAAAAGAATATAAAGAAAATCCCTTTATAATTAATACGAAGTTCGCCGGGACAGCTAGTAATCTATATAAATGTATTAATAACAGGGGATGTCAGTATTCGTATTTGGTTACTAACGAGTTACTGGGTTTGGTTACTGGGAATTAAAAAAGGAGTGAAGGTGGAAGATAGGGAGCTGAAAAGCTCCCTATTTTCTATTTCCTACTTTATTCCCTATAAAAAATTTTCGAAGGGAAAAATGAGAGAGTAACTCACTATGAGAATAATAAGATTTTTGAAGAAAATTAGAAGCATCTCACAATGCGGCGGTTGCATCTTGCACAACTCTTGAGAATGATTTACTTACTTGAATGATGAACTAGAATGATTGTTTTACAGATACAT
The DNA here is from genome assembly GCA_017141395.1 of Laodelphax striatellus. Classification (NCBI taxonomy): domain Eukaryota; kingdom Metazoa; phylum Arthropoda; class Insecta; order Hemiptera; family Delphacidae; genus Laodelphax; species Laodelphax striatellus. The sequence continues at coordinate 12,900,036 of CM029544.1, read as the reverse complement.
TTTCCAACCGTCAGTGAATCAGCTTTAAGTAAGCTAGAGCAGATTTCCCAAACTATTACCCAAAGTGGATCGCGGAAGCAATTTGGGTGGATGGCGTTAACATATAAAACATTTTTGATACTTTATAATTGCTTTTCTGCAGAAATGTAAACAAAACTGAAATGTAATTTTCTGCAGAAGATTAAACAAACCCATGACATATTTTTCGACTTAGTTTTTTCACGTTCAAATACAGAATTAAAACTCCTGTTCTAAAGAAGATAGAGAATGAAGTGTGAAGAAACATATTTGACTGCTAATAGGTTCAGCTGCTTTTTCAAGATATATTATTTGCAATAATCAATGAATAAATGATGAGTTTATCTCCAGTTATCTGCAATTATGCTTAGCTTTAGTTTTAGTCTTAGTTGGATGTAGAGATTTGAAGTGCATTAAAACTGTTTTTTCCTGTTAATGACTAAGTTTCTATCATGAGACCATTTGAGAATTTTATTAGTCAAATTTGAGTAACTGCTCTGCCACCCAAAGATCTTAATGTGCAACTATTAAAGCTTTGTCGTCAGCATACATAAAAATTTCTCGATACCTAATTACACTTGATATAGGATTCACATATAGATATTATAGAGGGCTGGACCCAAGATACTTCCTAGAGGGACACCAAAGATCATCATTTCCTTGCCCTCATTATCTTGCGCGTGAGTAATGGAAGGGATGAGGGTGAGAGATTACGACTGTTTTTAGGTAGACAGGACCGACGGCTTAACGTCTCCCCCAAAAGACGGGGGGTGGCGTTCACTTGAAAGAATATAATTGAATCAATATACAGGGTGTTTGAAAAAGAACTCCCTAGTTTTAGGTATAAATTTAATGTGTAAATTAATGAAAAAACTATATCAACAAGTACATACAGTGAAAGAGAGAACCTTCGATTTTTGTTTAACATCAGTACAATTCAACATGGGATCCAATTGTTGCCCTGCACACGTCGAGGCGATATTCAAATTCTCGCCATGTATTCACCAACATAATATATCAGGTGTAACTGTCCCAACCGCCGTGACGATTCTTTTCCGTAAATGGTTTATGTCTCGGATTTTTTCACTGTAAAAAACATTTTTTATGTGTCCCCCAAAAAAAGTTCAGAGGGTTTAAGTCCGGGCTTTGTGGTGGCCAAGCAATTGGGCCAGCTCTCCCTATCCACTTCCTGGAAAGCGAGTGTCTAGAGCCGCGTGCACATGGTTACTGTAATGAGGAGGGGCGCCATCGTGTTGGAAAAACACAAGCCCTTTTCCCGCCTCAATATCTTCCATTTGGGGAAAGACATTGGACTGTTATAACAGAATCAGTTTGCACTAATCAAATAACACACTGCGCTTTTTGTTGCGGAGTAGCCATTGGACCGCACTGCACGCCCGAACACAACATGGGGAACTCTTCCCTGGCGCCGTCTCAAGGTCAAGCAGGTCTGTCAACTGCAGAGAGACAAAACTTAGACAGTTGCTGAATCAAACACCACAAACTAGAATAGTGTATATCAATTTTTACAGATTCTATGCCACATTAAAACTAGGGAGTTCTTTTTCAAACACTCTGTATTATTAATGGCTCTTGTCATATTCTTTCCTCAATATGAGAGTTTGTTTATTCGAGAAGCAATGTAGAGTTGAAAATAATAAAATAATTCTTTTAGGATTCCAAATGAGAGACATGATAATGAGAGAAATGTTGTCATGTTTGTTGATGAGTAGGTGTGAGCTACAACAATGAAATGAATCAATGGAATGACGCAATTGTCAGTGTCCAAATATGGTAGCATATCCACTGGCACTATCCTATCACTATTAATTACTGATACCTATACCGGACGTAATAGACAGCTGTTCAAGTAGCAAAACGATGAGTGCCCTTTCTTTATTTTGAAGCGTGCACGGATCAAACACGGGTAAATTAACCTCCGTTTGTATACTGGGAATAATTTGGGATAAGGAGGAAGACGAAGTAGTAGTAGTAGTGTAGAAGAAGAAGAAGAGGAAGGAGAAGAAGAAAAAGGAAGAGACGTGGAAAGAGGGGTGTAAGAGGACGAGTAGGATTTGTTATTCTTTTTATTTGACCTCCTTCGACTCGAGTACTCCCATGAGGACGTTATGCAATGACATGGATATAAGAGAAGATGATTATGAAGAAGAAGAAGAAGAAGAAGAAGAAGAAGACGAAGAAGAAGAAGAAGAAGAGAAGGAATAAACAAGCTAATAAAAGAAGAAGATGACAACGAGGAAGACAGTGGAAGCTGAAATGAGTGACAGAGCTGAAGAAATGAGTGTGAGTCCCTTATGCGATGTAATATCGCGAAAAAAGTGAGGATACATTTTTTTCTTTTTCGCAAGGTTGTAATATGCGTATTCGTAATAAGGATACGTCCGTTCTAAGAATGATGTTACCAAGTCCTGGTTGTTACAACTCTATCGATCAATCTCATATAAATTAGAAGATTACAAATAGAACACACGATGTGTTATTGGTCTGTGGCAAGAGACTATCGATGGATTCAGTTCAGTTGAAAGCATGTCATTATTGAAGCCTGGATTCTAATGAAAATGCATTCATTACAGCTTTAAACCATGTTCAAGGTTCAAAGTTTATAAGAATTCATCGTCTGTACAATATGGTTGCATCATAGTGGATAAATTCTTATGCACTCTCTTCATTTTAAAAAGCTGTAATGAGGTAATTCATTGTCAGACCAGGAGACTAAGCAAAGAGAACCCACTGTACGATACCTAAAAAATGGTTCAGCGACGTAAGTACGTGATGATAATAGATTTTAAATATTGAGTTATTCTAAATTGTTGAAGGTACTGCAGAGTGCGTGTATTTTTACTAATGTGGGTGGAATAGGTAAGATACTTTTATCTGATACTAAATCTCAAAAATGTGATGTGTTCAAAATTGAAAATAATAATATTTTTTCTTTGTTGAAGATAAACGAACTACTTGAGTTTTAAGAAACATTACTGTATAGTTTATTCGATGAAACCGATTCTCTATTCCTAGTTTGATGTTTATGTTCTACCGAAGAAGCAGCCGTGTTCGTAGACAGACGCCTAGACCAATTGGCCTGGGGCCAAATAAATAATTCCAAGCAATTGCTGCTTGTCACATATTTAGAGTTTTCATTCTGTTTTTGAACAGCGCATCGGGAATTGCTTATCTCAGTAAATCAACGGATCCCACAAATCATTGCTTCGCTGTTGTGAAAGTGTGTGGAGATTTGTAGAGAATAAGCTCTCTGTGTCAGTGACGTTGGACCTCCCCTCAATAATAATGGCTTTCAAGTAAAGACCGTTGCTTTTTTACTCTCCAGATTTGAATAGAACAAGATAATAGATGAGATGAGTGAACTCAGATGTGAATACTAATGATGTCACATAGTAGTATTTGTGTGTGGGCTTAGGAAATATCGTTGAAACAAAACCATATTCCATGAAATCTAGGTAGGTCGGTATGATTTATTATTTATCCAATTCAGTAATAAATTCCAATTTCAATATCAATCTATTAATTCATTCACACAACATTTTTCAGAAGCAATCAACAAATACAAATATGAAGGTGGGAAAAACAAACTTAAATAATGACAAGGGAGAGAGTCGAGGTTTAAACAAAAACAAATTACGTATAGCTAAAACCCTATAGGAAATATACCCGGCGATGACCAAATAAGCATACCACGCTTCGCCACTGCTAAAACCAGTATACTGTAACCACTATGTAACTCGCTTCCCGGTGGTTCGGGGATAACATAAAGCTGTAGGTAAACTCATCTCTTATCAGCATCCTTCCCATTACCCACGCACAAGCCAAGAACACCATAATCACAGCAAAAACAAAGAAGTTGCGCGTTGGAATGACTGAAATAAATTTGAGAATTTGAACTGTTATTAGGTTCTGAAATATATTTGAGAATTTGAACTGGTATTAGGTTCTGGTTTACTATTCTAATAAATATTTACATGGTTTCGATTGTCTACACTACATTTTCCCTTCAACAATTTGGTGAACCTCTTCCTCATTCGACCTTAGACACTGGTGAGCCCTAATTTGACCTTAGGGTCAATAGATGACCTATTGTGGCATTTCAAGTACCACGATATCAACTACAGATTGAATCCTGACCGACCCTACTTAAGGTGCATCGTACAAACACGAACAAATTGAATAGCCTACCAGGTAAAGGTTGAAGTTGACTGTTACGCAAGTTATCGAATACTGAATAGTTTTGATATAAAGCATAAACATCAAGCAGATGATAGCGGTCTATAGGTTTGATCTGTGTTCATTCTTGATCAATAATGCGACTGCAGATAATGGCTAGTAAACTTTTCTTTTTAATCTGAGAAGATTCCTGCTTATTCAATCGATTAATGTCCGACCATTGCTTACGATCAACCTTAGAATTCGATAATTATGCAAGTTTCTCTTCCATATCACGTTTTGAACATTCCAACTAGCTTATATAAAGTGAATGAAGCTGATATAGATTCTCTTATTCTAAAGAAAATTAGTTTATTGAATGAAATGAACATTTCTTTACCCTATTTAACTTTAAATATTTATCTCTCGAATACTTGGTAATGTCTGCTTTGTATCAAAATGAGAACACTCATTGATAATTGAACAATGGAAGAATGTATGTTACACACATGTATAAGAACACAAATTGAAAATATTTATATAGATTTATTTTTGAAAATAAGTCTTAATAATGAATTAATTAAGTCCTAATAATAATCGTTCATCGTGATAGAACATGATAAGGGAAGTACAAGAACACGAGAATAAGTTAATGAAGTTATAGAATAAACTAAATAGAAACCTCGAAAAAATATTAAGATGCTTTTCTGCGATAGAATTCCAAAGACATTCGATACCATGGAGTAAAGGTAATTCACTCAAAGTTTTGTCATATTACGAAATGTTTCAGATCCGACCTTCACATAAAATTTCTCCATGGAAGAATGGAAGTGAATGAACGACTAGAGCGAATAATCAAGGAAATGCAGGATTTGCAGGAAAGAGTTATTGGGAATTCCTCATCCTGAAAAGATCAAAAGCACAACAGTGTTAGGAGATTGAATAAGGAGAGAATCTACTACATTTTCTGGATGAAAAAGTAATAGGTTGAGTAGGATCCAATAAATATCAAGAAGGTATTTGGGTATAAGAATTTGAGTAAGGAATTTGAGTAAGAATGATAAAATTCAAAATAGGATTGCTTCACGTAGCCTATAGAGAAGATAATAATATGATTTTGAAATACTTTTCCAATAACGTCTTGTTTCCATTAGTTATACTCCATGAATCTCAGAGATTTGATTTTAAGGTTATATTGTCTTCTTCCCGGTTGTACTGTAGAACTTAATTCAATAATTGCATTGTAACTTTCAGTTTATAACCTATTACTTCATCATCAGCAAAATGAACCTTGAGCGTTGCATCGTATAGTCAATATTTTTTACTTAGTGTCAATTATAATTATTCATTCTATACGGGTCTTCTTCTCTGTAAAAAATTCAAAGACATAAAGTTATTTGATCTTATCCATAAATTTATGTCTCTCTTTCAGAGTATTGGATTATTTAAGCTGTCTCATGTTTTTTTCTTTATTCTATTTTAAAAATTTCTCAGGTTTTATGGACCTTTTTCTAGATTCCTATGTTATTGAAAATTTACTGATGATTTTATGGGAGCACTTTCTCCCAAGAACAGCTGATAATTTACATAGACTCGATATTTGTTCTTTGAATTATAATTTTATTGTCGCTCAAATGACTGTGTACTCAAATGAAAGCTCAATTTGATGGACTAAAATGCATTGTATCGAATTTGAAAATTGGAATTGATTCGTATTTCGTATTTGGATATTTTTTTATTAAACTGACTTGCTCTCAAGACTTAGTTATTACTTATTAATCTCCAACTAATTATTGAAAATATGTTGTCCTGTACATACAAATCAAATACATCTAGTCACACTAGATATCATATTGTATTGTTTCCAAACCAAATGTTTACATAAAAATTATTTATAAGTGAATAATAGCAATGGTGGTTCGGAACGAACGTAAAGCTGTAGGTCCACTCATCTCTCATTATCATCATCCTTTCCATTACCTAAAAGCTTATGTGGGCATCACCAAAGAAAAAAAAAAAAAAAAAAAAAATGGTAGGGATAGTGATGAATGATAAAGTTTATAATAAAATGTTTCACATGGAGCCTGTTTTACATGGTTTTCGAACCACGGGTGAGTTATTTTAAAGCTGATATTGCTTATACTTGTAATTATATTACGGTAGCCTATTAAAATTACCGTTCACCGCTAGAAGTAACACAATATTATTATAGCTACTGTAGAAGAGGAACTATCTGAATAGTAAGAGATCAAGTCGTAGCCACTGTGCCATAAATAAGAGTAGAATATTTTTGGAAGGCGGCTAGTGAATGAATGTTGTATTGTATGGAATTGATGAAAACATGATAAATATCACAAGTAATTTCGAATAATAATACTTATAATTTTGAGAAATTAATATCAAAGCTCAAATAACAAAAAATCGATATCAGTATCAAAATAACGAATGAACAACATTATTAGTATTAGGCATTTGACAATGTCAAATTGCACCGAATCATAAACTATTGCGCAATGAGGATCGTTTTACAAATATTTGATATTGGTACCACTTGTAAGTTTGGCTTAACTGCGCAGAAAGTTGTGTATGTACGGTACAGTATCTAACCGGTTGGCCAATGGACATTTTTCCCACAAATATCTCATATTTTTATGTAACTTCAATGAATTAATGAGGTGGTGGAGCGCTAAGCGTTGACACGATATTCAATGCAAGGAATGTGGTAATTCCGATTTGAACATCTTCTGTTGTTTGTTTGTTGATTTGAAGAAGCTGGACCTATTTTGTTAGAGGCTACAGCGTCCAGCTTCAAGCTGAATAACGAACGCAGAGCGTTGCACAACGACATTCATCCAACTATCGATTTATTGTTGCCGCAGCCTAAAAAAAGTTCCACCAATACGCTATCAATTATTTTCTAGTCGCAAATTATTTCAAGCCTACTTAACGATAACTAAGATGGAGACTAGTTTTGTGAATTCACTGGTTTGAGTAGGAGGCAATATTATTTTTTATCACGCACTGCTCAAATGTCTCTCCAATCGTGGCGAAGCGTGGTATAGAAATTATAGGAAATATACCCGGCGATGACCAAATAAGTATACCACGCTTCGCCACTACTCTCCAAATAAATTCCTTCTAGGGTTACGAACCTAACAAGGGCTTCACAGGTGGCATAGCAGTATAAGTGCTAAGAACAGTACCAAGTGTTAGTACTGACGGAGTATATTGACAATAATAAAATTTCAAATTAATACAGTGTTTCTAATCTCATGAACATTCCAATCTCGTACCAGAGACTAGCTTGTATATTTTTGAAGTCCTCTGCTTCATTGATAGAAATAGGCATAAATTGAGCACAGGTGAGCTGTTTCACTTGTACAACACTAGAAACAGACAAAGTACGAGAGACGACATACATCGGACGAGTCTGTAATATGAGAGAGAGTGGAGAGTGCTGTAATTCGCCTGTACAGCTCATTGCCAGCACATCTCAAGGCATAAGAAAAATTTAGAATTTAAATGAAGAAATAATTATTGTTAAATGTGAATGCTCCAAAGAGGAATTCTTCTTTTATCATGCAGAGCGTGAAAATTCGTCGGCATATGATACTGATATTCATTTATTTCTTCCAATCTTTTTTTCATTAGATCCTCTGAGCACCTTTAAAAGGGGTAGACTATATGGATTTATCAGTACCGGTAATTCAAGTTGTTAAATGATATTCTGAACTAATTTCTTATATATGATCTCATTTAAATATATGATATGATCCGTTAATGATAGTCTGAATCTATATATGATCCCATTTAAATGGGATCAGAATGTCAATTAACGACTTAAAATAATGACAAATCCATATGGGCTACCCTTTTTGAAGGTGGTCAGAGGGCTAATGAAAGAAAGAGTGGAAGAAATAAATCAGCATCATTTCCCGACGGATTTTGAATAAGAATTCAAATATACATATATACGCCTTTATATTTATATATATATATATATATATATATATATATATATATATATATATATATATATATATATATATATACCGTACTCCTTTAGAGTATGATAATAAATGAATGGAAAAAATGAATGAATATCAGCATATTCCCCGACGTATTTAAACTAAGAATTTAAAAAACGGTTTTATTCATGTTACTTTCAAAGAAGTTTGATTTTTACTCTGACCAGTTATTTAACTTAACGTTAGGAACAGAGAAGACTAAAACCAAATAACAATGTTCTCCTAATCCAATCAAATATAGGCGTCTACAATGAAAGAACGAGTTGGCAAGAAAATTTTCCGATTGTTCCAATCTGTGAAATAAAGCTGTATAAAGGTGGAAAGGTGCGGAACTTTATTTTATCTCAAATTCTTTCTCCCTTACTCATTGAAACATATACATCTAGAAACAGACACATTTATATTGATGAGACTATTGTTTTAATCGATTGAATCGTATTTGGAAGAGTCAAATAAAAATTCAAGAATTTTCAGCTAATGACGATTCTTAGTGGATGAGGCTGTTGGTGAATTCCAGTGAAATACCACATACTTTCTTTTGGCAAAATATCAAGTTATTTAGAGCCTGCTTGTTGTTTTATGCAAATCGGTTAGTAGCGACACAAACGCAGACACTCACACATAATATTCACATATCACACGCACACATATGCAAACAACTCGGCCCTTTTAAAAGCTCTAAAAGCAGCTCCAAGTGAGCCATGCTTTTCATTGCGATAACATTGGGCCAGTTATGAATTTACCTGGGATCAATAATGATAATCTGATTATCCTATTTCTTTATGTGTTATTCCATAAGCAATTGTCGGCCTCATTAACCACTTTTGAGCGTTTTTCATGTTCATTTATTTATATCTACTTTTAGTAATTTCTGTTTAATAATTATTTATTTTTATTTATTATTTTTTTTATCGTATGACTTTTTATCGGTGGGGAGACCCTTACGGGTAGGTTCCACCTCGCCTAATTGCACAAGTTTTTGTGTCGGTCACAAAATTTATTATTAAGTCACCATCTCACACAAGTCTAGTATCTCGAGATACAAATATTCAATTGGAAATTCATTTTATTTTGTAATATTACCTACTTATTATCTTGTCAAATTTATAATTATTTTTGCTCATTCTGTTTCACAGATCGATAGAATTAAGCTTTGGGAGGTTCAAGAGAAAGCATGAAAAATTTGTATAAATTGCACACGAATTGAATATAGTAAGATTATACAGAAAAAATAATTCAAATGTTGTGCAGAAATCACTTCTGTGCTAATTTCTCTGCAATTGGAAATTATGCATACTATCATAAAAGTAGGCCTATGGTAGTATGTGATTCTCAACCTCTAAATGGGAAAGTATTAGTTCAATCTATAAATTCCAATATTATCAGAACTATCATTTGAAAATATTGAATCCACAAATTCTTGGGGCCCTCAATGCCAAGTTATTAGGCTAAAGCTGTTTACCAAATTCCTTACCTTTCTTGGGAATCTCTCTTTCTGCTGTCTCTTCAATAATTCTCATCATTGAAGAGATGCTCGATATGACAATGAAGATGTGTAAGAATGGTTTATGGACTTCATTACTAGTAAAATATCAAAATTCATATAGATTACTTGCATGGCTCAAGTTACTTGATGAAATGAAGTTACTACTATGGTGTGACACAACATATCTTTTATTGTCAATGATTACAGTCAATGTGTTTCAAAAACCTATCTCTTGAGAGTAGGCCTATTCTTGTCAAGTATAATTTTTCATAAACAGCTCAATTGCAGCAATCAAGTTTCTAACTTAATAAAAACATATTTGTTTTGCATACTGTACGCAGTGAAGGCGCAGTAAGACGCCCAATAAATAAAAATATTTTCTAGAATGGTAGCTTAAAATTTATTGAGGTAATATAAATTAGCTGAAAGCCAAATAGTAGAGATAGAGGTACAACATTACGATGTGAGATTTGCAATCGAGATAAGCAAGAGTTAGTTATTAAAAGCTTCCTACAGCTGAAGCGAAGACAAGCTTAAATTGGTTGAAATTACCAATGCGGATAGTCGGAACGTTAACGCCAATGCATTTTGTTTCCAGGATAATAAATTAGTTAGAGATGAACTGATGACATTCTAAGATTAAGTCATGTAAGCTGTCGTGCATACATTTGTTATTTACGTGTGCCTAATACAAGCATTGTACTAATTGACTTACTACTGATGCGGGTCAGATTTTATCCATTAACTTTAGTCACCTTTCCAATAAATGATAAGTACTCATATGTACTCATATATGATAAAGTACTCATAAATGATGAAGTACTCATTCATAAATTTATTATTTATTTTGTTTTAGTACAATTCAATTCAGATATTCGTATAGAACACAATATTATTACAGTAGAATATCGTTAATCCGGCCCTACATGGTGGATTAGTAGGGCCGGATTAACGAAAATGCCTGATTAGTGGAAATACATCAGAAAATGTAGTAGTTTTACAATAAACAACATTTTTATTGCTTACGAAAACAATGATAACAATCGTACGAATTTCTGTACAGATGCCAGTTTGTTTACTGTATTATTATGAAAAAGAAACACAGTGATAAAATAGCAAACTACAGTCCAGACTAGACATGGAAATTCACTGAATCATCAGCCGAAACACAATGCCGGATTATTGGATGTGCCGGTGTACTAAATGGCCGGTTTATAGAGACTCTACTGTATTTGAATAATAGGACAAACCATAAATAGACTATTAGAATTCATCTGCTCTTTATCTGTATGTTTAGATAGCAGTACCCCAGTTCCCAATACAGATAGATATTGTATTGATAAGTAAAATTGAAGAAACTTAAGGTAAAATAGATTCCATGATATGCGACTCAAGACAGATTTTAATAGTTATTTCCACCAATGCGAACATGATTTAATCAAATACCGCAAAAGATTGAAGATTGTCTACTGTGAATAGCCCTACCTATAAATTCCTTGTAACGTACTTTGTAACGCTTTTACTAAGTTATACCGTTACTGGAAATCAGATTGATACTTTTTTTATTGATCCTCTATTGCTAAATTTATACAAATTTTACAACAAGGTTGTTTTATGGACTAATAATAACCGATGATTTATGGGGATGTGCTCGCGTGCGCGGTTGTGTGTGCGTGTGTGAGTAGTTCTTCTGATATGAATCACTGTCATTTTATGAAGCTGTTAGATTCTCACATTGACCTGAACTCTGTTTCAACTTATCATTGGCAAATATAAAATACCGGTTTGTGGCTCCAGTCATCCTAATACAAAATTTTTCTGGAAAGATTGCAGAGCATCTCATCTTATCACATAAATATGCCGTATTACATAATATCAGACGTTAATGGCCTTTCAGAATGAAACTGCCATTGAAAATGACTAGGCGACCCTTCAAGTAGACTCTCTTTCTTCATGTATGATTTGATGAAGAATTCAACCTTTGTACTTTACTTTTTAATGTATGACACAATCTCAAAATAAAGGATCTGCAATTTTTATATTGATGACGATATCACATTGTTTCAAGAAGCTTTTAAAGTTCTTTCGTGTTACGGTCTGTTAATGACTCAATTGGAGGTGACTGTTTCACATAGTATAGTTTAAAATTTATGTTTTTTGGCTCACTATCAACTAAGAATATATGAACTGCATTTGGTATACTTTTATGGATCTAATACACTTATGGATGCATAAGTGTATGGACTATACATTTATGGATAGACTATACATTTATGGATGGAGTACAGAGCGAGTTTTCTAATCTACAATATTCAACAAAAATAGATCCAAACAATACGATTTTCTGAATTTACTACAAATCAGATTTATTCAAAAGTTCAATTACAAAGATTGCGTAGAAACGAAGATGAAATCATAGATGAAACAAAAAATAATGAATGAAATATAATTTTTGCATGCGAAGGCACTCCAAACTGTGCAGAGCAATGAGTCTGAAAGAAAATTTGAACTGGATTTCAAAGAAGAGAGAAATTAATTCTTCAAAAGTTTAATAATCATCCAATTATTTAAATCTCCCACCCAAATCAACTTCATTCATTCAACTAGCCATACCCCATCTTGAAGTAAACCAACAAAAGTAAAGCCCATTCTGAAGAAAATTAACACAATTTCCAATGAAAACACCCAGAAAATGACGTACATCAACTGAAAAACAGCTAATCCTTGAGAACTAATCCTGAAGGCTAATCCTTTTAAGACTATTGTTACCTTGAAGGAGAAACACTAGGTCTCCTCTGAGAACTATGGAATGCTATCTATATGGACTTAATTATTGAATTAGTTATTTTATCTGAAGTTAACTTTTTAACTTAATTTTATTTTATTCTTTTCGTTTATTTTATTTATTATGCCGCAATCGTGATCGTGATGAGAACAATCTCATTCTTCAAGAAAAAACCTCCCAACCCTATTCAAGAAAACCACGGGCCTGTTTAATAGAATACTAGAAGTGCCGTAAAATAGGGAGATGGCCAACACTCACTAGACATTGATAACGCGGTATTCTATGAAAAACATAGAAATCTAGTGTGAGTAAGCCTTCCTGTTTTACAGAACTGCTAAAAATTCGTAAGAGAGGCACCAGAAACCTTTCCCAAAGAAAACCATTCAATCACACTTGTCTAATCTACTCTAAATTATGTAGTCAACTTAAAAACTATCTAAAATTGGAAATAATTTTCTCCAAATACTACACCAAATACAATTACTAGCTGAAACAATCAAGATGGATAATAATGTATCCATTTAATTTGACGGATGGCATTAGGTAGGTAGATAGATAGAGAGATATTATTGTTTGCCATTGGACTCTACGGTCATCAACGTTAAGAAATTATATCTCTCCATCTATTTATCAATCTACCTAATTGGAGGGTAAAGTGTAAGAGAGGGCCGACTGAGCCCTAACTTCGCCCTCCCAGGTAAAAAATAAAGGCATTCATTCTATTCTATTCTAATGCCATCCGCCAAATTAAATGAATACTATAGTATCAACTGAGAGGTGATCCGTAAGGTCATTGTTAAAGAATTCTACTTCTGAAAAGTACTGGTTGTTTATGTTTAATATGAACACTAGTTTGATTAGAATGGAGAAGCTTAATACTAATTAGAATGCTATTCATTGCCAGTAGGTCATGCCGAACATGTGTTACTTCAGCAACTCTCACATGAGGAAATGCAAGGAACCACTGCATTCCAATTAATTACTGATGTATGTACCTGCGAATCTATTGTAACATGTCTTGACTACGTGAGGGGTGTAAGAAAAATATTCAAATTCGCATATAATGAATGCAAATTACCCATTCACAACCCAAAAATATACTTTCGCTTCAACAGATCATATTTTACAATTGATAAAAATAAGTATCAGTTCACCTGTGCAACAGGCACGACGACCTTAAGTTACAAATTAACAATAGTTTGTTATCGTTCGAAGATTCTGGGCCGGTTGCCCAAAAGTGGATTTAAGTTTTTCTTAGATTACTCATTAGAAGTAACATCGCTAAATTGAAGATAAAGCTTAACAAACCTTTGTGCACCTCAAATTGTTTTCTACGTATTTTGAATTTATGGCTTATGGCATTCATAGATCTGGAACTATCAAAATTGGTTTGAATTCGGCGGATCTAGAAAGATTCATATATTCCACGGATTAATAAATTACATATCATAGAATTAGATACACTTCGAGTTCAGTAAGGTATTAGAATACAATAGTTTAGGTTTGAATTCAACTCTTTGAATTCAACTTGTATTCAAGAACAGTCAAATAAGATTCCATTGAATAGATTCTGTTATTCATTGGATGCCGTTTTCCTAACCAAAATAAATTTCATTGAAAAATTCATCAGCTGATGCAAGAATATGAATTTTACACCTTTTAATTGATTCTTCTAAAATGAATCTAACAACAGATTCATTAGTAAATCAATAAATTTCAATTTTAAAAAATCCACCATTAGTGTGAGCAGTCTCTTCTTGAGGAACGCCCCTGTCCAATTCTATTGGTGGATGCCAAATTCAACGTCAGCTGACAGATCTGCCACGTCACACAACGTCAACCAATCACATGCGAGTAAACAACAAGTGTCAATTACTAGTCAACGCCCACAACGAGCTCTCATTGGCTGATGCCATTACATCTTATCTGAACCCCATTTGTTAACGATGGAGTCCCAATTCGTGGAGATATAAAGGGAACAATTCTTATTAGCCTCAATAATTAGATTTTAAATTAATAGGAGTTTTAATAAATCCATTCAATTTTGTATGTTTTGAGAAAACAAATCAAATGAAACATGAATAATTATTGTATCAGCCTAATTAACACACCTCTTCAACTTTGCATAAGAATGTGACACTCAAATTGAGAAATATATTTTTTCTTTGCGTTGTGATTCCATCAATAAATCCTTATCAGTGGCGAAGCGACTTTATCCATACTGAACACTGAAAACAAAAATTTCACAAAGAAAGTCTGAATAAAGATTTATTGATTAAATAAGAAAACAAAGAAAGAAATTGATTTCTGAATAAGACGACATCAAGTTGTCAAAACTACATATTTAATAAAATAATGAGATACTGCAGTTTCGATTGTTACACCATTATCAATTTCTGGTAAACTGAAACTGAACCTACAGTGCAGCGTAATTTATACTCGTGACCGAGCGCTGTGATTGGTAGTTGAATGGCCCATCAGGTGAACAATATTGCCATTGGCCTAGATAAGCTCTCCCACAATGGGTGGTTCCATAAAACACAGTAATGGTTAAAACAACTAACATAGCAAAGAAAGGTAATTGATATTTACAAAAAGAAGTTAAATAAATAGGAATGCTTGAAGAGAATAATGTGGAATAAAAATTCATTCTCATTCATTCAATAAAAACATTGTTCTCTTTAAGCATTCCTATTTATTCTATATGTTTTTGTAAATATCAATTACCTTCCTTTGCTTTGTTAGTTGTTTTAACTGCCATTACTGTGATGTTTGTAGAACCGCCCGTTGTAGGAGGAGCTTATCTAGGCCAATGGTAGTCGTTCACCTGATAGGCCAATAGGCCATTCAACTGCCAATCACAGCACTCGGTCACGAGTATAAATTCTTCTGCACTGTACTTCAGTTCTGTACCCAAACGTGTGTGATTTCAAGTAAGGTGTCAAGTATCAATCAATGTGTTAGTATAATCAGATTCATTTGATTTGACGCTTGGCATTAGATAGATAGATAGATAGAGAGATATTATTTCTTGACGTAGCTGATGACCAAGAGTAAGATGGCAAGAAAATTATATTATCTATTTAAATTATAAATAATTTATTATCCATTTAAAATTAAATTACTTATTTAATGCCAAGCGTCAAATTAAATGAATCTGATTATATTTTTGCCGTGTTTAAGCCCACATGAGCTTGTGGTTGGGTAATGGGAAAGCATGATGAGAGATGAATGAACCTACAGCTTTAGGTGCATTTCAAACCACCGGGAACTACTTTAATAATCGTAAATGATATTCAGCGGAGAAGGCCTCGAATGTGGACACCCTTACAACGAAAGTAGTCTATTATCTAATATGTGCGATCAAATACTGACTCGACCACGAAGCCAACACTGCTTCCCTTAAACTACTCAGTAGACTTGTATCTCCGCACATTTTTATTACTCACTATTTATCAGTTTTACTCATTATGTTAGTATTACTACGGGAGCGTTTATGTGCAATGATTCACTTCAAACAGCATCAGCTGTCTCCAATGTGGTTAGGGACTCAAAAACCGTATAGGGCGACTCCACTAACCCCATTGGCTACAGCTGATTCTGTCGCAAGTTAATTATTGCACTATGAACGCTCCTCTAGCTCTAGATGCTATCATAGGTACTAGATAGCAGTTTAGTTAAAATGCAAAAAATCACACTTGTCGATCCATCTTCTACTTTGCTTAATCAGATTGTAAACACTAATGAACAAGTCAAGAATAACAAATAGAGACTATCATTCTTCACAGAATTTGAGTACTATTTTCACTTTCAAGTTGTTAAAAGAGTCTGCAAAAACATCTCGATAACCGCTTGTTCAGGAATGTCGCATAATAGGAAGCCATGGTCACCTACCTTCTCAGTAGTCGAAATATTGAAAATATCAACTTGAACACAATGATAAGGATGAGGATGTGCACACAGTCACACCCACAGCTGCAACCGAGAGATTCAGCCAGGAGTGGGAGATAGCTATAAAACGCCCCATGCTGCCAAAGTTCACTCTCCGTATTTTGCCAGCTGCAGGAGCAACTCCGGTAAGTAGTCTATCCACTGTTACACTACCCAATCTTGTATCTATACACATGTGCTTACTATAAATTGTTGACAAGTTTTTCGCATAATTATATTTCGTCGTCCATGTTTTAATTTCATCAATACTTTCTGTTTCGGACTTCTTCCCACTACACTGTTTAGTCTTCAGCACTTTAACAGGAATAAAACATGAATTTACAACTTTGAATTGGATTCATGGATTATACACAAACCCCAAAATAAAATTATTTTGGTCGAATTCCATCTAGAATCGTATTCCCAGCTATTTTTTGTAAACTGTTTAATTTCTTTTGTACTACACTTTAGTACTCAGCACTCCAACAAAAATAAAATATGAATAATCATCTATTGAGTCATACACAGCCCCAAAACAAAATTATTAAGATTAAATTTCATCTATCATTGAATTTCGAGCTATGTATTTCTGTAAATTGTTCAATTCTTCATTTATCACTCGGATATGGCACTCCAATTAAAAAATAGATTTGAATAAAGATGACGTTTTGACTAAATGTACCACCAAAAATTAAAATTAACCAAACTGTACAAGGAATTGAACTACACGTTGAAAATTTGTACCCATATAAATACACTTGTGTTTACGTTTCTTTAAAATATTCTATAACAACCCAAATATTCTATATTCTATAGTATTTTGTAACTTGGAAGAAAAAACATAGATAACTTATCAAGTTATTATACTAATTCAAATATGGAACTTGTAGTGCTCCTGCACCCTGTACCTGAAACTAATGTACAGCTTGGTACAGTTTTCAACCTTGTACTAGAATTAACAAGATTTTTTATAATAATTACAATAATCTAATTCTATTATCAATTTTCTCTTGCAATACCGAAATAGAATCATTGCTTTACAAATTGAATCCACTTCCTACGCCCCAATTCTATGATGTTTCGACTTTACAGAACTCTTGCTGTAGTGCTTGTATTCAAATACGACAATCCAGTCGATACGATAATTTTTCTCTTTTCTCAGTGTTCTTATTCCATAAACGACCTGCTTGTCAAACACTTCTTAGTAGCCTGCTCGTGTGCAGTGTTCAAATAATGCGCACTTGAATAGAATGGATTGTATTTTTCACTTATTAATAATGATTGAGAAATTCATGCTCACATAACAATGACCTCATGTGTAACACTACATTTATATTTACACAGAAAACTATAATATTATGCATAGGCCTACATATTTCAACATGTATTAATTTTCTTCAAAGAATTTTGACAACATGTTTAAATTGGTCCATGTCTTCTACTTTATCAAGCCATGTTGATGTTGGTACTGTATAAGGATTGAATAAAAATTGTAAAATCCTGTAATCATAAATGTGTTGGAATTCTAATGAATATTGAGAGATTAAAAGCTAATCGTGAGTGCGTGAATAATAAAATATGCATAATTTTAAAATCAACATTACTCCTCTTCTCCTTCTCCTCTACTCTACTTCTTAAATTTTCTAAATTTTCAAAGAATTAAATGAACTTGTGTGAGAAACTCTAAAATCAACCGAAAAAACTCTCTCTTGAAGGAAACTGAATTATTATATGATTTACTGATAACTGATTGAATTTTATCAAAATTGCCACAGTAAAAATTCAATAGTTACTTTTTTGCTCCTCTACTCAGCATACTCTCAACACAATACTTTTGACTTCAAAAAAAAAAGTTTTTAATTCATCAGAGTATTGGGCAAGAATAAAATGGGAATAATAAAAATGATTTCTTCTCAACTCTTCAATGTCAGAGTCGTTTTAGTGTCTGATCTTCAAGTTAATATTACATCGTGTTTTCCCCCTCTCTTGATCCAATTACATGAAGTGCTTCTATCAAGGAAATAATAATGGAACATCGGAATCAACAACAAAATTATAGCCTAATACTGGACTGAACACAATCAGTACTGTTGCTATACAAGTTACTCATAACTAAAGCCCTTTCGTGATGTGATAATAGTGTTTTTCAAATGCCTATTTATTAAAGTTACTATTAGGCTTATATAGCTCCGATTATTAGGTACATAATTCTTACTTAAGACAAGTACTATCTCTGACAAGACTTGAGGAGCTCAGTTATATCCAACTGATTAATTTTCTTGGTTTGTTCAATCACTTCCAAACCCATTGGTGAAAGCCATTGAACGTTCTGGAAGTCTTTGTTGTGAAGTGGTAGTTTGATATAACAAAAGTACGTTTCCACAGAAGTAGGCTACTATTTCGAGAATAAAAGTTCAATAGAAGTACTATAGAAGTAAAATCATAGAAGTGCAACAATAGAAGTAATATACAATTGAAAGAAAAATCAATACGGTACATAATATTTGACTTCCCTCTACTCTTCTAATTTCTACACCTCTTCCTACTTCTCTCTACTAAACAGCACTCCTTCATTATATCACTCTATCACTCTTTAATCTATCACTCTTCGAAACAATAGGGAGCCAGTTAATATTTAGTATAATTCATACGAGTTACAGTTTCATTCAAAGGGGCGTTGGAGATTGAAAGTATTGGATATGAAGTGGGAACGTTATAAATATTGAGATATCATAATAATCGTAATAGATTATTTATTAAATCTAGGCGAAATCTATCCTACATAATTCCATTCCACGAAGCGTAGGCAATAACATTTCAATTTACAGACCACGTAAAACATATTTCTTAGTCGTAAGATATTAAGTATTAATAATGTATTCATAAATCATAAGAATATATATTATCAAACTCTTCTGAGGTAATAAATAGCTTTACTTTTATATTGTACTATTAATTGTTTTTTACTAGATTATAGATTTACTTATTTTGTACTGTTTGGCTGAATAAGTTGAATTGAATTGTATCATAAACTAGAGACTTGATTCATCATTAACCCAACGAAATACTTGATATCACTCAAGGAGATAATTATTTGTTGTGAGAATAGAAAGTTTCAAATTCATTCAAGGGTTTAATGTCAGCATGTGTAGCTGTGTTACCGGTACCGACTAAGAATTTCTGCGTATCGACTTTTGAGATTCCGTTTCAAGACTTGGCCTGATTCAGCATTTTGAAGTTCTCAAAAAAAAGGTTGCATTATCCTTAAAATCCGAGGATTATGCTCTTTCTTGTAGAAATGAATAAGAACAGGATTATAAATTAATTTTATTGCGGAAACATTAGAGCCTATAATAATACTATTTTAAAATGAATGGAATAAATACACATTTTATTTATACAGCATGTAGGTTTTAATGATCTATTCGTCATGATACGTTATCTTTCTTAAAGAATTTCTTTATATGAAGACCTTGAAAAGACTTCGTTGCTTGAAAAACTCAAATATCATGCAATCATGATTTGATGAAGATTAATGCTCTGAGTTACTCTTCACGAAGGAATTGTGTAGAATACCCTTAAAAGAGAAAGATAGATACAGAATTTTCTTTTCTAAAAACTTTTTTAAAGAAAAAATTTTCTTTAAAAACGGATGTATGTGGTTCTATGTTCTAGAAACATTTATCTCTACTCTTGAAAACTACTATCCAAATTTTAGTATACAATATGATTATTCTCGATTTGAAGGTTGACACATAAGACCTGACTTTTGCTAGACATACTAACACATTCATCTCCTAACAAGTAGGTTAAGATGATTAGGTAAAAAGGTAAATGTAGGATATTATTTTTATGTAGCTCAAAGAATTCATTTGAGTCATAATAGTTATTCAATTTGATTATTACATAATCATCCTGTCAATTGAAAGATGAAATTTTCATCGCCAAAATGTCAAAGCTTTTTCCGAAATCGCTGAGCATTATTTTTGTGTGATGCATTCAAAATACACCTACACAATATTGGATTGAACTTGAAAACCGTCTTTTTCTTTTGTAATTCTTTCGGAAATATTATCCTTTCACTTATTTGTAGAACTTGTTTATTCAGTGTAGTCATCATAAAGATTAATTATTAACGTCAGAGAAAAATTGACAATATTTTTATATTCATCTGACATATAAATTTAAAAATAATTTCTTAATATGTGTATCGTAAATTTCTGTTGAAATGACATTCAATCAATTGTTCCTCTTGTTGCCTAATGGTCTAGCTTTGAAATAGCTTGGTTTTAGCGCGGGAAAGTTCTCACTAGAAGAAGAACTTGAATGGCTTGTTGTTGGACCGCGATGTACATTGATTAGTTTCTGTACTTGCTCAATTCTATAACTCAATAATTACAATCGCTGTTGTAAAGCAATTGGCGTCATAAATACTTGTTTTACTCAATTGTTCAAATTGAGTCATCTCTTGCTAGCAATTGATTCGATTTGCATATATTTCACAGTTCAACTTTAAATTTGTGTAAAACTTTGACATTTAGTCTTGGGAAGATTTTTTCAAATTCATATATTTATCCTCACAGTGCTTGCAAAGTGAAAAATTCACATTCTCATAAAAATGGTCTTATCAAGCTTGTAAATATTTAAAAAATGAAATAGGTACAAAACATAAATTTTATAAAAATGTGAATATTTTTAAATTTTAAGCGAAAATGAAAGCGTTAGCTGAGGCTTCTATAGCATTGTTAATCCAATTCACTTGAGAGCCATTCAGTATAATACAGTAGTCAGTTTACAAAAGTGAAAAAAGTTAGTTTACAAAAATTATTGCCACTATCATTCATCCAACATCTGAATTTATTCAATGTTCAGTGCAATGATAAAACTTTTCAAATAATGTATAATTATTATCAAGTAGTGAATTTGAAGTCAATAGATTAAACCAAATGACAAACTAGGATGAAAAATTTTGAATAAAAATGTTGTATTGCCTCCAGGAAATACCAAATATTAGCTTCTTGTAACTCATAGCTTTAATAATACCTTTTTATTCACTCTATTTAAGAGCAATTAAACTCTTAATGAAATCAGTTCTCTAAAATTTTGATTGAATCAACTTATTTAAAACACTTGGAAAACTGCAAAATTGTGAAGGGTAGAAAAACAAATTATCTCATCATATCATATCTATAACTTCGCCTAACTTCGCCCTCCCAGGTTAAATAAAGGCAGTCATTCTATTCTATTCTATTCTATTCTATTCTATCTATTTTATCTTAAAAGATCCACTTGGCATTATAAAGATTGCTTTACTTGAATGGAGATGTTCTTAGATTGTATGAAGACCATGTAGAAGATTTTATTGGAACATGGTTGTTTTAGAATTAGCTTGTATAATTTTTAATTCAATGTTTGTGAATCCCCAGAAAGCATTCAAAGACTATTCAATATTAAACTGTTTTCCAGTTTAAAGTTCCTGGGAAATGTAGAGAGTCAGTGAAAATAATGAGTGCGTTAAGAGCGTTTGCACGATTATAACTTTATAATTTTCCATTAAAATCAATCATGAATGAAAATTCACATTCTTAATTGGTTGTTATTTTGATTAGCGGAAGTACAATGATTGTAGTTTAATAAAAATTATAACTTTGATATTTTATTCCCAATATTTAAATGAATTCTCATTCATTCCTGGGGCCCGTTTCACGAAAGTCACCAACCAAAAGTTATCAATGTAGGACACGCTAAGCCGTCGGTTTCGGCTGCCTAAAAAACAGTCGTTAAGTCACGTCAGAGACCCTGAACTGATCAGGAGTGACCTGAAAACTCTGACACCAGACCTGAGCCAGCCAGGTTACACGGAATTATTATTATTATTATTATACCAATGTAGCAGCTGAATAATATGAAACTTTGAATATTGCCGTCTGAAAATTTAGCTGGTTGGTGAAAATTCATTGGTGAATTGGTAACTTGTGACTTTCGTGAAACGAGCCCCTGCAATTGAAATTCTATGGTTATAAATCTATTTGTGGATAATTTCAACATTTTCATGGAGATCTACTGTGAATTAACTGTAGTTTTTCCCTAGATCTAATCAGACTAATATATTTGTCATCGGCCTTTAAAAGTATTAAATACACATTCGAATCTTTTATACAACTTGAACAGAGAACAGCGAATTTAGAAAAACATGTTAATAATTGTTGTTGAAATAGGCGTTAAATTAACAATAAATAATTATAAGTTCAATAATTTAAGAATAAATTATTAAAGAAATCAGGAACCCTGAATTCAAATAATAATAATAATTTAAGATCAAAATCATGAAAAAGTAAAAGGAGAGATTATTTTTTTTTCTTTTTTTTTCTGAGGATGATGCCCACATGAGCTCTAGGCTTGTGCGTGGGTAATGAGTGGGGTGATGATGAGATATGACGACTACTTTTTAGGCAGTCGGGACCGATGGCTTAACGTCTCCTCCGAAATTATCCATAGATTATTCAGATTCAGAGTATCCTTTATGTGGTATCTTTCAGAGCACCTTTCCTCTCCTTCTCTGTGGGTTAGCTGAGTAGTCTAAATAGCTTCCTTCTTGTATTAATACTATTTTTTGTTGACTGGTTAACTGTTTTTTGGTTAACTGGTATTATAATATAGAGTGTAATACAATAAATGCCAGACAGAATGAGTATAGAACCATGAATGGAGCAGCGATAATTGACTCAAGCTGCGACGCTCCATACTACTAAGCTAAGCAACAGAAAAGAAGAGGAAAGGCACTCTGAAAGATACCTCATAAAGGATACTCTGAATCTGAATCATCTCTGGCTAAGCTACGCCGGCTCGCCTAACTATATTTTATCTGCTGTAGCTTGGCAGAGTACTGTACTAGTAATGATGAGATCAGGC
Source organism: Laodelphax striatellus (assembly GCA_017141395.1). Taxonomy (NCBI): domain Eukaryota; kingdom Metazoa; phylum Arthropoda; class Insecta; order Hemiptera; family Delphacidae; genus Laodelphax; species Laodelphax striatellus. Next base: position 12,876,701 of record CM029544.1, on the reverse strand, counting down.
GTTACTAGGCATTCCGCACAACACACAAATCTCCTAACACTGTCATTCAAGTATAGATATGCTGTATGTATAGATATACAGTATCTATGAATATGAAATTCCGATTATATCTATCTATATCTATATAAAAAGCGAAATGGGACTCATTCATCTATCACTACATCACTACTAAAAATCTACTGAACCAAATGCGTTCAAATTCGGCATGCATGTTCAGTTGGACCTTTAGACACGCACTAATGACGCGGTTTCACGATACCAGTAGACGTGTAGGTTACTGGCAGCAGTTTGATCATCCACTCTATACAAACAAATAGGGCAATGCACACTGCATTGCCCTATCAATACCACGTCTACTGGTATCATAAGAACGGATTTCGAAAACTT